>NC_051169.1:34394133-34616268 GCF_013339725.1 Rhipicephalus microplus
AAAAAATAGACGTAGCCGGCCGTGAATGAATCGGAATCGGAGCCGCAAGTTCCCCCGTTGACCACCCTTAAGCCAAGCTACCAAAGAACTGCGAGGACGAACTTGCCACGTCGGCTTTTCTCTCCAGTTGCTGTCTCAGCGGGCCTTAATTTCCTGGAAGACCCGCGACACTCTCGCAGTTTGATAAGCGCCAACACCGCAAGCGGAAACTACACTCCATTCACGCTCTCCCTCTCTTTTTCTCTCGCTGTTTAGAAGCTAACGAGGAGTCGAGTGTTTGTGTAGAAGAGCTCTGGTTAACAGAACTCACGAAAAACCGTTGCTTGCATATGCTTTTAGGGGCGAAGCTCCTTATGGCGTGGGTCTGTCGCCCCTCTTCCTCCTCCTCCTCTGTATGTATGTATGTATGTATGTATGTATGTATGTATGTATGTATGTATGTATGTATGTATGTATGTATGCATTTATGCACGTATGTATGTATGTATGTATGTATGTATGTATGTATGTATGTATGTATGTATGTATGTATGTATGTATGTATGTGCCACAGGGGTTGCGAGATGGGAGATGGCGGTACTTGGAGTGTTCACTAGATGGACGCACGTAGGGAAGGACAGACAGACTAGCAGACGGGCGGATGGATGGGCGCACGAACGGACGGACAAACAGATGGACGGACTCATGGACAGACGCATGGACAGATGGACGGACGCTTGGATGGAGGCAGGGATGGTCGCGCGGACGGACGGAAGCACGGGCGGGCTGACGGATGCTTCGCCCCACTCATCGTCATTCACTCAATGGATATGCTGTGATCTTTATGTTTATTTTTGTGAAGAAAGTTGTGAAGAAAGGTATGATAGGTCTGTGGCTGCGGAAAATATAGATCTGCAATTCCACTGTAATATGGTTAGTGAACCTATTTTGACGACAGAACCGTCGCAGAAACTGCTTGGTCCAAAATGTCCTTTCGCAAAAAGTCTTTCTTAGACATGTTCTCAAAGAATTCTTTTTTGGATAGATACTTTTTAGATTTCGAATTATGCGAAGAGTTTTTTGATTGGGGAGATCGGGTTCGCTTCAGAGCCTTATGAGAGTCCATATACATATCTGCACATGCTTCCGAATCATCCGTAAGATCACCGTCTTCCGTTGTTTTGGAAGTCCCTGCCTCAGGAGAAACCGCTCGCTGACGTGTTGTCGCACTTTCTATTTCCGTACGCTACGATACCAATGATGTCTGAGGAGCCCAATCGTTCGTAGATGCTACACCTAGAATTTGCGATAGTTGATTGGAAACCAATTGTGCCAAGCTTTCAAAAAGGTTGTTTGCGAGGCGTTCCATTGCCTTTTCCATAGCCTTCTCTACGGCCTCTGCGATAGATGTTGCGAGAGATGCATCCGTGGCGGTGTTTTTACGTGCTGCAACACTGGCATATCCTGTGGATCTCTCCTGCATTTCTGCAACGGCTTCTCTCCGAGAACACCTCTTGCGTTCTACAATATCCAATACGGCAAGCTCCCTTTCTTTTGCTGCACAGTCTGCGGAGTCTGCAGGGTGCGCCCCATTACATAAGCAACACCTCTCTTTCTCAGAGCTGCACTCGCGGCTGTCATGATTTTCACCACACAGACGGCATCTAAGAACTGATCGGCACCCTCTGACGCTATGTTCATATCGCCAACATTTCAAACACTGCAGGGGTTTGGGGGAAAGTGGCTCTACCTTATAGATCAGTGGCCATGCCTTAATTTCGGAAGGTCGGACTGTTCCTAAAAAGGTGACTATCACCGATTCCGTTGGTGATTTTATGTTGTCAATTGTACGGGTGCACCTGTACACTGAAATTACACCCGCCACCGAAAACAAATCGAGCACATCTGCAGGTGTCAGGCTTGTGTCTACACCGCGGACTAATCCTTTCGAGCATGCGAGGTGTGCCGGAATAAATGAGCTTACCGGATGCGCTGCGAATTCGGAACATTGCAGGAGCTCCCGAATGCATTCCTGATCTGCGGAACAGCACAGGATGCCTCCGCGACCAAACTGGCGGACCTCAGTGATCTCCTGGGGATGCGAAGTGGCTTTTCGAAGCTACTTGAATCGCCTTTGGGTTCTTCATCGGAATACTGCCCCCATCTGTAGGTACCAGCGCCACAGGGACACTTCTCGCTCCACTGCGTAACAAATAGTCTATCGGCCAATCCTTGGCGGGGGTGGAAGCTAACCAAGGGGAGTGCCCTTGGCCGGGGGAAGAAAATGACATCAAACTGGAATGACTCGCTTCAGCTGAGAAAGACAATTACAGTTACCGGAAAATAAAGAACACTCAAAGAACAATAAGGATACTGCCGCCCGATCCTGAGCCCAGGCAGCTTCTTCACAGTCAAGCCTCACAGCCGAAGCAGTTGAGTGTTTCACACGTGGCCGTGGCCGCGTGCGAAGTGACCTTCGTCTTCTCCCGAATAACGACTCTGATAAGCGCGTGCGCAAGAGACACCACACTCCGTGGCAGCGCGGAAGCGGCGCTTCGTGGAGGCGGCGACCTTGAGAGCACGTCAAACGCTAGACCGTCGCGCCACTTCACCACTGATAATAAAAACGCGCTAGAGTTTTGAAGCTCTGAGGATGTCAAACGGTTTATGGTGTATATAAATTACTTACAGTTAGCATTCCACACAACGTACGTTTTGTGGGGTAGCGGATAACGCCGCGCGCTGGTAATTGAGAAGTTGCTGGTTCGATTTTTCGTGACAAATGTTTGTCTTCCGATTTTTTTTTGTTCGAATTTATTAGTATATCTTTTTCAACATCATTCCCGCGACGGAAGTACGTCGGCGGAGCTGTGGTAGACCCCGGCATTAAACGCTTTCGTGTTAAAAAAAATGCCAGCATATCCACGGGGTGCATGATGGAGAGTAAGGCGAAGCATCCGTCCATCCATTCGTTCTTCCGTCCGCCCATGCGTCCGTCTGTGGAACTGTCCGTGCGTGCGTCTGTTCGTGCGCCTGCACGTCCATCCGTGCGTCCGTTCATGCATCTGTCTGTGTGTCCGTTCGCCCATCTAGTCAACACTCAAAGTACCACCACGTCGCATGTTTTCATCATATTTTCCGCATATAGAAGCACCGCCATCAAGCGGACATTTCAAGGACTAAGCGAGAGGTGGCACACGCACACTTTCTTACGGCTTGCGCTTCGGGACTACTTCCCACCTTTAACCACCTAGAGTCCATGGTATATACTAGTTCACTTCTTTTATGGAACTGCGGCCCAACGCTCGCTAAACCTTTCTAAAACCAAGGAGGTTAAGCCCATCAAGCATAACGTATCAACCCTTTCTTGTCAGATAGTACTCAATGTGCATGCCAATGGCTGCTAAGGGGGAATGAGAGACAGGAAAATTCGGCTTTTAGTTAACACGCACACTGCGAATTTTCTATTGTTCAACAACGCACAGGAAAAATCTCCCGCCGGCACCATGCACCTTGCAGGTCAAAGCGTAAGACATGTTACGCACTACTACGAGAGACGAACGGGTGCCGCTTTAAGGAGCTTCGCCCCTAAAGGACGAAGCATAGATGCATTTAACATCCCGAAGCTATGGTATGAAAATGAGAGACGCCGTGGTGCAGGGCTTCAGAAAATTCTATCTACGATTCTCTAACGAGTGCCTAAATCTAGGTACACAAGCATGGAACCTTTTCACTTCCATCGAAATTGCGGTCGCCCCGGCGAAATCGACGTATACTCGTAGAGCATGGTACTTCTTACACATGTAGGTAATACATTACAGTGATGCGTGTATTTTATTGCTGTATTCCGCGTTTCACAAGGTCACGGCTCTCAGCTAACAGAAAAACTATATCAAGTGAGAAGTGCACCTCAGACGAAAGATGTATATTGGGACCATAATTATTTATTACACTTACGAAACTCTTGAGCAGGCCACGTAAGCTACATTTAGAAATCGAAAGACAAGCGTTTTCTTTTTTTGTTGTTGTTTCTGTTTTTCATTGCAGCATAATAAAAACAGGAAAATATATCTCATTTAGTGTAAAATAAGTTACATGAGGCGTCTACGTATTTTTAGTCCATTAATATGAAACCCACATCAACGATCGCATGATATCATAATAGAGATAAATGTTTCTTTCATTAACTACTAAGTCAATCACCGTTAACCCACCGTTCTTGTGCTTTCATTAAAAGCTCTTCGCTGTCGCTTACACAAAAACTTGCGTAAATTAACACAATACTTGCACAATACCTGCAAAAGATGCAACAGATAACATTTCCGGTAATTCCAGTGCAGTCAAGTGCGCAAAAAATTGATACATCAAAAACCACTCATTAAAAACACTGCCATATATCATGTTACTTTGGTGCTCTTCTCACATAGGCCTCCGCCATAGGCAGTATAAAGCAAAACATGAAAACCAAAAGCAAACAACCCTGCCGATGATGACAATGTCTTCGTGATTCTTCAGACAGAGTCTAACATAGATGTATTGCTTCGACTGCAATGGAAGACTACTACAATACAACATATTTGCGGGAATGGGCGAGCGTCTCACGAAATCCAAAGTAGCTTTTAATATTCCTTTAATGTTGTTGTACGCACGTTTTGCAAGTCACCCCCTACATCAAAAACACTCAATTCAAAAGCACTGCCTTGTCAAAGTTTTCTTTACAGCAAACGAGGAAAGTGGAAGATACTTTTTTTTTTTGCAGGTTTTCCAAGTGATTGCACTGCAAGTGCTTAACTTCCCAAAATTCTGTCCATGAGCTTTCCGTACAACGAGATCAGAAAAAGGGGAGGATGCATCTATTTTATTACTTTTTTCTATTCTATGAGAGCATGGATAGATGAAGGTAATTCGCTGAAACAGCCTATATTGGTCTGATCAGTGGGAGTTTACTGGTGCATGTAATCATGATGATAAATTCCTTTTCTGCACATGTTGATTTATCGGTAAAATGACAAAGCCGACATTCGCATACGGATTATGTTTCGATGCGAATAGTGGGTGGTACTGAGGCACGTCTGTCTATCAGTCTCGTGATGCCACGGTTAGGACATTATCCTGAGCGTTGAGCCGAACCGGCGTTGTAATGAGATGTTATTTCGGCAGCAGGGAAAGAACGAAGAACTTCAATGCCTCAAACAAGATTTAGGGCAGCCTGCTTCGTCTTACGCATTCCACAATTTTTTAAAGAGTAGTGCTTTGAACGACGCTGCTAGTTGCTTATGTGTACGTGGGAGACAGAACACAAACATTTATATGATTCATAGCTTTCACGTATGTAGAATGACATTGCACACTATGTGGACGTACTGATGCCGTACTATATAGCAGGGATAAACTCATGATAAAATTATCATACAATTTTAAAAGCTTTAGCCTCTGTTTTACAGGAATGTGCCTTTTTATCGCTTTTAACTTTTTATTCTAAGCTTTACGAAGTGTTTATGGTAATAACAGGGACTATCATTTGAAGAAAAGTCGCAACCACAGAAGTTCGAATTTCCTTGTTCCCGTTTCGTTGATATTACGTCATTATGCTTGTTGAAACGTTCTGTTGTAGAATTTGTTATTATACATTTATGTGTTTCGAATGTTTTGAATTGCTAAATAAACTTGTTTCCGCGGTAGGGAAAAATCTAGTTCGTTGTTACATTTCGAACATTTTTATTAGCTGACACTAAGTTTGAAAATGTATTAGTATGCCCTTGTTTCTTCGGTGTACATCCGTTATATAAACAAAAATAACGAAAAAGTGTTAGTCACATTTGCATTAGTTCCCACAATGGGACAAAATATTTTAGGACGCCCGTCGAATAAGCATAATGTGCCATGTAGACGCAACAGCAACAAAGGGTTTTTATTTTGATTATCTTACAATATAGTTATAGCAGATAAAGGTAACAATATAGTAGTACTTTTTTAGTATTATTGCTTTTAAACATTCATTTATACAATTGGCCCAACCAGTGAACGTGTTGAATGTTTCTTATGCACGCCCAAGCTGTGAACTTGAACTCTAATGCCAAGCTTTGTAGTCCGTTTTTCAAATCAGAGTTGACAGAAAGCGTGAGGACGCTCCGCCATTTCATGATTAAACGACAAGACGTTCAAATAAATATTATGCACACAACAATACAAGCATTATTGTTCCCGGAATTCTTCGAGTTATACTGCAAGGAGATTATTTTAGAGGCCTATGCTATGAGCATAAGCATTTATTTATTGGCGCTGTACGCTTGCGATCTCTTTGCATTCGGGGTTACCGAAGTCATTTTTTATATGCAACGGGCATATGCAATGACTAGTTATAGCCAAAATATGATTGATTGATTTAGTGCTCTTCCTGCATGAGCTTTGCAATAATGCTAGAAAGTGAAAATTACCTAATATTCTTGAGTTTGCTGGAGTAAATATTTCATAGGCTGTTTTATCGCATAGACGTTTGCCGATGTCGATGGCATTACGTGCTCCAAGTGTTATTTCTGGACAATTAAATAAATGCTCGCGCACAACAACAGCTTGCACATATTTATCAGCAAAATAAATGACGCTGTTTAAACAAATTTAAAACAAGAGATTTAATGACAGTACACCCACGCAGTAACCCGATGCTCCCGTGAATGTCCGATTAAGACAGGAGAGGCCCCGCCCAGATGATAGAAGGGCAGCCAATTCGTTCCGCGACTAAAGAAATAGTCCCGCTCAAAACATTTTGACTGCTTTTAAAACGCGTATTCTGATAAGCAACGCCCCTCACACATCATGCTCGATTTGAGAAGTAGCATATGAACACATTTCAGTGTTGGCATATCTGAATTGAAACACTATTGTTCGTAGATTACTATTGTTGAGCTCAATATACTCATTCGGGTAGGTAGACGCCCTGCTCTCTCATCCTACTGCTGCCAACGAATGGTCGTTTGCGCGCTGAGCTGGAAACAACGAAGGCAGCATATTCTCCGTCGGCACGGTCACCGGCTGTCCAGCTCATGACGTCACCTGATGTGCGCGCCTATTTAGAGGCCCGTGTGCATACACTTTTGACGGGAAAATGCCGCAGCCTTCTAAAGTTGTACACGACTATAGTCAGCAAAGGGTTGATGTAGTAAGGCTCCTTTTCGAATGGTCTTGAAGGGAGGACAATAAAGGCATTCGGTGACTCTACCTAATTCATAGGCGCACTTACAGTGCAGCCAGAAATGACGCCTGCATCCGATCAAGTGGTCTGCGAAAGAATCACGTCTTGTGCGACTTATTTCAAAATTTCGAGGTTCGCACACCTGAAAACTACTCCAACCACAAATACCACAAGGCCGGCGTGTGTAGCAAATATATTATAAAAAATTAGCATCTCGAGGAACTTTTAAAGGGGACATTTTCACGGCTTTTTTATCGAAATATATGTGAAGCATACAAAACACAGCCTATCCTTGACATGATTGTCTGTTGGTTCTGCATTAAGTTTCTGCCTAACAAAAAAAAAACTGGACATTCGAATTGCCTTGTTTTGCAGCAACAACATGGAAATGCATGTGGAACATTGTGACTCGCTTGCATACATGACATCAGCAGTAAATAATATGCATGAGCAACCAGATTTCAATCGGAGAACACCACCAAATGTATTCGGAGTGCCTTCATTCAGTAAATACACGTTTTTGTGTTTTTTTACTGCTTTAGAGAGTGTGATGCACAGCGTCGCGACTGTCTCGACTCTTTCCTAACGACGAAACCAATAGCGTTACAGCTTTTTTTTTATGCAACACAGACCAGCATTAACATGCACTAATGTAGAGTTTAATATTATAAGTCTGTAATACCGATAAAGGGTTACGAATTCAGGGCTACGTAGCGGCACAAAAAAAATAATAATAAACCACCATCGTTAACAAACTTATACATTGCTGATGTTCTTTTTGTTGTTTTATGTGCAGTGTCGAGAAAAGGCTACTTGAGGGTGATGCTCCTGCTGTCTAATAAATATGAAAATGAAAACCACATACTAGGGCACTGACAAAATCCCTTTCCAAGTTCAGAGTGAACATGTAAGAAAAAAAAAAAGACTCGTTCGTCTTAAAATCTTCAAGTGAAGAAACCCACCTATTCTAGCTGTCTTTCTGCGAAAAGAAACATTTTAAAGGCCGTTCTTGCGGATTTTTGGTAATCCAGCTTCTGCTCTACCTTAAATCCCCATGAGCTTAAGCTACATGACTTAGGTGCAATCCGGCCTCAGTTCCAAATATTTCCCAAGCACGTGCCACGGGGATTCCAGCTTGTTGCGGCGATAGCAACGGTCCGACAGAATGAACGCTTTCCTTGTAATCTAATCTTGCTCACGAGTAATATTAAACTCGTAAAACACCAAGAAATTTTTTTCGAAAAGTTGAAAATGGACGCCGACATATACATAAAACTGAATTGGAAGCAATGACACAAATTGCAGACGACGACGTAAGCAAGAGATATGCAACGAACGGTTAATAAGCAAACGGTTGTTACGAAACAATTAAACAGAAGCAAGAAAAGTATTCGCTTCGGAATGAGCAAACGCTCATCTTGCAACAGTGGTGAAAAAGTTCTTGCCCTGTGTTCTTTAACAACCCAGTCTCTTAGAATTTACACGTGGCATTTGTACTTCAGTTCGTGCGCACCACGAGTAACAGGTGAAATGCAAGTTTGAAAAGTTAATTGTTAACAGGTGTCACATCATAGTATGAACTTGTTTTAACCTACTAAGATACAAGCAAGCAAGTTATCGACGAAAAACGATAACAGAGTGAAAATTGTTTCAGGGATGCACCACTACGTTTTCTCAGGTTGTTTTTACGGTCCCGTTTTTTACCGCTTCCGACCTTTTGCTTTTTTGACAATGAACCTCACAAGAATCGAAATAATAATACTGTGTATGTTTTAACTGAATCAATCCACGTCACCTAATTGAAAAAAAAAAGAAACTAGTGTAGTTCAGCCTCGGTGTTGTCTTTTTCTCCAGCGATTGTTCGGATAACTAAGCGAGCTGGGTGGAGCCTCTGATTAAGAAACGGTGCGACAAAGGGACGATAAACACAGATGATGAAGATCATTGTTTCGTTGATTAATGTGTAAGGTTTAACGCCCCAAACCCGCCATATGATTATGAGAGACGCCGTAGTGGAGGGCTCCGGAAGTTTCGAACCCCTGGGGTTCTTTAACGTGCACCCATATCTGAGCACACGGGCCTACAGCATTTGTTCCTCCATCGGAAATGCAGCCGCCGCAGCCAGAATTCGATCCCGCGACCTGCAGGTCATCAGCCACTAGACCATCGCGGCGGGGTCAAACACATTGTTGCCGCTATCCCGCAGCAGCAGTCAATATCGGCAGAAAAAAAAAACGTGCCCCGCTGCCGGCTGTGGCTTTATCCATCTCGCGATGATTCGCAATGCGAACTGTTTGCATTTCTTCACGTGTTCGTCAGGAATTGAGCTGTCGTCAGCAATGGCGCGCTTCTACCCTAACAAGTGAGGAGGCTTGCTCTCATTAAAAGTTTGAAGAACGACTAAGCTTCGCCTTGAAGAGTAGAACGCGATAGTGTAATCGGGCTCTGTGCATGCGAACCTCCTTCTCAATTGCAAGCTTGGCTGCGGTTCTCGGTGCGTGCCTCAACCATGACGCAAATAAAATGAACATTTATGTGTGAAACGTTGGCCGTTCCAACTATCCTGTAATGCCTTATAAAGGTAAAGTTGTTAAGGGCCCACTATGCTATTATTATTCTTTTTCCGACAGTAAGGAAGCACGCTAACCTATACGTTGCAGTTCACTTTCGATGTTTTTTTCTGGTGGACATGATTAATTATACCTGCGCGGTTCACATTGGGTAGGCCTTTAAAACGCTCGCTCAATGTTTGGACACTTGGCGAGATGCCATGCTACTTGCTTGAGGGAGACATCCCACAACATAGCATTTTTTTCTTCAAAGCAATCCAAAGTAATGCCGCAGCTTTGTGGAAGAACACTTGTTTGCTAAGCAGAAGGCTTGAGTTAAAGTCACACTAGAACCAAAGCTTTTATTATTTTTTTATTTGCGAATCACATGATCTTTGTCACTGACAACGCTAATTTTTTACTGAGTTAAGTTCCCACTGCAACCGAAGCTTTATTTCTTATTAATTTTTATTTCCAACGTCCTCGACTTTTCGGTCACTGAGAAAGCTAGTTTGTAACTCAGCCCAAACTACGCCGATCCCTAATGTTCTGTTAAACGAGCTCTTTAACGCTACCACGTTAATGTTTTCTATATTATTGCAAATACTTGCGGCATCTGTGTTGCTACTGTAAATCGTTGCATTTGTTGCCACTGCTTATGCTTACAACGAGTGAAAAGCAAAGCGCAAGCATGCTACAGGAATACTTGTGTTCTTGTATAGCTTGAATGCGACACTGCAGACTTAAACAAAGCGAAACGCTGGTGGATTAAGTACCAACAAGACAAAGGCCTTAAAATGTTCCTGGCCGGACGTATGAGAGCTTAAACTTAGCTTCGTACTCACGTAGTAACTAATATATCACGGCAGATCTGAAAAACAACATGGCCACTTAAAGCAACCAGACAGTTTCAGTCACTTCAACAGGAAACAAGCCGTAAATAATATTGAGCTATATGCGTGGTTCAAATGACACTTACCGTTGGGCGAGTTCGCTGTGATCCACATGCAAAGCTTGTGGCGCAAAAGGAAAATTGTAAGACCATAAAATAAAGAGAAGACGACGTGTGCCTGAAGGTAGTGCCACGCATCAACTGATTTCTATTGGAAACAAGGTCACAGCCGGTGGATACTCAGCTACCCGGGATCGTTACCGGAAAACGATGGTCAGATGTGGAAAGGATGTCGTATATCTCCTCCCCTTATCATGTATTAGGTGGTATATCAAGCAGACCGGTAGGAGTTTGTATAACCGACTAGTGAATCCAGGGCAACATTGAAGGCCCACCCTTCGTCGAATCAGGGCCTACATTGCAGAGATTGCAAGTGTCATCCTGCTTTTTTGCGAAACAAAGGTGTTGTCCCGGCACAGAGATAGGATAGCGAGAGAAGTTGCTGAGGATTTTTTCATATCTACAAGTATATCGACACGTGTGTCGCGAGGCCGTCTGTCACATTGCACCAACTGTATATAAGATAGGTTATCTAACTGCCCACATCTAATCCTTTACGCCACTTCTTGCTATTTATATTCGGGTTTCCTTCAATAACTGCGCTTGTGTGTGTGCCTTCTCTGTTTCTTGTTTCTTTTACGCGCACTTTCGTAGTTATAAATTACCTACTCACCCAGCGTTTAGTCCTCGTAGGATACTGAACACCCACGCTTGCAAAACGTACGTCACTGATGCCAAAATAAGCACGCAAGGCAAAGCGTAAAATATGCTATTGGTGTCGTCTATTTCATTGCGATGAGTGTGACGTGAAAAGACTCACATAGGCCAGACCGAAATGCGTATTATGACCATCCTGGGGATCATGAACTATTTTTGAAAAATGAACTCAGTTCGCACTTACCGGCTAACTGCAAAACTTGCTTGCGTAATGGGTGGTTTCACGCCGTTAAGATTTAAAGACGCGGGTTTGTTCCTGGCTGCGCTGTTCTCATTTCGAAGGAAGCGAAAATGTGAAAAGTGCCTCTTCTATGCGGTGTCAGTACGCGTTCAAGATCGGTGGACAGCAGCCCTCTACTACGGTGTTTCTAGTAGTAGTATAGTAGTAATACTAATAGTAATAGTAGTAGTTGCATGGTAGTGGTAGTAGCAGCAGTGGTAGTACTAGTATTAGTAGTTGTATTGGTTGTGCTAGTAGAGTAGTATTAGTAGTAAGGCGGTAAATACACAGAGCAATAGAGCTATGTTAATGAAAACGGCAGTACACCACCAACCTGCATGCTGACATTTCAAAGTAGACTTGGAGTAGAAACTGTATTCCTCTTCGAGGGGCAATATGGTGCAAAAACAGAGTCATTTCGGACTATCGGAGTTCACCTGTATATAGTCAGTACAAAAAAAAAAGAGCCCAGCATTAACCAGGCCGCCCACATTACTTGTGAATGGTGCGTCAGCTCAGCAGCATATTCATTATAACGTTTAATTTTTTCCTATACCCACATTTTCAGAAACGCCAGTCGCAGGAATTGTCCGTAAGATACGTTTTCAGCAAATCGTGACGCTTCCCATACATATTGTTGGCGAAATCTGTTGGTCAGTGTTTCTACCCATTTGTCCAGCCGCCCACATCTGGGTGCTCTCGTGGTCGTCTTCCTGAGCTTGATACACACCACAGTTTGCATGGCAGTACTAGAGAGTGTGTAGAACACAATTCACAGGACATGAAATGAATATAGTGATTTAACTGTCATGCAAAGAACATACGGATTGAAACAGGACACTTTGAGCGTGTGGCCGACGATACATGTGCCGCCGTTCGTGTGGAACTAATGTATTGCATTGTGGTATAGAGCGAGGGGGAGAACACCTACAGAGCAAGATTACTCTTTCCTGCTGCCAATTTGTCAGCCTGTATTTCACCATCTGTACACTGCCAGGGTGGCGCTGCAAGGCTCACGCACATTCGCATGTCAACCGAACTGGCTCACCACTGCGCATCACTTTTATTGCCACGCCAGCAAACGAACCTCTCGTTCTTCGTGCTTAGGCGATGTGTTACGCATGCTGTGCAAGTAAGACACAGAATTCAGTTAGAGATTGTGCCTTACGTGTGTTTGTAGACATAATAAACATGCGCACAAAGTCATGTAAAGTTTACTTCTGGTTTCTGCCTCGACAAGAACGAAAATTGGTGCCAGGCTTGCCTTCATGCAACATAGAAATAATGTCCTGTATTAGTGTCCCTGGGGCAAACTGTGGCCTATACTGTTAAATAAATATGGCAGAAGCTCACTCGTTTTTCTGTGGCCGACAGCTCTACAAATGCTTGCCACACAGAATAGCCGCACGCACTATTGGCTGCTCGTAACAACACAACAAAATACCAAGTCATTGTTTCGATGCGGCACGAAAACAGGCCTGTGGCTGCTGCTTTTCTTTTATGACGTGACAAAAAGCTTGACAAACCTTATATTCTTTTGTGCGGCCATTTATGTCTACGAGCACATTTCAGGCACGACATCTTAGCGAAATCCAATTTCTTACTTGCGCAGCCTACGTGCCCCATCGTCGAAGGGCGCCGATCGAGAGTGTCGGGTGCTTGCGCCACAATATAAATGGTTCGCACCATCCACTAAAATCGGGCTGCATGCACGCAAAAGCGCCCGAGCCTTGCAGCGCCACGCTGGCAGTGGCACTGCAAAGCTCGCACTGCAAGGCTTTTTTACATGGTTAACTACTGGCCGACTATTTGCGACCGGATGGAGTGAGCCTGCTCCGTAGATCTTCTCGTTCTCACTCTACACCACAATGCAACACCCTGGTTCCACGAGCACCAACTAGCGGCGGCACATGCGCCAGCGTCCACGCGCTACAAGTGTCCTGTTTAAATCCGTGAGTACTGTACGCCGTACAACCCTTTCTACCAGTCGCAGGTGGCGCATACCGGCACAACGCAGTGTGTTGTACACGGGTGTGAGCCATGGGCTATTGGCAGTATAAAGCACCCAAGGCTCAGCGAGAAATGACTGCCAATCTACACTCAAAAGCGTTAAGGAGTCCTCACTGCGGAAAGTTCATTGCAGCCATCAAGGGTGCTGTCAATCTCCCAGAAAACCTGTTAGGAGCAAGGAATAAACACATCCGGCTCGAACCGGGATTTGAAACCATGCCTTCTGCAAGCTTGTACAGGCCTTCTGCATGCCTATACGCATGTTCCAAAAAGTAGTTTGCGAAAAAAGCCTATGTATGCCTGACGCTGGGGCAACTCAACTCTGGTGGCAGGTTTCGCTATCTGTTTTCACATGAATGTAATAATCATAGATTGATATGTGGGGTTTGTGCCGACACACTGCGCACAAATTGGTGCTGCCAGCGTGACTCGGCCGCAAGCTGCAACGCGCGTCCTATAACGGACAGCGCCACCGCTCTTTCACCGGAGGCTGACGTCAGCACAGGTGGCTATATAACCCAAGCTACCAAGCTAGGTTTCATGTTTGTTTCTCTAACCATCCGAAACGCTGCATCGGCATGCTTGCCCTGCTGTTGCTACTACGTTAATAAACATCGTTACGTTTTAAGTTGGGATCCGTCCTTTACCGACACTGCATTACACAGGTTTAAAGTCCTAAAACCATTATATGAGTATGAGAAACGCCGTAGTGGAGGACTCCACAAATTTGGACCTACTGAAGTTCTTTAACGTGCACCCAAATTTGAGTACAAGGGCCTACAGCATTTTAACCTGCATCAAAAATGCAACCGCCACAGCCGGGTTGCCTTGCGATCCCACGCAATGGGACAAACATTGAAATATTGACTGCACAGGCTATGGTCCTCCTTTTCTCGAATACGTTACTCATGATCAAAGGTCGGCAAAACACGTGGAGCTCACTCAGGCTCACTCATAGATATTTACCCTCGGAACATTCACTAACATTTCCCTGGTTGGACTCACCCAGACTCACTGATACATATTTACCCTCTGGACACGTTCTGACTCAGATTCACTAACATTTCCCCGGCTGGACTCACCCAGGCTCACTCATACATATTTATCCTCGGGACACGTTCTGACTCAGATTCACTAACGTTTGCCCGACTGGACTCACCCAGACTCACTCATACATATTTAACCTCGGGGCACGTTCTGACTCAGATTCACTAACATTTCCCCGGCTGGACTCACCCAGACTCACTCATACATGTTTAACCTCGGGTCACGTTCGGACTCAGACTCGCTAACATTTCCCCGGTTGGACTCACCCAGACTCATTCATACATATTTACCCTCGGGACACGTTAGGACTCAGACTCGCTAACATTTCCCCGGCTGGACTCACCCATACTCACTCATACATGTTTAACCTCGGGACACGTTCGGACTCAGACTCGCTAACATTTCCCCGGTTGGACTCACCCAGACTCACTCATACATATTTACCCTCGGGACACGTTCTGACTCAGATTCACTAACATTTCCCCGGCGGGACTCACCCAGACTCATTCATACATATTTACCCTCGGGACACGTTCGGACTCAGACTCGCTAACATTTCCCCGGCTGAACTCACCCAGACTCACTCATACATATTTACCCTCGGGACACGTTCGGACTCAGACTCGCTAACATTTCCCCGGCTGAACTCACCCAGACTCACTCATACATATTTACCCTCGGGACACGTTCTGACTCAGATTCACTAACATTTCCCCGGCGGGACTCACCCAGACTCATTCATACATATTTACCCTCGGGACACGTTCTGGCCCAGATTCACTAACATTTCCCCGGCTGGACTCACCCAGACTCACTCATACATATTTACCCTCGGGACACGTTCTGACTCAGATTCACTAACATTTCCCCGGCTGGACTCACCCAGACTCACTCATACATATTTACCCTCAGGACACGTTCGGACTAAGACTCACTAACGTTTCCCCGGCTGGACTCACTCAGACTCACGACTCTATCGGAGTGTGAGGGAGCCTGAGTGAGCCAACTCATCAGTTCGTTAGCGTGTAATTGGCTTTTTCTAACTTGGTGTCAATGCTCCTAAACACCAATATTCCGCGTAATCGGCGGTCTATACTTGGCGCCTTTTGATCTCACACCTTCAGATAAGAGATGCCAAAGGTGCAATCCAGTAAGACTTCTTTATTAAAATAAATAACTCACATTATTTAATCAAAAATTCCTGAGAAAGAGTTGTCTGGGGTGTCGAAAAAAACATGGCACCCCCCCCTCCTCGTTACTTAACTCACACCTCTGATCAATCAATATTTATGAATGGTTGTGTTTTGAAGTATGTATGTGTGAGCCGGTGCGAATGTAAAAGTTAGCGTACACAAATTTGACAATAGAGCTGACGTTGAGTAAATAAAAGAAGAGATCGGCAATTATGTGTTGATCTCACTCATACTCTCTCAAGAAATCCATTTTGGGCTTAGGGCTGATTATGTTTTTGACTGACTAAATGTTTTCTCAGCTGGACTCACTTGGACTAGAACTCACCGAAATTGTACTCGCCCGGACTCACTCCAACTCAGACTTACGGCGCCATCTAAGTCTGAATGAGTGAGTTCGCTAACCTATGCTTATGATGCCCAAGTGACTTCACCATATAGCGTGGACGTTGTTGCGATAATACTGACATCACTATAATGTGAACGCCCCGTTAGGCTAAACTGTGCACTACCCTTGACATGGTAGTGTAGTAAATATCGCTGTAAGCGTACTGTATGAACCCAGCTTTACCCCAGGATGTCGATCCACCTCCTAATGCTTGACGTAATACATCCGACATAAGCTGCTACTCGTCGCTGCTACGCATTAAACCGATTCCCACAAGACAAAGTATGTGCGAATGTTTTTTCTGGTCATTCTCACCGTGTGCTCGCACACACTGCTGCTGTTGACACCAAATCGCTTACTACCCGTCAAACAATTTCAAGGAACATCATTGTACGTTGAGGTGGTTGCATATCTCGCGTTGCATTATTACAGGTGGTATATTCAGTGCAAAACTTCTGAGGAATATCGGAGACGACGACCCTCGAGATATCTCCTGAAATATTGTGCGATGTCGATAAGACCAACCTCATGCCTCATTTTGCAAGACAGTCTTGACATATCGTACACACATAGCCCCAGGATATACAAATTCGTCCAGAATTGCAATTCCCCCGTGAAGTATGAGTCATCCACATGTTGAACTCACGGTTCCAGGCATACTGTAAAAGCCTGGCTCTCGTCTCCAGCGCTAAATCAGCTTTCTCTTCGCTTGTTGTATGAGAAGTACAGTGAACATATCCATCTATATACTGACGCTTCTACTAAAGTAAATAGGTCTGCAGGGTCGGTATTCTTTTTTGCAACAGCGACAACGATGACGATTCGGTTATCCCACCAGACGTCATCGACAGCTGCGCAACTTGCTGCTCTACTTAGCACTGTTAAACTTATTAAACACCAAGAACCAAAACATGGAGCGTGTTCATGGACTCCAATGCAGCACTACAGTGTTTAGTGCTCGCCTTACGCCGGGGACTTCATCAACAACTAGTGTTGGAAATTAGAGAGTTACTTCACCACCTCTTCGACGAAGGACACGAAATCACGTTTCAGTGGCTTCCGAGTCACTGCGGCATATTGGGCAACGAACATGTCGATGCAGCTGCTAGATCAACACACGAAGATGCTGAAGAAGAATACATTTCATTATCAAGGATTGATGCTGCAATGAAAATCCGAAAAATCGCTAATGAAGAAGTAAAATCCCTGCGAAACGCTGAGTGCTTACGAAACACGCGACTGTATAGGTTGAACACGTCTCTTCGAGTTCGGCCTCCGTTCGGACTATCTCGACTTGAGACAACGGTGCTTTGCCTACTGTGGCTTGGTGTCACTTTCACCAAAGTTTTCTCCTTCCGGATTGACATGGAAGACAGTGCTGCTTGCGACCATTGCTGCAGCGAATAAACGATAGAGCACGTTTTCTGTCACTGTCCTCGTTACAGCGTGCAAAGACGGCAGTTAGCTGTTGCGTTTGCTCGCCTTGATGACAGACCCTTGTCAGAACAGTCCGTGCTTGAAAACCGACATGATCTGTCTTTGCACAGAAAATCAGCGAAAGCCCTATTGAACCTTTTGCGTGGTAGTGGTCTATTGATAAGGCTATAGCCCCCAGCTCCCGTTTTTATTTTCTTTGTCGCGCGTGTATTTCGCTCTTCGCTGTCTTTCTCCTCTTTATTCCCCATTCTCCCTTCCCTTAGCGCATGGTAGCAAACCGGATGCTTCAATTTTCGGTTAACCTCCCTGCCGTTTCCTCATTTTATTCTCTCTTTCTCTCATATGGAAGAAATGTTATTCCCGCTTTAGTGGCATATACTCGCACTCTTTCCGACCTTCCTTCCATCGTGCGCGGTCGCCTAAAGAGTTGTGGAACTGTCATAAGTCTTCTTTTAGGGCCATGCGTGCAGGAAGGCACGTGAACGTATATGGCTGGCTCTCTCGCTATATATACGCGTTTGTTGGTACCAATGGCACAACAAGCATTTCTAACCTTTTAATTTTTTATTGCGTAACGTCACGTACCCGCTGTTTTCTTCTTTGCGCAGTCTATAGACGTCATCCACATAGATCACAAGCCTTTAACACTCTTTTGGGCGCACTTTGTCTCTGGACGGGCGCTATCAAGGGAGTAGTCCTTGTTTCACTAAGAGCAAAAACTCCAAGCAAAGTTTCAACCATTATTTACGAATTTTATTGGCTGGTTCCTTCCTTTATCTCAGTGCGAGGTGATAAAGAAAGCAACCAAAAAAGACTGCAAGACATTGCAGGAAGCAAAGAAAATAAAAAGAAAAGATGGCAAAGGAAGTGAACAATATGCTTGAGAAAAGAAGTTGAAAGAAACAAGGCAAAATATAGCCGGAGCACGATGATGCAGTGAATACGTATGGCTGGCTGAAAGGGAGCCTCAAGGGAACCAAAGGTGGGGTATTTATCATTCAGTCTCTCGAGGGCTACTGGCCGCTGCGTGTTATATGATCGCATGTCTTGCACAGAAGCTTTTTTTCTGTATACGCCTGTGGTACGTTAGCGGCAACTGTTGCTCATACTTTGAGGTTGGCCTTTCACTATATTCAGCGCATTTTACATAGAAGCTTTGGGAAATCATTTACTAGTTAAATTAGTACCAAATGAGCAGGAGTACTGACATTTCTTCTCCTGAATGTTTTATCTATTGAGGGATAGGGAGAACTCTCCACCCAATTATATATTGCACGTGTTTTCACCGAAAAATATAAGAGACGGATTCAGATTATTTAGAAGTACAGTAAGCCCGTGACACTATTTTCGCGACTGCATTAATATCATCAAAAAATGTGCGTAGAACTTCACCTTGATAAGAAGATAGTTATGAGTATACTTGAGGCCGAACGCGTGAACACAATCTTTCTTCCACCGTGAGAAAATTTATTTTCATCGTCATTTGTTAGCTTTTACAAAGGCGCCTTTATTTCTTCAATTGAAGAACTCGTTACAGCTTTCCATTAGCATACACTAGGCCACCGTTACACGCCAACGGTAAAAGTTTAATGCAGACCTCATAAATGTAGTCAGAAAGGAGTAGGTGCCTCCAAAAGCATGTGATCACATTGCCCACGCTTTCATCGACGTCTACCTTGGGGCTGCCGCACCATACTTGGAACAAATTCAATATACGCAGACACACCAGCGAATATTTCTTAATCTAGATGAGAAACTTTTGTGGCTAAACACCGCTATTTTATTCACAGCACCTACGAGCAGAACGCAGTTATGTAGGAGGTAAATAAATCTCATAAAGTCTTCTGGGGCTCCGAGTGACACAGACGGGCTCAGGGGCTGTTACGTTTATGTGACCTTGAACCGCCTACCCACACGACCCCTGTAAGTGTCTTTGGTGAATTGGTGAACACACTATTGATACCACGATGTGCAAAGCATGTGTCTTTTCATTTTGTGAACGTTTGCGATGGCTTCGGAAGCTTCTTTGCACCATGCAGAGGAACCCTGCCATTACTCTTTCAATTGACACTGCAGCCAAGCCTGGCCTCTAAAGTCCCTCTCTTAAGCGTTTGAGCACTATAAAAGAAAAAAAGCTTTTTGTTATGACAACGTACTGCAAATGTTAGCACAGATTTTATACCGACACGTCTCTTTCTGATTTTTCTGCTGTGACAATGATAAAGGTAAGCAACATTTACGTATGCACGCTGGTTGCTTATAATGCGCTTTGATGGCACACGGCTATGCAAATTGCGTTTTTTAGATTGGTGTTAACATTGCATTTGTATGCATAGGGTCTTATTTAGGTGGGGAAGGGCAAACACAGCCCGATTGCTACAGATGGCGTTAAGAAACGGCTAGACATCTCACCTTACAATGACCACATTCCATAGGACCACGATCACTCATATAAAAAATACACAAAAAAGTTTCAGAACTCTTCATGTGTACATACTTTATCTCATTTTACTACATATACCATGTGCGTAATGGCTGACAGTAAGGCGTGGGACCACTGTGGCAGATAGGAAATCATTGCAACACGTTCCTTGCGGTTGTCCTCATTATAGCTCCCAAAGACAACAGCTTTCAGCAACGTTAGCATGGCTCGATGACCGGTAACTTTCGGAGCAGTTGATTTTGGATTGCCTGAACGTTGAACTTCCAGCCAGAAAGCGACGAAGGAGCTGCTGAAGTTTCTTCTGTCAAGCAGACTCGCGAAACGACTGTGACACTCCCGTGCTTCAGTGTGTTCCCGTTTTCATTTTTTAATCATTTTTCCTCTTTTCCTTCCTATCTGCTTACCCCTTCCCCACTTCAGAGTAGTAAACGAGAAATTTTCTTCTGGTTAACTTCCCTGTGTTTCACTTAGCCTTTTTTTTTCATCTATGCCACTCCCTCTCTTCTTATTCATCTACCTTGACCAGCTAAAAAAAACAAAATTGCTGAAGTTTGCTTTGTCTATGCATATACACGTGCAATACGTAAAATGTTCTTTAAGGGGCGAAGCTCCTTAAAGCGGCACCCGTTCGTCCCTCGTAGTCGTAGTCGTAGTCGTAGTCATAGTGTGTAACCAGTCTTATTTTTTGACCTGCAAGGTGGTGCCGGTGGGAGATTTCTCCTCTGCGTTGTTCAACAATAAAACATTCGCAGCGTGCGCGTTAACTAAAAGCCGAATTTTCCTGTCTCTCATTCCCCATTAGCAGCCATTAGCAAGTACATTGAGCTCTATCTGACAAGAAAAGGTTGCTTCGCTATACTCGCTGGGCGTAACCTCCTTGGTTTTAGAAAGGTTTAGCAAGCGTTGGGCCGCAGTGCCATGAATACAGTAAACTAGTATATACTATGAACTCGAGGGGGTTAAAAGTGGGAAGTAGACAAGAAGCGCAAGCCGTAAGAAAGTGTGCGTGTGCCCCTTCCCACTTAGTCCTTGGAATGTCCGCTGGATGGCGGTGCTTCTATATGCGGAATGCTTCTATATGCGGAAGACGTCGGGACATATCGGGCCAAATACGAAGGGGTAGACACGGTATACAGTGCGTGTGGAGAGGAAGAAGAAACTTCCGAACACTTGATAATGTTCTGTAAAGGGCTTCACCCTGTAGTTCAGGTTGATGGCGCAGAGTTTTTCAAAGCACTGGGGTTTAGGGACAGTGAGGGCAAAATAGACTTTAAGTGGGTAGAAATAACTAGAAGGAGGTTATCTGATTGGTGGCTGTGATGGTTAAGGGACGTTCGTCACTATGTTTGTTGATAGCGGACGAAAAAGTATTAACATCAACAATGGATGCGAACAAAATAAGCGTTATATTGTACACTAGAGAACGAAGTGGCAGGTGAAAATAAAACTATGTCCAACCCTACACGCCAAGCGTCACGCAACATGTACGAGAGTCAGACCTCTATTATGCGGAGAGCTCGCGGCTACGCTTACTCCGAGTCCAGCGCGTAGAGTTCTCAGTTCGCAAGAGGAAAACGCTGCCTCACAGTTTGGGTCTCCGTCGTCCCGACATGATGCGATCGTCGACGTGCGCGAGGGCAAAGGTGGCACGGCTGGAGCGGCTGGAACGGCTGACGGCACACGGATGCACTACCGTGTGCAGCGCCGTTTAGTCAGACGTCGCGGCCAGCAGTCAGGGTCGCAACTCCTGAGGTTCAGGGTCAGGCCCCGGCTCACGAGGACCACGCCCGGTAGGCCTCGGCCCACGAACCTGCTCACGGCCACTGCACCCAGGCAGGAGCCGTTCAGCAGGCCCCGTCCTTGCACCTTGTACAGGCCGGCGGACTCGACCCCGAACGAACACGCCGGAGCTCGACCTGGCCGACACGTACGGGTCCCACGTCCGGCTCAGGAACGCTCCCAGGAACTCGTCCTCTCGAGCGGCGCACTGCTTCGTCTGCCTTCGTGGCCTCCACGCTCGAGCTCGCCTTCGCACGTTCCTTCTTCTTCTCCTCTTCTTTTTCATTTCTTGTTATCGCCTTCGTGCCACCTGCCCTCCGCTCGTCTTCTTCAGTTTCGGTTTGACGTTACTCGGCGCTTTTAAGTCCTTTTAGCCACAAATCGTACCTAAACACAGCACTTTTGTGTCCTTTCCTTACAGTGGCTAAAGTCAAGGCACGAGTGAAAATTGAACCCTTCGCTGCAAAGTACGAATCCTCAACCTCACTATTTAAGGAGAAAAAAATAAATGTAGTTTTTGTTGTTTAAGTATTACGGCTTGGTGGCGCTAGCCACGGCCCGATCTAAAGGGTACAGCCATATCCATCCATCCATCCAATATACGATGAAAAGATGCGAGTTGGTGCTACTGGGAGTGTTTACTAGATGGACGAACGAACACACAGACAGACATATGGACGGACGCATGTATGGCTGCCCGGACGGATGGACGCATGAACGGACGCAACGCTGGATGCATGAACGAACGCAGGAACGGACGCACAGATGGACCTGCGGACGCACGAACAGACGCACGCACAGACGTGCGGATGGACGCGTGGACGGTCACACAGACGGACGTATGGACGGACGGAAGCAAGAACGAATAGACGGATGGATGCTTCGCCCCGCTCTCCATAATTCACTCCGTGGATATGCAGCCATTTTTCTGACTCACTGTTCGAAATATATTATGTCACTGGATGCTAAGAGAATCACATCAATCTGAGGTTGTCGCATCGTTCTTTCTTGGATTCGTCCATCCAAAAAAAGAGGGGGGATGAGGGAAGTGAAGTGTTATAAATATTTTCAGTGGGGATGAAATTCGGTCGATCCGACGTACCTTCGGAAACGATGTTATACTAAGCATGAGGATGGAAGGTGGCTGTGCTGTATTATTTTTATTTAGCGAAACATTACGACGGGGCGCTAAACATATGTACAAATGCACGCAGACGGCCGCGTATGTTGGATATAACAGGTCGTTTACACTTGCGTAACGATGCCAATGGCAACATATAACAGACAGACAGACAGACAGACAGACAGACAGACAGACAGACAGACAGACAGACAGACAGACAGACAGACAGACAGACAGACAGACAGACAGACAGACAGACAGACAGACAGACAGACAGACAGACAGACAGACAGACAGACAGACAGACAGACAGACAGACAGAGAACTTTATTGGGTCCTGAGAAACTCTACTCTTTTTGAGAAACATCGCGGGCCGCTCTCACGTAGGAACGGGGAGGTCTCACCGCAGCATCGTGGGCTCTCTATCTATGTTGCTCATCCTCAGCACAACGTAGTTAGAGCAACATAGATAATGTTAACTCTTTATCTTATTTTTGGTGAAGTCTCTAGGACGCTTCCATAATGTCGCCAATTTTAACTAAATATCGCTAACGATGATTATGATGATGACAATGTTTTTTCAATATTGAGTTTTCAACTAGATTAAGCTCGCGAAGAAAGTGTTTTCTTTTTTTAAACAATTTTTCAATGTCAATTTCTGTTATCGCGGTAGAAGTTGGACTGCGCTGCTGCCTCCAGGCTACGCCACTGAAAACCAGTGAGCGTCGCTAGCCGCTTGATCCTGTATGCTTTGGCCTCATTCATTAAAACTCGCTCCGAACGTTCCACTGTTCTCACAGTTTCCTCTTTTTCTATATCTGTTTGAGAACACTCTGCCTCAAATTTTGAAAGTGCCCTCAAACGTCGCTAAGGCTTCAAAGATAAAATTGTCGCTGTAGCATCACTGCAAATGCGCTAAATTTAGAGACTTCCCCACTAAGTCAACACCACTGATGGATATTAGCAACACTAGAAGCGGTAAGCAGTTATGAAGCGCTGATGCTCGCCAGGATTGTAAGCATGGACGCAGCTGCATAAATCATCTTATTGCGAATGGTGCGTAACTACAACTTACGGTGTATCATAGGAGCACATATGTAGTGTTTATACAATCGGATAGCCAGTACTGAAACCACAACTGACGTTACACAAACATTAGGGTATATTAAAAAAAAATCCGAGGCCTGGAGTAGCTCTGTGGTAGAATACCTCATTTCCACGCAGAGTGCTAGGTTTCGGCTCCTGCTGAAACGCTAACATTTATTGTTTGCATTCGTCTGGTCATCGCTGCCTATAGAAGCTTTTCTTAACGCTCAAGTGTTAAAGTGAACCATGTCTGTTCTCGCCCATGTGCTATACACTTCTGGCGGGGAGGATTTGACGACGCACGTGACGGGATTGTTACATTATTGTTGCCATTACGAGCGAGCCATATTCGCCTAATCATCTTACCCTCCCATATTATTTTGGCTTACTCCCTGTTAAGGGGGCGATACGAGAACACCCAGACGTAGATAGATAGATAGATAGATAGATAGATAGATAGATAGATAGATAGATAGATAGATAGATAGATAGATAGATAGATAGATAGATAGATAGATAGATAGATAGATAGATAGATAGATAGATAGATAGATAGATAGATAGATAGATAGATAGATAGATAGATAGATAGATAGATAGATAGATAGATAGATAGATAGATAGATAGATAGATAGATAGATAGATAGATAGATAGATAGATAGATAGATAGATAGATAGATAGATAGATAGATAGATAGATAGATAGATAGATAGATAGATAGATAGATAAAATGAGGGAAAGGCAGGGAGGTTAACCAGAAAATGGAGCATCCGGTTTGCTACCCTGCACTAGGAGGACGCGCGTAAAAAAAAGGGGGGGGGGGTCTGGGGTGCTATAGTCTATACGATAGGCCACTGCCACGCAAATAGTTCAGTAAGGCCTTCACTGATTTTCTGTGAGCACACAAATCATGTCGCCTTTCAAGCACTGATTGTTCAGACAAAGGTCTGTCGTCAAGGCGAGCTAACGCAGCAGCTAGTTGCCATTTTTTCACGCGGTAACGAGGGCAGTGACAGAGAACGTGCTCTATAGTTTCATCGCTGCCGCAATGAACGCAAGCAGCACTGTTTTCCATGCCGATTCGGATGGCGCAAGCTTTGGTGAAGGCGACACTAAGCCATAGTCGGCAAAGCACCGTTCTCTCTAGTCGAGAGAGTCCAGACGGAGGCCGGAGTCGACGAGACGTGTCCAGTCTATGCAGTCGCATATATACTCAAAATGCCTGCCGTATCAAAAGAGTGTATCGCATTTAATAAATGGACCAACGCTGCTTCCGCAAATGGCTTTGGTGACAAAATAAATAGTGATGTAATGTCTAAATTTGTTAATTGGCTATGGCATAAGCCATTGTGGTGGCACTCTGAAAAAGAAGATCAATGAAAGGTTCAAGCATGCGTGACGCAATAAGTCCACCTCTGCTAGAGCTTCTAAAGTAATCAAGATTGATTGATATGTGGGGTTTAACGTCCCAAAACCACTATATGATTATGAGAGACGCCGTAGTGGAGGGCTCTGGAAATTTAGACCACCTGGGGTTCTTTCACGTGCACCCAAATCTGAGCACACGGGCCTACAACATTCCCGCCTCCATCGGAAATGCAGCCGCCGCTGCCGGGATTTGAACCCGCGACCTGCGTATCAGCAGCCGAGTACCTCAGCCACTAGACCACCGTGGCGGGGCAAGGTAATCAAGAACGAAAAAAACTTTATCGCCGTAAGAGAGCAGCAATGAAAATGCATGGCAACCAATTCTGAAATATGATGTAAGACTAACAACTTGCTCTCATGGATTGACCCTTGCGTAACTCTACAAAACACTGCTGCAAGGGGATGTGGTGCTTCGGGGAGCGAGGTTATCTTGGCGCTGTCGTCTAGACGCAATGTAAGCGATGAAAGCACTGCCATTGCCTTTTGGGAATGCCTGCTGACACAGCGCTGGGGTTGAGCCGTTTCTAAAGTGCCTCGATGTGCACGCGCCTCACCGTTCCGATCGAAATTTGCAGCCGGTGCTCAATATACGGAGCCTATTACGGAACCCCCCTCTTGTCCTTGCATCCATTCAGGCTTCTTCAGCGGACGGCGTTTTATATTTGCTTGAGGAGCAATAGACCGCAAGCCTCGTACGCGAATTTGTGTTCTTGCATGCGCCTTCCATGCGACGGAGATGGCTTGCTTTTTAGGGGAGAAGCTCTTTATAGCGGCATTCGTTCGTCCCTCGTAGTCGTTGTAGTATGTAACAAGTATAACATTTTTGACCTCCAAGGTGGTGCTGGTGAGAGATTTCATCTGTGCGTTCTTGAACAATAAAAAATAGTGTTCAATGTACATGCCAATGGCTGCTAACGGGGAATGAGAGACAGGCTCATTCGGCTTTTAGTTAACGCGCACGCTGCGATACCCATTAGCAGCCACTGGCATGTACATTGAGCACTATCTGACAAGATAGGGTTGCTACGTTATACTCGCTGGTTGTAACCTCCTTGGTTTTAGAAAGGTTTAGTGAGCGTTGAGCCACAGTGCCATGAATACAATGAACTAGTATATACCATGAATGAACTCGAGGTGATTAAAGGTGGAGAGTAGATACGAAGCGCAAGCCGTAAGAAAGTAAAAACCGAATTCTCCTGTCTCTCATTTCCCATTAGCAGCCATTGGCATGTAAATTGACCGCTATCTGACAGGAAAAGCTTGCTACGTTATACTCACTGGGCGTATCCTCTTTGGTTTTAGCAAAGGTTCAGCGAGCGTTGGACCACAGTGTCATGAATACAATGAACTAGTATACACCATGAACTCGAGGTGGTTAAAGGTGGGAAGTAGACCTGAAGAGCAAGCCGTAAGAAAGTGTGCGTGGGCCACCCCTCGTTTAGTCCTTGGAATGTCCGCTGGATGGCGGTGCTTCTATATGGGGAATATATGATGAAAAGATGCGAGATGGTGGTACTTGGAGTGTTGAATAGATGGACGAACGGACACACAGACAGATTCATCGACGGACGCATGAACGGACGCATGAACGGACGCATGAACGGACACAGGGGCGGATGCATGGACGAACGCAGGGATGGACGCACGAACAGATGCACGCACGGACGGGCGGATGGACGCATGGACGGTCACACAGATGGACGCATGGACGGACGGAAGCAAGAATAAATTGAAGGACGAATGCTTCCCCCCACTGTCCATCATTCAATCCGTGGATATGCTGACAATTTTTTTTTCATCTTTGTGAGACGTCCCCCGCTACGCCACCGATCGCCAAAGAGAGGGAAGAACACTCAACCCTTTCTCTATCCGGTTCCCTCTTGGCTACGTGTCTCAATCACTTTCCTCATACAGGGATTCGTGCTGGGGCCGGGAAGTAAGAGATGCTACGACCTGTTTTTGTTTACTGATTCATTTAATTTAATACTAACTGCAAACATCGTAGACCCGCGTACATCAACCACTACACAAAATTATAACACGTGATTTAAACACTCGCGACATTCGACACAGGGCAGGCACATAAAGAAAGTAACCGTAACAACACGAGGTTATGCATAATTAAAGAAAACCCACGGCGACACAGATGATAAAGTCATTAATTAATAAAACCGCACCATGTCTCAATCTGCCACATCCCTTCCCGCAAAGCTCGCTTAAGTAAAGGAGGTGAAGTTTGTCTCCCTAATGGTCCATGTGGTCGGTCTTTACCATCTTCGTCGTCTTCGCTGCCTCTCTCGGCGATTTCCATCTTAATCTTCTCTCATTACGTCCCGCAACCACTCGCTTCCTCGTTTCCCATCCCTAATTTTCATTCCTCGTAATATGATCTCTGCCTCAGTCTTCATCTCATCGACTCTCATTGCTATCTCTTCACACCGTTATCTTCCTTTTTCATTCCGTCTCTCTACCATCTCGAGCTCATCGCATCGTATCTCCGACTCTCTTCGCATGGTATCTCTCTGACTCTTCTCATCGTCCTGTAGTCCCTTTTTGAAGGACCCGACTCCGCCCTACCGGGGCACCAAACCAGTCGCCACTCCATGCGGCATATTTTTTCTTCTCAGTCCGAGTGTATCATCTTCGGCGGCCGCCCCCGTGGCCTACACCAGTAGAAAACCCTCTCCCAAACAAAGCCGAGCAAATACCAATGTACAAACTCAAGCCTCAGGGAGAGTGATGGGCGAGCCGTCCGAAGACACTTTAATTACGGGCGAACAATGGTCCCGATGCTTCCGGTACTTGGTGAGCCGATGTCCAGACCAAGTCTCAACGTTTCCATGCAGCTCGGTGTCTCCCGCGTAATTCTCTGTAGCTGCCGCTTCTTCGTCGTTCACCGCCGCGGGCGGCCATCCGCGCAGAACGCAGTAATGAGCCCTGGAGCCACGGAGGCTGACGGAAAGGCATACTGGACCCAGCACAGGCGCTTGCCGCGAAGGTCGCATTCCCCGAACCAACAAAAAGCGCTCTGTTGCTCCCCCATGCCACAAATCTGAAGGGTGCGCGCCGATTATCTCCACCGTACACTGTCACACGGTCTGTAGACGACAAGGCGCCGCCCGGTCCTCGTGTTTGCGCGGGGGAGCCCGTGAGAATAGTAGAAATAATCCTTCTGGTACTTCACTCCGGAATGCCCATTCGTTACACCGAAGGTTTTCTTTTCCTTTTTTTATGGGTGGGTTTGAGAAACGAACGAAAACATCTTGAAAGGAGCGGGGTTCAGTCCGTGTTTGCGGGGACGTCACAACCCCTTTATCTTGCAGAAGAATTTTCCCAGCGGGCAAATTCAAACACGAGAATTGCGGGCGCATAACGCCTTCGGGTTGCGCAGCGTATTCGAGACATTGCGGCAGTCTTAGGAATACGATATGCGAACACAGCACACTTGTGATTCAGCCCTGGCGGTAGCGCGTCGCTGAGATGAACCAATCTGTGATTGTCGCTGAATCATCACCCACCACGAAGCAGTTTGATTCCGTATTTCTACCGCGCACAACACACTTGAAACCTTCAGAATCACTGCAGAAACTCGTGGATGACGCGTGGACATAACGCACACTGGTCGCAGCTGCTCGTCGGATGGTTTGGCACGCGGCGTTCAGTCATGAGTACGGAAGGTTCACTACCATGCGAGCACAACACACACTTCGCCTGCACTGTCCACTCTCGGCACAACCAAACAGAGTATACACACATTTCATTACGCTTTCATTCCCCACATTCACAAAGTTTTAAGATCTTATCGAACATTTCAAACCAAACGAAAAGCGGTATGGCGGGAGAACATAGGTCATACAGGCAGCAACACTGAATTACCCTCGCGTACCATCTCCTGCCTGGCCTCATTTCAAAACACAATCAGCAATATAAAACAAGTGTACAAGCCAGAGCAAAACAATATAAAAAAACTTAAACTTCGACAGAAGGTCTTTACTAAAGTAACATGCACAATGACCAAGTAGAAATTATAAAACATAAAATGGCATATAACATTGCGGACCCTTATGACCCTAGCCGATCTCCGAGCGCTCAGCGTCTAGCCGTATGCAGACCTCTTACCCGACTCCGAGTCCCGGACCCTCATTAGATGGTCCGAACTTCAACCTACTCAACTCAGTCGCGGACTGGGGCATATGCGAAGCTATCTTATAAGGCCACCGCTGCGCATGCCCGGGTTTGGTGCGGTGTACATCGAGTGTGCTGCAGTTCCACTTTGGTCCCACAAAAACCACCCCGTTGCGATCTAGGCATTCCTCAAGCTCATCTTCTCCCTCTAACGTTCGGTCTACCACCGTGTCGACCAAGACTCCGACAGCTGCATCCTCAGAAAACCCATTCTCATCCAACTCCATATCTGCTACTCCTACTGGCAATGCCTCATCGTCTCGTGGGACCTTCGTGGTAGAAACAGCAGTTAAACCATCTGTATCCGCTCCAGCAACCTCAACAGCTTTTGTTTCACCCAGTGGCACCGGCGTGGGAGCGTTACCCCCAAACACACACTCGCTCAATGGCGGAACATCCTCCTCGATCACGGAAATTACATGAACCACTTCCGCACATGGTGAACCGCGACTCATTTTTACGGAGTTTGTTTCCTCGCGAATATTTACGACCGCGATTGACCTCTGTGCGTCAACGTTATGAGGAGGAGTTGCGTCTAGGTTTCCTGATTCGAATTTTTCCGCCCTCTCCTTGCCTTTGTGAATGCGGCTGCCACCCGTCGAATTCCCCTTTCGTCGCCGGTACCGATAGCATTCTCGCCAAAGGTGACCAATTTTGCCACAGTTATAGCACCCGCTGGGATAAGGGAGCTTCTTAGGGAATTCCTGCCAATTTCGTTTCACCTTATTGCGTACTGCCAAGCTCTCCACAAGTTTTTCGAGGCGGTCAAGGCGGCTATGCATCTCATGAACATCTGTGTCCTCTTCTACGTATCGAATGGATAACGAATGGCTGCTCGTCACTTTCTCATTCTGTTCCTCCTTGACTGCTATGGCAATGGCCTCGTCAAACGTTTTTGGGTCTCGAGAAAGAACAAATCTGCGGACCGGATCCCTCAGGCCTAATATAAATTGCGAGAGCAATTGTTCGTCTAGAATTTTGCGGCGCAGTGAAACTTTCACCGGATCCTGACCATCGGAGCTTGCCAGGGTGGCGGTCCCGAGGATGCGCAAGCGACTCGCAAATGACCGCACCTCCTCATCTGCCTTCTGCCTCGCGTTTAAAAACCTTTCCATTTTGAAGATAATGGGTTCCGTATCGAACCTCTTGAAGGCCAAATATTTGAATTCAGAAAAAGTTGATGCCGCAGCGACGCCATCATCTCACCACGCAAAATCGTGCGCCGCGCCTACCATCTCGCATCGTGCTATGCAGACCAGCTCATTATCCCGCCATCCACCCAAGTGACCAACCTGTTCCAAAATGTTCAAGAAAACCCCCATATCCGGACCCGTATCACCTCCCGTAAACGATGGAACCATGTCCGCTAACATTAGCGCGCTCATTTCGAGTAGGTCGTCTCTGTCGGTCATCTTATCAGCCTGCTCGTTCAATTTGCCGCCTCTCCTTCCCTAGTACGAGGGTGAAATCTCGCACCATTGCCCAGCAGTAATCCCACCGCTGTCACCACTTGAGACGTCCCCCGCTACGCCACCGATCGCCAAAGAGAGGGAAGAACACTGAACCCTTTCTCTATCCGGTTCCCTCTTGGCTACGTGTCTCAATCACTTTCCTCATGCAGGGATTCGTGCTGGGGCCGGGAAGTAAGAGACGCTACGACCTGTTTCTATTTACTGATTCATTTAATTTAATACTAACTGCAAACATCCTAGACCCGCGTACACAACCACTACACAAAAGTATAACACATGATTTAAACACTCGCGACATTCGACACAGGGCAGGCACATAAAGAAAGTAACTGTAACAACACGAGGTTATGCATATACAAAGAAAACACACGACGACACAGATGATAAAGTCATTAATTAATAAAACCGTGCCATGTCTCAATCTGCCGCATCCCTTCCCGCAAAGCTCGCTTAAGTAAAGGAGGTGAAGTTTGTCTCCCTAATGGTCCATGTGGTCGGTCTTTACCATCTTCGTCGTCTTCGCTGCCTCTCTCGGCGATTTCCATCTTAATCTTCTCTCATTACGTCCCGCAACCACTCGCTTCCTCGTTTCCCATCTCTAATTTTCATTGCTCGTCATATCATCTCTGCCTCAGTCATCATCTCATCGATTCTCATCGCTATCTCTTCAAACCGTTATCTTCCTTTTTCATTCCGTCTCTCTACCATCTCGAGCTCATCGCATCGTATCTCCGACTCTCTTCGCATCGTATCTCTCTGACTCTTCTCATCGTCCCATAGTCCCTTTTTGTAGGACCCGACTCCGCCCTACTGGGGCACCAAACCAGTCGCCACTACACGCGGCATATCTTTTCTTCTCAGTCCGAGTGTATCATCTTCGGCGGCCGCCCCCGTGGCCTACACCAGTAGAAAACCCTCTCCCAAACAAAGCCGAGCAAGTAACAATGTACAAACTCAAGCCTCAGGGAGAGTGATGGGCGAGCCGTCCGAAGACACTTTAATTACGGGCGAACAATGGTCCCGATGCTTCCGGTACTTGGTGAGCCGATGTTCAGACCAAGTCTCAACGTTTCCATGCAGCTCGGTGTCTCCCGCGAAATTCTCCGTAGCCGCCGCTTCTTCGTCGTTCACCGCCGCGGGCGGCCAACCGCGCAGAACGCAGTAATGAGCCCTGGAGCCATGGAGGCTGACGGAAAAGCATACTGGACCCGGCACAGGCGCTTGCCGCAAAGGTCGCATTCCCCGAACCAACAAAAGGCGCTCTGCTGCTCCCCCATGCCACAAATCTGAAGGGTGCGCGCCGATGATCTCCACCGTACACTGTCACACGGTCTGTAAACGACAAGGCGCCGCTAGGTCCTCGCGTTTGCGCGGGGGAGCCCGTGAGAATAGTAGAAATAATCCTTTTGGTACTTAACTCCGGAATGCCCATTCGTTACACCGAAGGTTTTCTTTTCCTTTTTTTTTATGGGTGGGTTTGAGAAACGAACGAAAACATCTTGAAAGGAGTGGGGTTCAGTCCGTGTTTGCGGGGACGTCACATTTGGTACAGCCACGTTCGTCACAAACACTCGCGTGCTTTTACTGGTGGGTTCAACACAGGCCTTCATGCGAACTAACGTAATAAAAAAAGGACGAACATATGATGCACGGGGCAATGTTATCAATTTAAACTTCGAGGCAACATGACAGAGACAGCAATAGGGACGGCTACGGCGAAAACCCATCGACAGTGTCTATACGATGGTTATCGCAGTAAAAAGCTAGAAATATATCAAGGCCGTCAAAGTTTTGACAACTCAAAACGATATAGCTATCACTAGATGAAACAAAATCTGCGCATAACTGGCACGCGCATACATAAAGAAGAAAAATCAGAAAGACTGGCATGTGTTTGACACGTGTGCATTGACAGTACCGAACCAACCGAATGTAAGAGGGAAAGTAACCAAAAATAATCCATCTAAAAAAAGAAGTAGCCGGCACTGAATGAATCGGAATACTGAAAGGAGCCGCAGGTTCCCCCGCTTACCGTCCTCCAACCAAGCTATCAAAGAATTGATTGATTGATTTGTGGGATTTAACGTCCCAAAACCACCATATGATTATGAGAGACGCCGTAGTGGAGGGCTCCGGAAATTTCGACCACGCTATCAAAGAACTGCCAGGGCGCACTTGCCCCGTCGGCTTTTCTCTCCAGTTGCTGTCTCAGCGGGCCTTAATTTCCTGGAAGACCCATGACACTCTCGCAGTTTGATAAGCGCCAACACCGCAAGCGGAAACTACACTCCATTCCCGCTCTCCCTCTCTTTCTCTCTCGCTGTTTAGAAGCGAACGAGGAGTCGAGTGTTTGTGTAGAAGAACTCTGTTTAACAGAACTCACGAAAAACCGTTGCATGTACATACATACATACATACATACATACATACATACATACATACATACATACATACATACATACATACATACATACATACTACGTACGTACGTACGTACGTACGTACATACATACATACATACATACATACATACATACATACATAACATACATACATACATACATTACATACATACATACATACATACATACATACATACTACATACATACATACATACATACGTACGTACGTACGTACGTACATACATACATACATACATACATACATACATACATACATACATACATACATACATACATACATACATACATACATACATACATACATACATACATACATACATACATACATACATACATACATGCCACTAAAGGGACTGCAACAGTGTTCAACTGATGGTCCGAAGGTCGCGGGATTCAATACCGGACGCGGCAGCCACATTCGTATGGAGGCTCAAGGATAGGTACACGTGTGTTTGTACGAATGTGTGGGCCATCGCACGCAAATAAACACTCTCTTCCGTACAATCTGTCGGATGATTAATAACACAAAGTGCAGCACACCACCTGCTAATGCGCCGGTGAATGATAAGGGACAAGGACAACAACCTCGAGCGTAGACGTGTGAAGAGATGGCTGAGCGGCGCCTGAAGCCATTAAGCGACAAACTGGCGCGAAATCACGTGCGATTTCAATTTGTGCTGTACGGCGCGAGCACGGTAATTTGCTGCGCTTGAAAGTTACAGAGCACGGCCGGCGCAGTTGAACCGCATGCAGTTGCGAAGCGCAGAGAGGAAACGTGCACTTTTCGAGCCCACCGAACACGGTGTGCGGACAAACTGTAGCTCGAAACGGCTGTATCCTGTCTGTGCGGTGCTTCGCGAGAGGGAATATGTCCAGTATATAAATGCTAGTCCGCCGAGGACTTAAGAACACCCGTCTCTATGTGCGCCTTTGTGATGTCCTGATCTGACTGTGATTTAATCAGTCTGAAAAAAAAAGGTCTTGCTCGCTTTGCTATTCTTTCTACAAAATGAGATGTCAAACTCCACATAATTGGGACCTGAAACTCTAATTTTATTATCACTATTAGATTACCCTGAGCACAATGGCTGTATAAAGAAGAGCAGCAAAAAATATTGTGCATCTTCTTGATTACTCAAACTGTGGTGTATCTGCGCGTGACCCAACTCTTGGTTTCACGAGAAATTTTACTTATATCATTGTTTATACTTCATGAGATGAGAAAAATGGTAAGGCCATTCTATAATAATCTCCAATGGCGATATTGAGCTGCCTTAAGACAGTTCTTTAAGATAGATCGGTAAGGTGTCGACGATTGCAGAACTATGCCGCATATGTGCGCGAGATTTTGTCGGAATATCGTGTTGTTGGACGCAGTTCGGCTGACCTTTACAGTAAACACAACTGGCCAGTGCTCTCGTCCATATTGACTAACTTAGTTTGACAAAAATGAGAACGGAATCCCCAACAAGCAAATGGCGAGAATGCACTCGATTGAGACGAGTGGGTTAGCTTTAGCAAATATTACTTGCCGAATAATGAACGTCGTTTCTTATTCCGCGACGACGTCATCCCCATCATGTTCTGCAGAAAAATAAAGTAAAATAAAATAAATATTAAAATATATTTTGATTCGTAGTACGGAAACTAGCCACTGACAATTATGCTTGATTCTTAAGCCGAATACAACCTTCTAGCAGTAATATCTTGATACAGCAATTAAACTAGGCCTCTCATAGCCTGCCGCTTTGCGAAGTGCAATATGAATTTTCATCGTTACTTTCTTTTTCATCGACCCATCAGTCGATACAAGTGGCTGGAAAAATTGAAAGTCTGCTCTTCGCATCCAAAGAAACCACTTCAGACCACGGAATAACTTCGGCTAGACCGATCCACGCTTGGGGGGGGGGGGGGGGGGGGGGCTTTTATGTCTACGGAAATGGCATCAGGAAACCACATATGTGTGTTCACATCTACAGACGCGAATGTCGCATGGAAAACATGTAAATATTTGCTTTTCACCATGACCAGTAGGTAAAAAATAAATATTAATACACCTAATAACTTTATTAGTGTCATGTTTGCCCTTTCAGGGGTATTCTGAGAATGATATATATCTATAGCACCTATTTGACGGTGAAAGTATATTTGCGGTATATTAACGTGGCCTAGTTTGTTTCGACATCTAATCTTGAAGTAAGGTAACGATATTTAGGGTGGTGGAAATGCTGCAACATATTTCATAGTGTTGCCGGTCATCTTGACGTTCACAACAAAGATTGAGAGAAAAAAACATCTCCCTTACTAAGTAAGCTCCCTTTTCGTCGTACTAGGGAGTGTAATTGGGTACAGGCGAAGAATGGTTGGTTGTTAATTTCGGCGTACACAACTACCTTTCTTTCCTCTGAGCACTATGCGGCATACACAATTCACTTCTCTCTCAAGAACGTGGTCTGAAGAAAGCCAGATGAGGCTTTGCGGAAGCTGAGTAATTGAATCCATTGTTATTCAAAAGCTCCTGAACTTTCTGGGACTGCTCTCTAAGGGGAACTCTTTTGAGGACCCGGAAGTCATAATTTTGTTTTCAAACGGCGCAGCTTTTCTCTGTTGTTTTTTTTTTTCGTTAGGTGGTAACAGGGGCATTGCCCAAAGACAAAAAAAAAACAATGAGCACTTTCTGGCCCGGAACAATCTTCTTCGGAAGCGATGTGACAATAACAAGTTATTTTTCGCAGTCCCGCGCCGATTTCGCCAATTTCAATTTCATTTGCGAGAAAAGCGCCACGCGTGCAAAAATTGACATCATGTCACTTCGTTTTCCACTTGTCATTGCGGGAATGCCTTCAATTTATCAACGTGTACATTTCGCAAAATGCACCGTCGAAATGGGAAGCAGTAGAATGCGCGATGAGCCTTCGTAGTAATAAAAGTGAATCTAAGATCTTGACTTCCCTTCACACTACTTTCTCTCCTATCTTACTCCTCCCCTTGCAACTGATATCTTCCCCCCCGGGGTTGTCATATTCCTCACAACTATACATTTACTCGCAATAGAACATGTAGGCAGATGTCGACAGATACCCGTCGAGTGAGACGATGCCTTAGGTCCCATTTCTTATTCATAATAATGTCGCATAACCATGACATATCTAGTGTTTTGGTGACAGAATAGCCTGAGAGGCAATTTAACGGTGGTGAACTTCATCTTTTTTTCCTTATCTTGTGTTTATTGTGTTGAATCATTCGGCGTTTGGCGGGAATCTTGAGACCTCGTAGCAACAGGCTGTAGGTAGTTCAGCCTGGAAAAAAGAATAAATAAATATAGTAGTAAGGTGAGCACTGTGCTCCGAATCCTCGTACGGTGTTTTAACAGCTTAACGCAGAACCTTTGTTTTTTTTAACAATGTTTTCTTCAAAATCACAGGAATGGCAAAACTAGCTGAATCAGTAAACTAGAGTAGCCACTGTGTTAAGTATTGCTACTCGTTACTTTCTATATGACCCTAGAAAATTCTCGAGTTCTTTCGGAATTGCAACCAACTGGTTGTTGTCACTAATTCGTTTACGCACGTTTCTTGTTCCTATTGATGCAACCACCAAAGTAACGCATGAAATTGGACGTACTGGTAGCCCGCACTCAAAACGTAGACGTAGCAAGACGGAAAGACACCTCTCTCGTGTTGCTGTGTTTATGTACCGAGCAGTTTTAAGAATCGCAGCACAGGCATGTGGGTGTCATTGCGAATATATTTAGTGCAACTTTTCCTAAGTGCTAACGTAAGTCAGCGACAGCGTAGAGATCTACAATGAGCATGCCACATTCTATTTACAATCCAAAGAACGGCAGCCAGGTTCCTGCAGAATTCTGTCATTATAAAAATGGCTAGATTCGTTCAAGAAGGTACCTTTCGTTACACACTACCTCCTGCCATTTCCTGCTTACCAACACAACAGTTCCATCTGGTGGGCAGCCACACAGTCAAGGTAGTCTAGGCTCCTCAGTAAAAGCACTAGTCGGGTTCCCATTTTAAAAAACCTCTCAGGAACATTTTCCATTTTCCTATGTGAATGTGTGAATATGTTCAGAAATCCGACACCAGTTTCTGTCAGTTCATTTTTTTCCGTGCCACAATACATTAACCACAGACGACGACGCCTTACCTTTTTCGGAAAGAGGGGTTGGGGGACGGAGTTGGGGAGGGGTCCATTTTCTTATGCATGCTTGCACTTGTGTGCCTACGTGCGCACGTAAATGTGGAAATTTTGAAGAGGAAAGATCGAGCCTCAAAACGCTCTTGGTTACGCCGCTACTGTCCACCATCTCTATAGTGTCACTTGTAATAGCGATAGAAGCGTGAGGTGTCATACGTTTGCTAACCACTCTAGCCTTCAATTCGAATGTGCCCGTGCACGCTGTAGCTGCTGGCTTAACTGGTGGACATTTAGATAGCGTTGACGTTCATTGTGCTACTCAGCGTAGATGCAGTCACTGTGGTGGAACCACTGTGGGTATGGCTCCGCGCGACACGGTAAACTGGAAGGATAAGTAGTGCGAGGGAATTTCAAGAACGCCCATCTGCACTCGATTCGGAGGCACTTAAATCTCAACCTTCTTTCTTTATCGACTACTTTCATTTAGCACCGCAGAAGACAACAACGGACCAGCTCCACCTGGCTTCGACGTGGGAGCAGCGTGAAACGTGCCCCAACGAGTGCCGAGGTATCATACCAAACTTCTTGCACGGATACCGCAGTGACTAAGAATAATACGAAATGTCCAGTTTGTGTTCATAATTAGAACTATGTTCTGTTATTTTTGTTTTGACAGCGGATGCGTTCCAGAAGTATCAGCGAATGCATGAGTGGTTTCTCCGAGCAGCACGAGTCACAGCATCATGCTTTTTCGCACGCTTGCACCCCCCCCCCTTCTCCTTTATTTTTATTTTTTTTTGTAGCTTCTGGGTTTTCACAGTTTCGTTGCTTCTATGTTTACTCTCTCTGTCTCGCTAACTACATGCTTATGCAGAAGGCTGGCGAAGCGGGCTGGTTCTATTCCTTCGTCGTCGCAAGGCGAGCAAAGGAAGACGCATTACTTAACCGCAGTGCACCAGAAGTTACGCCATAGCCTTCGGTCCCGACACTTCTATCTTTCTGCGTGAATGCACGTGCGCTATCATGCACTGCGTTTACAACTGTCCGATTCCTCTCTGCGGCTTCTTTCCCGCGTGAGTTGAACGCTGCCTCTTCATCCGTGCAACTGCTTCTTATCTCTCACGTCCGCTTCAGCTCGTCTCCCGTCATTGGACCACGCATTCTTGCCGAGTTCCATAGTGCTGGTTTGGTGCGAATGGCAGACTTTCTTGAGTCACACCGAGACGCTATTTTTTTCATCGACTGCGTAGCAGTAACAGCTGTGCACACCCATCGCTCCTCAGCCACGACGGGGCAAAGAAGAATGGGCGCTTCATCGAAGGCGCTTCGTATAATACGGAACCTTCGTTTACTGTTCTCCCAAGATTTGTTCTTTTTTTCTTTTTCGTTATTCGGTTTTATTGCGGTGTCTATCTATCACGCCTCGTATATGCAGCTCATTTCTTTTCTTGTTTCCATTTAGAATGTCCGAGACTGTATTTATTTTCCGACAGTTTCAATCGCATTGTGTCAGTGCATGCGGAACCGCAATAATTCCGCCATATGCGTGGGCTTTGACATCCGAAAGAAAGATGGTAGCCTAAAAAAGAGACGAAAAATAAACAGTAAAAAGACAACTCAGAGTCCTTTTGCATGAAGGAGCTTTAAAGAATGATTACGAGAACCGAGATCATATACTTAACTTGCTTCAATGGGCACTACTGTTTCTACTTGCCTAACAGCACTGTTGCTGTCGTGCACTTTTGCGTTTACGGTACTAATAATTTCAATGCGATAGCAAGTATATAGACACTTTCGGGGGAATTTTGCCGCGAGCGCCGACGTCAGCGTCAGCATCATTCACCATATATATATATATATATGTATATATATACATATTATATATATATATATATATATATATAATATATATATATATATATATACATATATATATATATATATATATATATATATGAAAACGCAAAACGGAAAAGTACTCCAAAAAAGGCTCTGTCGTGCAATCGAACGTCCGAACGCATTGTGAGTGCGAGGCATTAGCCACTGAGCCGGAAAGGAGCACTTCCTTCAACGTTAAAACGGCAAGTCATTTATATCAACCACTTATCACTGGCAATGCCCATCTCGAAGAAACTATTCCGTTTTCAGCATTACCAGTCCGATGGTGCAATGAGCGCGCGTCGCAAATCGTCATGACGTGGTGGCGCGCGCTCTCATCTCCCAAGTGCACTTAGCCCCTGCACGCGCTTATCTCGCAGTGGGGAAAATCAGACACTGCGCCGTGCACCCGACCGGGTTGCAGAAATTAGGTGCCTTTTCTCATCTTCTAACCACTACCACCACCAGTGGGGAAAATCGTACGCCTTGGGCTTTCACTGGAATGATTCTGTTACAGGTACCCGGCGCACAAAAGTCACTGCACTCACTGCACAGTCTCCGTTTGCGAAAGAGCGCGCTTTTTAGACATTGCGAAGTAACAAATGAGACACTTATTCGCGTTGATCTGTAACTGTGGGTATGTTTCGAGCGTCATTTGTGCGCGAGCAACGTGGGGCACGTTTCGATCTGCTTGCCATTCTTCGCGTGACAGACCAATTTGTTGCTATCGCATTCATTGCTTTGCTTTTGCGGCAAAGCTATGACTTTTTTGTTTTGCACTCTAGTGAGCTGTTTAAAGAAGCTAAAACGGTAAACAAAGTTTGTAAAAGGCCGAGATGCACAGTCGGTGCATGATATATTTTTCATTTTAAAATTGCATCATATCATGCTGCCTTGCTTTTTTTTACCGCAACGTTTTCTGAGTGTGTTTGGAACGAAAAGCTACAAACAATCTCGATACAACTTCTGAACAAATAATACTCCGAAGCACAAACCATTCAAAGTGCCAGTATAGGGTTCCATTGGAAAAAAAGCCCAGTGATGTGGTATGGTTGTCACCACTTCACTGATCTTTTTCTTCCAAGTGATCTTTTAGTTTTTAATAACTGGGTGAGATAGTGGTACTACTTGTCACTAGTTCGGAGAGGCAGGCGTATTCCTTTTTATGTAATCAATGCTTCTAAAGCAGTTGGTCAATGTTTTCGAGGCTTACTACGCGGTATTTTTGTTCATTTAAACCAGAATAGTGAAGTAAAAACGTGACGGACAATTTTCTCTGAAGTTCACATTCATTATGAAACGTATCAGCTCCGCGTTGCTGCGTCCTAGATGAATGGCGTGGTACATTACCTAGAGTGAAGTTTACAACCGAAACTATCATCCTCTGAAGCACTCTGCCATTCATCTACATCCAAGGTATACCACTGGAATATCTGCCACGCTTTCACTGTAATGCCGGCGACGTGGTTGTACACAATCACCCAATCCTGTGATCACTCAAGCTTTGAGGTGCCATGCATGGTTTTGGGCAATATTTCAATCTGCATGCAAGTGTTCCATTGTAAAGCACCACGCAGTGGTGTTACCTAAAAGAAGAGAGCCACGCTATAGTCCAGCCTTTGCCAGTACTTTGCGGAGATGGCTGACGCCTACCACATCTATGGTATGGGCCTGCCAGCTTAATCCTTCTTTACCCCACAACCAAAACCCAACCCAAGAGGACTTAGAGGCGGCCCTGCTCAGCTGCCACAACTTTCTGGCCCAACAAGTTTCATAACGGCAGGTCAGGACGGCGGCCACGACCAATTGGGTCCGTTACTATAGGGACTCCACCTAGTACTTTAAGAGAGCTGACCCGCTATATAGGCACTCGTTTCTTTAACAACTACTCTGCAAATATATTTAATAAATGTTTACTGCCACAACCACCACCTGTCGTATCACCACTTCATAATGTACACCCAACAGAAAAAGTTTCTGGGGGCACGTAATTTCGAAAAACGATATATTCTCGCTTTCTGTTCCGGTCTGTAAATGGCGCTGCGACCTATACAGCCACTAGCTATTTCAAAAGCGTTATGGAATGTAGAAAAAAATTTTCATTTGTACTTCATTCTGAGTTTACGAGACCAGAAGGTCCCGCAAGGCAAGGGCGTACGCCATTCCGAAATTCGCGTGACATAGTGTAAAGGAAGAAAAAAAACACGCGCAAGTTTTGGTGCATTCAACTTTATGTGCACGGCTAAGACGTCCAGGCAGGAAAATTAATTCCGAGTCCATCATTACAGTGCAACTCAAAGTCTGTCAAGAACAGTTAGAGCATTTTTTTTTTTTCGCAAAAAAAAGTAGTCACTGCGAAAAACATCTGTATCTGCACTTTTATTTGTGGTCGTCGGCAAGCAGTTTATTTTATAGTCGGCGAACAAGCCCGTGTGGGAGGGTTGCAATAATTACTGCCGCATTGCACAGAAGTCAAAAAACAGGAATCATCAGCAAATGGCCACTTTTTTAGAAAAAAATGAAATTACAGTAAAACTTGAATTATAACGTAGCGCTTCCATACACGGGAATCACGTTGACTGACCACTGGTTAAGCTCTCTCTAATGTTCTTTTTATTTTTGATTATTTGCCCAGTTTTTCACAATTACGATAATGAAGTCAGGGCCCCTGTGATGACCTACGCCATCTAAATTCCGAATAAAAGTTGAGCTTGGCGGGAGTTCTTATACCAATTATTATAAATTTTTTTTACTTGTTTTCTATACCATTTTCTTTAGGCGTTCTCTTCTAATCATTTGTGAGATGTTATCGCACCGTCATTTCATAAAACACACTCATCAAAGACCACATTTTAAGCGTCAAACCAGCTCTAATCACATTCCTTTATTCGTTATCTAATTCATGCTGAAGCCCCACCGTTAATTTATTTATTTACAGATACTGCAGCGCTAATGGCGCTATGGCAAGAGTGGGTATACAGAGATACACAAAAATGAAACTAGAACTGTGAGCATAACGCAATCAGGTAACATGATAACATCGTGCGAACATTAAGGCAAAAATATAACATGAAAAGGGAACAAAGAAATAACATTTGCAAAAAGATCAGCTTGTTTCACATATATGTGTTATGGATTTCGGCTACGAAACCCTGCGATGGGCATGAACGAAGAGAACCAGGTAATAAACTCCAGTTTTCGATGGAACGGGGAAAAAACTGATCTTGAGCATATTAGCTTGAGCGTAGTAAGCCTCAAATTTAGGTTGTGATAGCTTCTCGTCCTTGACTGTGGAGCGAATTACGCGTCGAACACTGCGGAAGGCATTAAATCAATCATATTAGTGTCGCTGTCAAGCTATGTCAATGCCTTGAACACTTTTGCTCGTAATATTTGCTCAATGTCTGCACAAATTAGGTGCAATGAGTGTGAATGCAGACGCTTTCTCAGGTTTGCGCGGTCCCTTTAGAGCAGTGCCTATAAATGTCAGAAAAAGAATAGGCACAGAAGAAACGGAAAAAGGTAATGTTGATTAGCGAGAATATGAAAGTTCGCGAGTGCTGTGAAGCAGGGAAGAAACGGTTTTTAACGAGAAACTCACCAAGACAGCTGGCACAGGAAAACTACGAATAAAAAAATGAAGTCATAATGAAGAACAACCAAAGTTTCTCGTCCAGGGCCACGAAGTTGAAAGTTCTCCAAGTGAGTTTGAAACTTTCCATTTGTTGAGTGATCAGATCCTCAAGTTTTCCGTATATTTCTTCGAACTGCAGTGAATACGGGTGCCGGTTCCAGCTATAGATCATATTAGATGCTTGATTTGGTTCCAAGTGCTCTAATGATTAAAAAATAAAAAAAAAACAATGGAGGACGAAGGATAGGCTCACTCTATCATGAACTGTCGGTTGTACATGCGCTGAAGGCAGTCTGCGTTGTCATGTCTCATGTTGAGTGTGTTCAATAAATGTTTTTGCCCATGAGGACTACCAGTAATACACTGCTCTTCATGTCCTTGAATTTCTCTGTTCTGTGGGTGGAATTTTCATCTAGCAACTTGAGCAATCAATAAGTTAAAGTACTAACGTATGTGAAGGCAACGGAAAAAGCGAGAAACTTCAAGTACTCCAATGCAAATGAAAGCGCATGTTGCGTGTTCAAAAAAAAAAGACAAAAAATGTAAGAGTGATGTAATAAACTAGCAGCAAACATGTTTTTGGAGAGTTAAGTATAATGATGTCAGTGTGCGCAAACTTATTATCGGATTTTAACGAAGTACATTGCTTTCCATCGGTGGTTTGATTGCTTCATGTGAGCCGTGCCTGTTAAGCAACACTTGCTTTCAATTTCCGTCAATGATTTTGATTGTCCGTGTTTCCAAAAAACCTAGTTAATGCCACTTGTTTATATTTGTTGTAACTAGCATCATGGACCCTTCAAAAGTTTTCGGAAGCCATCGACCGTTCTGCAGTCGAGTGGTTCTAGAAACATACTCTTATTCTAAAATATAATAAGCATCTGGCGGCACGTGGTGCTAGTAATAATGGTACTTCGGCAGTAACTGTAGTTTAATGGCGCAGTCATGCCATAAGTTGGGGGGGGGGAGGGGGCCGTGACCAATTTGATTGTTCTAACTCGTCATTGGCTGGCTACTTTTACTAGTAACATGCCCGAAGTTACGATTGGCTGGAATATTACTCTCGCAAACCGCTCTAGTTTATTAGCGTTTTCGGGGGAAGGGGAGAGAGAGAAACACGGGATGAGGCAGTTCCAAGCCACAAGAATTCATGGCGATGGTAAAATTAGTATGTGGATCATCTGTTACGCTATCTGCCGCTCTCTGCAGAGAGCTTACCGTGATCCCGGTAAGCTCTCTGCAGTCACTGCTCGGCAGGCTGTGGGCTCTTTTGGCAAACAAGGATGAAGCTTGGATGGAGGCATATGTCTGCTTTTCAGCACAACCGCCGCAAGGTGGCGTTTACGATGACGTCTCGGCTTAATTTCCGAGGATGGACGTTCTGAGAAAACCGCTTGTCAAGAGCTGTCCTCGCAGACCTCAATGAGATGGAACAGGCAAACTTAAATATGTTCGAGGTCGTATACTCGGCCTTCAATGTACTAGTGTGTCAGTGTGGGAAAGAAAGAAAGAAAGAAGAAAGAAAAAAAGAAAGAGAGAACGGACGGACGGACGGATGGATGGATGGATAGATAGATAGATAGATAGATAGATAGATAGATAGATAGATAGATAGATAGATAGATAGTAGATAGATAGATAGATAGATAGATAGATAGATAGATAGATAGATAGATAGATAGATAGATAGATAGATAGATAGTAGATAGATAGATATAGATAGATAGATAGATAGATAGATAGATAGATAGATAGATAGATAGATAGATAGATAGATAGATAGATAGATAGATAGATAGATAGATAGATAGACAGACAGACAGACAGAGACAGACAGACAGACAGACAGACAGACAGACAGACAACAGACAGACAGACAGACAGACAGACAGACAGACAGATAGATAGATAGATAGATAGATAGATAGATAGATAGATAGATAGATAGATAGATAGATAGATATATAGATAGATAGATAGATAGATAGATAGATAGATAGATAGATAGATAGATAGATAGATAGATAGATAGATAGATAGATAGATAGATAGATAGATAGATAGATAGATAGATAGATAGATAGATAGATAGATAGATAGATAGATAGATAGATAGACAGGCAGGCAGGCAGGCAGGCAGGCAGGCAGGCAGGCAGGCAGCAGGCAGGCAGGCAGGCAGGCAGACAGACAGACAGACCAGACAGACAGACAGACAGACAGACAGATAGATAGATAGATAGATAGATAGATAATAGATAGATAGATAGATAGATAGATAGATAGATAGATAGATAGATAGATAGATAGATAGATAGATAGATAGATAGATAGATAGATAGATAGATAGATAGATAGATAGATAGATAGATAGATAGATAGATAGATAGATAGATAGATAGGTAGATAGATAGATAGATAGATAGATAGATAGATAGATAGATTTGTTTACTGAGTAGTGGAAAGGCGCTTGCATAATGGTGCAACTAGCACAGCATTCTAGATGTATATCTTGAAGATCGCATTAACATACCCAATCCCTACAGATACCACGTATCTCTCATTGAGATGGTTTCCAGCATTTATATTCTTTTTGAAGACACTCGTTGAACGCATTAGTCAGTTTTACTGTGGACGTTTAGATTTAGAAAGTTCGCGTCATTATAACCCCTATGGTCACCTTTCTCGCGGGCAACCAATTTCCTTGTCTTCGGTAAAGGCACCACTGTCAGCAGGTTTTACGATCTACGTCCACAGCTTTTTTGTTTCTTCCAGCAGGCTGCCAATTTAGAGAAGAGCTCGACAGACACACCCTCACACGTTCGAAGAGTTCCTGCGTCAGGAAGGAAGGAAGGAAGCAACAAAAAGGGAGAAGGCAGGGAGGTTAACCAGAAAAACATCCGGTTGGCTACCCTACACTGGGGGATAAAGGAAGGGGACAAGAAAGATGAGAAAGAGGGAAGAGAGGGAAAAAAGGGGGTGGGGGAGAGACTGACAGTAATTTCACTGCAGCGTGTAGAACTCTACCACATGTCAGAGGCGTTCACACACGCCTGTCTTTCTCAGGAAACGCAGCAGGGCTTTCACTGCCTTGTAGGCTGTCGAGGCATGTGTACGTTGCTGTAGTAGCACCTGCACAGAAAGAGGCCGATCATCCAGTCGCCGCATTGCGTTGGCAAGTACTTGTCTCTCTGAGGCAAATCGAGGACAATGACACAGCAGGTGTTTGATATTTTCGTCGGTGCCGCAAACATCACACGCCGCACTGTCAGTAATTCTGATTAACGTGGTATAAGCTTTCGTGAAAGCAACTCCCAGCCAAAGGCGATAGAGAAGCGAAGCTTCACGTCGATGTAGGCCGGGTGGAGGCCGGAGTTGTAGTGAAGGGTCGAGCTTGTGCAGTCGTGTACGTCGTATGCTTGGTGTGTTACACTCAGTCAGTGTGAGACTGCGGGCCAGTTGACGAATCTGCCTCGCCGCATCCGCTCTTGAAAGCGGTATCGGAACGCTGTTCGCTTCTTTATGTGACGTGCGAGCAGCATGATCTGCAGAATCATTGCCGCCTATACCACTATGCCCAGGTAACCACTGAAAGACGATGTCATGGCCTTTTTGTATTAACAGGTGGTGAAGTTTCACGGTCTGGTAGGTCAACTGGTCGTGGCATCCGCGTCGGAGAACTGATATCAGGCACTGTAACACTGGTTTTGAGTCAGAAAACACAGCCCATTTACCTGGTCTTTCTTCTGAATTGATGTGTTCCAGTGCATTGCGCAGAGCCTCGAGTTCTGCCGTCGTGGAACTTGTCACATGTGAAGTCTTAAAACACCGAGTTATCCTTTGTGATGGTATAACCACTGCTCCACCTGAACTAGATGGCGTAGTAGAGCCATCCGTGTAAATGTGCACGTGGTTACTGTAGTTTTCTTCCAGTAGGAATAGACTCAGTTGTTTCAGGGCATGTGTCGGTAAGTCCGATTTTCTTCTCATTCCTGGAATCAATAAGTGAACTCGCGGCCGGCTCAAGCTCCAAGGAGGAAGCAGTGGCTTTGATGCAGGTGCGTATGTCTCAGCAAACGATGAACGATGCTTGGAGACAATAGTGCCGTATGTCGTGCGGGGCCTTTCAGCAGCTAGGCTCGCCAGGTGGTGAGAAGGGGTCCTGGCATAATGCCTGAGGTGCATGCGCATTGTCTCGGTAATAATATGCGTATTTATCGAGTGATCTTGAGCGATGGCAATGGTTTCAGCCGTTGAAGCACTGCGGGGTATTCCAAGGCTTATCTTAAGTGCTTGGGCTTGAATGCTCTGAATTGCGCGCAGGTTGGTCTTGCCGGTGTTAGACATTGCAGGTAAGCTGTACCGTAAGAATCCGATAAACAGCACTCTGTACAGTTGTAGCATGGATGGTATGGGCACTCCCCAATTTTTTCCTGCAAGAAATTTGAGCATGTGGCATGTTGCGATCAGCCGCTTCTTCACATAGTTCACGTGTGGAGTCCATGACAGGTTTCTATCTATTATGACTCCCAAGAACCTGTGGCTTCTGCTGAACGATATGTATTCTTCATTAATCGATATACTGTAAGCAGACATTGGTTTCCGCGTGAACGCTACCACTGCACATTTTCCGCAGGACACCTCAAGGCCTTGTTTACGAAGATAGGATGACGTCGTTGTAGCAGCCTTCTGAAGGCGGGCGCGAAGCTGAGGCCTTGTCACACCTGATGTCCAAATGCAGATGTCATCAGCATAGACGGAAAGTTCTACAGTGCTAGGTAGCTGCTCGACTAGACCAATGAAAGTTAGGTTGAAAAGGGTAGGGCTTAGCACTCCTCCCTGAGGAACTCCTCGGCTGCTGTAATAATCAGGTGTTGGGCCATTCGCTGTCATCACGTAAAATGATCTCAGCTGTAAGTAGCTGTACACCCACATATATATCTTGCCACCAAGACCTACTGTTTCCAAAGCACCAAGGATGGCTTCATGGGTGACATTGTCGTAAGCCCCCTTAACGTCTAGAAACAGGGCGGCGCACAGTCTCTTACAGGCTTTCTGGTGTTGAACATATGTCACCAGATCAACAACGTTGTGGATTGACGAATGGCTGCGCCTGAATCCAGTCATGGATACTGGATAGATTTCGTAGTGCTCTAAATACCACTCCATTTGTGTTAGCATCATTCGTTCCATCGTTTTTCCCACACAACTGGCAAGTGCGATAGGACGGTATGAGGCAATATCCAAAGGAGATTTACCAGCCTTTAGAAGTGGAATGAGGCGACTTGACTTCCATGCCTGGGGAACAGTACCAGTCTGCCAGGAGTCGTTGTATAGGCGTAAGAGTGCCTTCCGAGCTTCGTCTCCAAGATTACAAAGGGCACGATAGGTAATGCCGTCAGGACCGGGTGCTGAAGAACGTCTGCACAGAGCCAGTGCCGCCTCTTGCTCATCCATAGAAAACTGGCATTCCATACGGGGATCACGTGAGGGCGGTGGGTTGTCAAAAGTTCCCGTTCTTGATACTGCGAAATTGGAATCACCGGCAATTCTTCTACAAAAAGATTCTGCGACGTCAATCTCTCTGCATCGAAGGTGAAGTGCCAGAGATGTAAACGGGTGTCGCTGACCCAAGGTTGTGCTAAGACCCCGGACAGTTCGCCATATCAGTGATAGGGGCTTTCGTGAATCCAACGACTCGCAAAAGGATTTCCAACGTCGCCTAGCCAGTTTATCCATGTGCCGCTGCATTTTCTTTTGAATGCGTCTAGCCAGCCTCAAATCATCCATGCACTTTGTCTGTCGGTACCTTCGTTCTGCACGACGGCGTATTGCGCGAAGTTTCTCAAGCTCGATGTCGAAATCGGTGCGCTTGTGACTAGTCAAATGTGTATGCGTGGTATTCTGCAGGACGTCCTTTATCGAGTCCTCTAGGTTATATGATGAGCCGTCGGTACAGCAGTCTTCCATTAACATTTGAATTTCGGCCAATCGGTGTTCTTGAGGCCTCTTGAGGACTTGGAGCTGGTGAAACCTCTATACACAGGTAGTTGGTATATGGTCGCTGTCCCGCGTTTCCAGATCCGAAAACCAGTGCACTTTCCTGATAAGTGAGCGAGAAACCAATGTAAGGTCCAGGCAGCTGCTATAGGCTGATCCGCGTAAATATGTAGGGCTTCCATCGTTACAAACGCAGAGTTCGTACTCCGAGGCTAAGGACACCAATTTTCTTCCTCTAGAGTTGTCCCTAGAGCTTCCCATAGAAAATGGTGGGCATTGAAGTCGCCAGTGATCACCCATGGTCTTGGAGTCGATGTCAGAATACCGCGTAAGCGCTCGCAGTCAAGGCGGCTTGATGGAGATAAGTAAGCTCCGATAATCGTGAAAGCAACCTTATCCTTCTTCACAGTAAGGCACACATACTGATTCCCTTCATCAGGCGAGACTCTGTGGTGAACGTAAGTGAGGTCATGGCGCATGAATACAATAACTTTGCTGCAGTCTCTGTGAGTGGAGGACATAAAGCACTCATATCCTGACAGCTTGATTGAAGCACACAGGTTGGGTTCACAAATCACAATAATGGGGAAGCGGTTCACAAATACAATTGTCTAAAGTCAGACATGCGCGACTTCAGTCCTCTGGCGTTCCACTGAAAGACAAATGCATTCTTGACTTCCGCTCGAAACGACGGTGCCTCGCTGGCCATGGTTTTACCTTAGAGCTGCAAGCACCGGACTCAGGGTGTCCAGCACATGCAGTGCGGTCTGCGCAGCAGAAGTCTTCATATTACTCAGTAGGACACGCATGGTACTCATCAGCGATTGCAGCAAGCTTATCACTTGATCTTCATTCATCGCATCACTGGTTTGAGGGGTCGTCGAGGGCGGCGGGATTTGATGCAGCTCCGAAGTAGGTTGACGTCGTGGAAGAGAGGGCCACTGTTCGGAAGGTGCGACTGCTGTCCCTTTCTTCTGTTTGGCAGTATCCATCTTCAGTGAGGTCGGTGTTTGTGGGTCAGCCTCTTTAACAGAGGATGACATCTCTCTATCGGTAGAGGCGTTTTTCCGTGATGGTCTTCGCCCACGACGCCGTCGTCGGCGTAGTGTAGCGGCAGCTTCCCTGTGCGTTGAATTGTCCCGCACCATACGCCTGAGTACCGCGTGCTCGTTTCGCCCCCGCGGGCAATCTTTGGATGAGGCCTCATGAGCGCCATGGCAGTTTGGACATCGTAGTATGGTGGCACTGCAGGCGTCTTTTGAATGAGACTCAGCGCACCGTGGACACACAACTTTGTTCTCACAGACACCTTTTACGTGTCCCATCTTGAAGCACTTGTAGCATTGCAGTGGCTTCGGTATGTAAGGACGCACTGAGTGGCGAACATGGCCAACTTTGACATACGAGGGAAGGCTGTCTCCCTCGAACACAAGCCTCAAGCAGCGTGAGTTGCCAAGTCTGGTAATGTGCGTAATGCGGGTGCCTTCAGTCGCTGGCTTTATTAGTATTGGCAGGTCATTAGCTGAGATGGAAAGATCCACATCATAAATGACGCCTACAGTGCCATTACAACCTGTAGCGACCATTGGCCGAACTTTCACGTTGCCGATTTCTGTTATGTGGCGAAGGCTTTGCAGTGCGCTACGGTGCATAACGTCTACATCAAGGACATTCTTTCGTGCATTGATCCTCACGTCTTTGATCTCATTCGGCGCGGTTTCCTCGAGAAGCACAGAAAGAACTTGCCTGTTGAGGAGTCGCAAGTTAAATGCAGGGTCTTCAGGCATAAACAGCATGGTGTGCGGCCACCACAGTGGTGCAGTCTTAACGGTGGAAACACTTGCCGACGATGCCGTCCGCAGCAGTCTTCGTTTTGTAGATCGATTCATGACGACCGTGAAGTCATCATCCGATGACTCAAAGCCGTCCGAATACAAATCGGTTGCCTCACTGTCGGTGTCGCTCGACACGTTGCTACGCTTCCTGGACGACGAAGTCCGGCGCGACGGTTGCACGCCTGGAACATTCTCAGGTGTGTCCTGAAGCATCACCGCAAAGAAGGGAGCGGCAGCTCCCAGGATTTCCAGGAAAACAAATTGAAAACACTGAGACACGGGCACAAGCGTTCTGTGAGAGAATCACTTCGTCGTCGTCCTCCTGCGTCAGCACGGAAGACAAAGAGATTGCGATGACCCCACACAGCGCTTAATCAACACAGTGCAGATCGTACACGGCTAGCTGCCTTGACGAGGTCAGTAGTGTTAAGCAAGAGGAAGCCCAATTTCGAGCACATTTTGCTTCGTAAGCAAACGCCATCTAGTGCCGTAGATTGCGTACAGCGAAAGGGTATTAATGAATCCTACTACATAGAAGAAAGATAACGCTGCACGCTAAAGTTGCCTTAGTTAAAAGCTTCCTTTTGTGGGTTGAATAGCCACGAAACAAAACTTCATTATGTAGATAAGATGCCTAATCATTTCCATACACCTCCTAACGTGTTTATTCAAAGTTCTCAGATACCATGAAAGCTGTACACAATAATTACCACAATCTTAAATTAATATTTGCTGAAACTCGCGCATTTAAACGCATCTTTTTCTACAAACAATTTCCGACTGGAATTTTCTCCCTAAGTACATTTTTAAGGAGGCGAATTTTTAAGCGGCAGTACAAAACTGTTCGGTTTATGAAGCATTTTTCTCATTTTTTTGCGCTTGTTGTCAAGTACGTACGTATTATATGTTTCGTAGTGAGTTCCTGTTGGATTGTTAGCCGCGTCACGGTTTTGTAATTGTGGTTTCACAGTCAGTTTTCTGTTTTGTTGTTATTATTTTGTTTGATCTCCCACTCTGGCTTGGGCCTGTCATGGTCTGCAGTATTGTGCAATAAATAAATAAATAAATAAATAAATAATTAAAATCTTGCACGAGAGAGTATGAAGGTGACACACCGTGCAAAAAAGCGACTATGTAACTTGGCACTCATGCAGATCTTTAGAACATAGTTATTTCTCAAGAATCCCGATCACACCAGCATCCCGCTTGCAGGCAACCAGGCGGCCACACCGTGGCTCGAAATCTAACTCACCAAGCCGCAGCCGATTCGGTGGCCGCTTTCACCGCCGAGAGCGGGGCGATGACATTATCCACACAACAGCGTCAACCGGAATGGTCGTGGGGTGATCACCTGACCACATTCAACGACATTAGACAACATATATTACAAACTAAACAGACGCAAATACCCACCACCGCGCAACAGTTTAAAAATTAAATTAAACAAAAGACAGGCCGTAACACTGAGGTTATTACAGACAAATATGTACCCCAGCCCGATGATCCTACGCCTGTGTCATCTACACCTATACCCGACGGACGCGTCCAAAGCGGGCGGGGAAAGGGCCACACTGTGTCACATGCTTTGGGAGTGTGCCGGAAAAGTTAATGTCACTGCCGCCGCTCCCTTCACGACGCTTGCTAGGCAGGGATGAACTCCGAGGCCAATTACTGCTGCCACCACCGCGCAAGGGCCGGGGCCGGCCTCCACCGCGGCTGCAGTGACTGTTGCGGATCAGCGGCGTGAGCTGCGCTGCCGCTGGGAGGCGGCACTCACCAGCGACAAGCTGGCCGACCAGCTTTGGGCCATCCGGCAACGGAGGGTGGGCAGGGACAGGGGTTAATTCCCTCTACCTCCACCGCGCCCGGTGAAAACTGGCCGGACTTTAAAGAATATTTATTCATTCATTCATTCATTCAAGACTCATACTTCTGCTCTTTCCCCCTAACTGATTACACGGTCACTTTGTGTTTAAACAGCTTCTATGAACAGAGATGCGTTCGCAAGAGTATCCATTATGTTCGAAAAAGAATGCACAAGTTTGACGGTAGTTCGACGGCACAAGTTTTACGGGAGTGTCACTCAAAGATTAGAAAGAGCAATACCATATTTAAGATACCGAACGTCAGAAACTGTAACTGACAGAGCTACGACACGATATAGGTTTCAAGACAGATTGCGGATAAACTAAGAAAAATCAGACATTTCTGTCTTTGGAGTTGAGCACAGAATGAACACAACACGTGCGTTGACTTTCATCACATGGACACCACAAGACGCGGTTATACATAGTAGTGGTTTTAGGATAAAAAAAGCGCTGAATTACGTCGCTCCTATAATACGAATTTATGCGTAGATAACTCATAGACACCGCAAGAGAAGGCAGAAGATTGTGACAATAGTGTTCAGCTCAAAGGCTCAGCTGCAGCTCAAATAAGTCATTCAGCTCGAAAAGAAATTGTTACAATACTTCGGCTTCCCTTACTTTAAATATTATAAAGGCTTACGTAGAGTTTGGTGTCATTGCACACTAAATGCAAGCTGTGAGAATTAAGAGCTGGTTCAGTTACTTACAGCATTGTTTGAACGCTATTATTATCATTTTTAATTAATATTACGTGTTTTCAAGGTCGCCACCAAAGGGGCAAAAGGAAGGTAAGAAAGCATGTGCATACATCGATGTTGAGACCAAAAATGGCATTTACGAATCACAAAAAATACATGCAAGAGTGGACCCGCCCTCTTCTGCAACGGACGGGTAAAATTATATCGCGAATTGTTTCTGAACTTGTGTGGCAAGCTTAGCGGTCGTAGTTCCAAGGAGGAGTGCTTTTCACTATCATTTAACTGCGTCGCGTTATATGGGCGAAAGCAAATTTTACAGTTTGTTAGAAATTCTTAAACAGGTGCTTCTACGTTAGCTACGGCAACCATATATGAAGAAACGCAGATGCCCTCCCAGCACAACTGATAAATTTTGTATAGAGCTGCTTTCATCGTCATAAAAGAAGTTGAAGGTTATAGCAAATATTCAGTCACATACGCGTTTTGATGCAAAAAAACAAACAAAAACTATTTTAAAGAACCACACCTAACGTGTTAAAACCAAACAATATATATATATATATATATATATATATATATATATATATATATATATATATATATATATATATATATATATATATATATATATATATATATATATATATATATATATATATATATATATATATATATATATATGCACTATGCAACACGACACCTGATCCCTTCATGATGAGCTGCACGGAACGTAGATTTCATTATGTTGTTATCAGCAATGGAGCTTTCTTAATCAACGCACCCGTCAGGTACTGTGCACAAAGTCCGCATCAAGGGGCGCTAAATGTATGCGAAGGGCAATCTGCTATTCGATCCATTGCTTCAAAACCTGGGCTGACGAGCCCAGGTACGCGAGCAGCGCAGTGCTTTCTTCACGTTCGGGAAGAGTACTTCCCATGCTTTCGGCGGGTCTTCTGTTCGTAAGGAAATCATCATTGGAATTATTCTCGTGGAAATGCTTTGTGGACAACCGTCCCTTCATTCTTAGTGCATGTACTCCTCGTATCTCGGTGCGGTGGCTTTTTAAGTAGCTGTGTAGGCTTCTTTGTCGAGTTAAAACACGATTTTAAGAAATAGCACGTATTCTATTAATGCTAACACATGTTTACGCTATGGGAGAACAAACGCCTAACGTAAACTATGTACGTGGTAGCGTCGACCATCTTTTGTTCAGTCAAGCGTAGTGACATGTGATAGCTTCGTAGCGAACCAATATTCATGTCTTTTAGTGACCATAAGCTGTATTAGTATTTCTGCAGAAACTAAACTGTTCTTTAAGTAAGAAAAAGACAGCAACCTTAACAATTACTATCTCCCACGGCCGTTTATTGAAATTGACCACCTAGTTGGTAACATCAATGCAAGCTATATGAAGGCTAAGTTAGTGTAGACTCATTTTAGTCAGTGGGAATAAAGAGACATTCTTTTCGAGAACCTTCAAAAAATAATAGACAAGCTCTAATCTATTTCATTGTGCTGAAATAACAATCATGTTCTAATAGGTCGCTGATATCAGCCCAGACACTGACAACGAGAAACTAACTTTTCTTAGGCTTGATTGCTTATCCTAACCTTTTCAATCAAGGTATCTTTGCGCCGAAGAATAGCAAGGAGGAGACAAATATTACTAGTTTCCCGGAATAGGTAAGAAGGCAAGCGAAAGCGTACAAGGATGAATGAAATCGCGGAAATATGAAAACCAGCGATGGCAATTTATTCTCAGAAAACTTTCCACGCTGAATAGGATTTCAGTGAAGGCCTAAAGAAAGCAATCTTTTTAAAATGCTGCTTACATATATGAAAAATATAAATAGCCTTGAGAGATTAGCGTGTTCCTAATCAGGCCTAGCTCGCCAAGAATTTATTATTCACTAACTTTGCGGTTTCTACATGGGAAAAAAAAAGTTAGCTTCTCCACGTGTCCGTTTTCTACAGTTATCTGCAGCCTAATTTGGTTCCAAAACCCAGTAGGATATAACACGACACTTAAAAAGTGTTCTGCAATTTCGTAACAACGTTTTTTGCATTAGCGGATCCACGTTAACCATAACCGCGGCATGTAATGCAGTTAGTAAGCTTGGTGACCTTACGAGAGTTGAGAGCTTAAAGTTGAACACGTATTTGGGGTCGACAGGCAAGTCCAATCAGGACTACGCCGTAAATCGCTTAGCGAGCGTAAAGTAAAATGTTTGAAGGCTGTCTCGAATTGTAGCTCTCTATATCGCGGAACAAGCCCGGTTTTCTCCACACCCGTTCCACACCGCATGAATCCCTGTCAACACCTTACTATTTCATCCGGCCTACCCCCATCAGATACGACCATTTTCTGCCGCATGTGGATTCGGGCGTCTTTGAAGAACGGGTTTGCTTGCTGCATCAAATGGACAGACAGTGCTGTATTGGAACATTGCCACTTTGATGAAGTAATTGACCATGGTTTATGTCAGTGTCTTCAATACCGCTCTCAGAGGCAGTCCCTCACAGCGGTGTTTGGACGCCTCGACAACCAGTCGCTTTCCAAAAAAGCAATCTCGGAATGCCGGAAAGATCGAGCGTCACGCGGGAAAGCGATGAACGCGCTGTGGAAATTCCCGAGAGCGACCTGCCTCGTTCAACGATTGTGACACTAACTGTATGTGTGTGTGTGTGTGTGTGTGTGTGTGTGTGTGTGTGTGTGTGTGTGTGTGTGTGTGTGTGTGTGTGTGTGTGTGTGCGTGTGTGTGCGCGTGTGTGTGTGTGTGCGCGCGTGTGTGTGTGGGTGTCTGTGCGTGTGTGCGTGTGTGTGTGTGTGTGCGTGTGTGCGTGTGTGCGTGTGTGCGTGTGTGTGTGTGTGCGTGTGTGCGTGTGTGTGTGTGTGTGTGTGTGTGTGTGTGTGTGTGCGTGTGTGTGCTTCCCTCTGTCTTTCTCTCTCATTCCCTCTTCCTTACTTTTAAGTATCCGCTTACTCTTTCCTAAATGCAGGGTAGCCAAGCACATAATGCTGTTTTCTGCCAGTTAACCTCCCTGCCTTGCCACATCACTTATCTACCCCTCTCTCTCTCTCTTTCGCAAACACTCTTTCATTGCAGCAGCATGTGATTTTTTTAGCGGTTAGTTTGTCTAAGAGGAGTTGTAAAGTGTTCTTCATTTTTGTTTTCCTCACTCTGTACACCATGAGACCTTCATTTTAAAAGCATTGCTCAATAAGGTACCTCATACACGGAGATTACCAGCATGCCATAATAGCTATATATTATGACAGTTGTTCAAGAGGCAGCATGTATTGTTCGTTGTTCCACCCTGTAGAAACGGAGTCCACATGACATTGCAATAATTTCACAGAAACTTTGGAAAACTGAGGATTATGCTCAAACGTAACTTACACTTCGAACTGCACAACAGCGCTGAACACAACGCACACACAAAGAGTGCTCTGCGTGTGCTTTCGTGGACCTCCTTTGCGTACCTGCGAATTGCTCTGTTTCCAGTGCGAAGTTGCAAACACATTGCGAATATGTGAATATCCGCGTTGCGAATATGCGCGCTGCGTATTAATAGCTCTGCGACGCCAGCTCTGCGACGCCAACTCCACGTTCCTCACGTTAAACGGTGCTGTAGCTGTCAAACACGCATCGCAAGCTCTCTTATATTAGTACAATAAACATCAAGCGATATCTGTAAGGACGTTTTACTTTCAATTCATATCAATTTTATGACAAAGAGATCAGCCATGTTTTTTAGGGGCGAAGCTCCTTATGGCGTGTCTTGTGCGTTCCTTGTAGTACGTAACCACCAGTAGCACATACCCGAAATAGCGGTCTTTACGATTTTGACCTCCAAGGTGGTTCCGGTGAGAGATTTCTTCTGTGCGTTGTAGAACAATAAAACATAGTTCTCAATGCACATGTTAATGGCTGCTAAGGGGGAATGAGAGACAGGAGCATTCGGCCTTTAGGTAACGCGCACGCTGCGATCCCTATTAGCAGCTATTGGCATGTACATTCAGCACGATCTGACAAGAAAGGGTTGCTACGTTATACTCGCTGGGTGTAACCTCCTTGGTTTTAGAAAGGTTTAGCGAGCGTTGGGCCGCATAGCCATGAATACAGTGAACTTGTATATACCATGAACTCGAGGTGGTTAAAGGTGGGAAGTAAACCCGAAGCGTAAGCCGTAAGAAAGTGTGCATGTGCCACCTCCCGTTTAGTCCTTGAAATGTCCGCTGGATGGCGGTGCTTCTATATGGGGTTTGATTGATTATTTGTGGGGTTTAACGTCCCAAAACCGCCATATGATTATGAGAAAAGCCGTAGTGGAGGGCTCCGGAAATTTTGACCACCTGGGGTTCTTTAACATGCACCCAAATTTGAGCACACGGGCCTACGACATTTCCGCCTCCATCGGAAATGCAGCCGCCGCAGCCGGGATATGAACCCGCGACCTGCGGGTCAGCAGCCGAGCTTCTATATGGGGAATATATGATGAAAAGATTCGAGATGGTGGTACTTGGAGTGCTGAATAGATAGACGAACGGACACACAGACATATGCATGAATGAACGCATGAACGGACGCAGGCGCGGATGCGTGGACGAACGCAGGGACTGACGTACGAACAGACGCACGCACGGACGGGTGGATGGACGCATGGACAGTTACACAGACGTACGCAGGAACGGACGGAAGCAAGAACGAATGGACGGACGAATGCTTCGCCCCACTCCCCATCATTCACTCCGTGGATATGCTGCCATTTTTTTTTTATCTTCCTCGCGATTTTGCGGATGTCAAAGGTGTCCTTCCTTGAAACTTTCCACAACTTTGCGGGTATAACCAAATCACCTTAGCTCGCAAGTAGAACTGCATGCTCTTCCGTTATACGCCAGTTTTATTTCTGCCTATAGGCACCTGTTCGAAAACACTCGGCACAAAGGAAAACGTATGCGTCCTTAATAGCCTAGGCGCACCTTATTGCCTCCAGGATAGAAGTGTTTCTGAGGCGACCAGCCAGAGAAGAAACACGTTTGTACGTGTTGAGAGATGTCAGAGCTTAAACCAACTAGAAGAAATTCTTCAAGTACACCCCAACTCGTAGAAAGCAAGCCCTTGGCGTGGCTCAGATGAGCAGACATCTGTCACTATAAAAACAGGCGCGTTACCGCGTAGAATCTCGGCCTACCCACTCTCTGTAGCTGTTGCACACTTGATCGTTCCTTCCATGAGTGCCTCCCCTGAAGCAGGGTTCTCACCTTGAGTTTAGCCTTCTACATAAAACATGAAGGTCTGTTGCCCGCTACTCGCTAGGCTGCACATTCGTTTTCTCATTGACAACTTCTAGCAGCAACCTTTAGTGAATTGCGAAGGTGCAGCAGAATCAATATTAGGTGTTGTACCTCTGCTTTAGTAGGTGCTGTAAGAAAGAAAGAAAGAAAGAAAGAAAGAAAGGAAGGAAGAAAGGAAGAAAGAAAGAAAGCGAGAAAGAAAGAAAGAAAGAAAGAAAAAAGAAAGAAAGAAAGAAAGAAACAAAGAAAAGAGAAAGAAAGAAAGAAAGAAAGAAGAGAAATTCCTTGGTCACTGTTCGAGGGAAGACATGCGGGATCTCCTTCTTACATCTGTCGTTACTCATTCAACTAGGCGCAAACTTTTCGCGGTTATTTATTTTCTGTTTCCTCACTTGCACACATTTACATGCAAGCTTGCGTTATTTTGCTGCGTCCACTGGCATAGCTGAATTCATAGCCCTTCGACCACTCGAAATGCTTGTCTAAGGAGCTTCGGGCCTTTCTTGTTCTCAGCCAGTTTTCGAAAACTGCTTCTCGCCTGAAAACTGCATTCCAACCGGAAGCTCCTTTCCGCACCACGAAGAACTCGTATCGTGAGCAACGAAGGCGGCACGCAGTGCTTCGCAAAATGCATGAATATACGCGTTGTGAGCCAGGGGACTGCGAAGTAGGCTTTAAGTTACGATCTTGCATGTATTTCCTCAATTTTTAAGATATGCAGGCAGTATACATTTTATGCTGCGAGAGCAATTAAAAAATCTATAAACGCCAACACACTTAGGAACAACGAACTCTATTCTATTACCGGCTGCAATTTGGCCTCTACCTGTACTACGATATTACGTACACTTGAACAAAAAGAAACCACCGAGAGAGAATATCGATTCAATAAATGCTTTTTGCTCTTCACTGGTAACAAGTAGTTATCTATCTGTACAATGTGGCCTGCTTTTTCAACCTTTGTGTCTCATTTCGAGTGGCGTATTTCTCGCCTAATAAAGGATATCTAGTTTAGGACGAGTAAAGACTAATGACGAGCCTAGGGCTTAGTTGGTTGCCATGTGCTGTGTTGTCGCAACGTGCATTCCAATGTGCATGTCCGTTCACTTGTTCCTTCTTGTCGGACGCACAAAGAAGTAGGAAAAACTACAAAAACTATCCTGATATTGTACCTTCCTTATCTAATGACTTGTGCAAGTTCACCTTGATATAACAAATCTAAATTAACTGAACAGAAAGCTGACAGCTGCGTAAAGACAAGCAGATGTGTCTCTTTCAAGCCTATTGCCCTTGAGGAAGCTCCTAAGAGCATTTTTTTACCGCGAAGCATTTCTTAGCGAACTTCGGCGACTTTAAACGTATCTATTTATCTATCAATATATATATATATATACATATATTTATCTATCGATATATATATATATATATATATATATATATATATATATATATATATATATATATTGGTTGCTATATCGAAGGCCGGATCCACAGCCGAAATGTCGGACTAAAACTGTGCTGAAACGTTCGTTTTGTGTGTGAGTGTGAATCACGTTTCTTTCTACACTATCAGAGCCAGCGTGATATATATATATATATATATATATTGTAACGTGGAGAAATAAGACAAGAGACAACGCCTTTGCTGCAGGCCGGCTGTTCTTTATCTGCTTCCTCTTCGTCGTCTTCCGTCTCTCTCAGGTATGCGCCGAGCACGATCGCCGCTTTGTCATCATTACACTCGGCCACGCTGCAGCTGGTCTACTCCTGTAAGAAAAACACAAACCAATGTCACGTTTGCCGCCGTATGCAGTTCTTCATCCGCGACACATGCACCGCAAAGTTATTCCGTTTTCTCTTGTCTCTGCGCGTATCAGAAGCTGTGGATCGTACTCGCCAAGTGTTATCTCCCAAGCGCTCAGAAATAATGTAAGGGCCGTCGTACTTTGGGTGCAGTTTGTTTGAAGACGATGGCGCACCTCGCTGTAGCCACACCTCATCACCTACACTGTATTTCGGCGCGGGACGGTGGCGTCGGTCGTAGTATCGCTTTTGTGCCTGTTGAGCATGCACAATCCTCCTACGCGCCTCCACACGGATATCGCGACAAAGTCTCTGGCGTGCAGCGGAACGCCCTACTTTAACGGGAGTGTCCAAACCGAACGTAGCATTCAGTTGCGGGAGCTGACCATAGACAATCTCGTAGGGGCAAATTCCTGTGGAGCTGTGTGCCGCCGTGTTCACTGCGTACGCAGCTGCTTGGAGATGATCATCCCAGTCGGCCTCACCTCGTTTGTGATTCTTACAGTACGGTGCGAGTCTAGCCTGGATAGTCTGGTTCGACCTTTCGGTCAGTCCGTTCGCCTGCGGATGGTATGCCGACGCGAAGTGATGGTCCACTCCAGCTTGTTGTAGGTAAGTGCGGAGCTCGCGACTGCGAAAGGTGGTCGACCGGTCGGAGATCAACTTGTTAGGAAGACCGTGTCGCCACTCGAAGCGATCTTTCAGGAATCGGATGACATGGCTAGCAGCAAGCGAAGGCACGGCCGCGACCTCTACGAACTTGGACAAGTAGTCCACAGCGAGTATAATGTAACGATTGCCCGCTGTCGTCATTGGAAGAGGCCCGATGTGATCTATGCCCAACGTGTGGAAAATTGTCTCTGGAGGCTTGATCGGCGTAAGAAGTCCATGTCGAGCTCCAGGACGTCGTTTGTGTTGCTGACAAATCTCGCAACTGGCAACGTATGAACGCACGCTTTTATCCATTTTCGGCCACCAAAAACGTTCTTGTGCCTTGCGTAAGGTGGCTCTGTAGCCAACATGGCCTCCCTCGGGAGTGTCATGGATGGCGCGTAGTACGCTCGATCTTAAGGTGTCAGGAATGACCAGGAGATGACACTCGGTGCTTTTATCGGCCCAGTGACGCCGATACAGCGTTCCATTACGTAAGACAAACTTGGCATTGCGTCCCGCATCGCCAATGGAGTCTATAACGGATGCGAGTCTTCCATCGGCTTGCTGAGCCTTGGTCACGTCCTGTTGAGAAAACAGGATCCAGGTTTCTCGATTTCGTGTGGAGAACTCCTCGATCGGATTTCGCGATAAAGCGTCCGCAAGCTGATTTTGTGCTCCAGCACGGTGACGGATGTCGTACGTATAGTCTTGGAGCCGAACAATCCATCGGGCAAACTTGTGCTTGAGGTGCTGCTTCTGGAACATCCACGCAATCGCGGAGTTGTCTGTTACTACCGTGAAGTGTCGGCCAAACAAGTAGTGGCGGAACTTTTCATCCACACTCCATACTACAGCCAAACACTCCAGTTCATTCGAATGATAATGCCGTTCTGCGTCCGATAGTTTACGACTGGCGTAGCAGATGACGTGCCCACGCCCACTCGAGTCACGTTGAAGTAAAACCGCCCCCAGGCCAATCTGACTCGCATCAGTATGGACTTCTGTCATCCAATCTTCATTAAAGTGGCAGAGCACCGGGCTATGTGTAAGCTGGTGTTTGAGGGTTTGGAAGGCGTTATCCTGCAAAGGACCCCACTGAAATTGGGCGTTTTTCTTCAGTAAGTCCGTGAGTGGAGCAGCAGTTGACGCAAAGCTCGGTACAAACTTGCGCAAGTATGACGCCATTCCTAGGAATACCTGGAGCTGTTTTATAGATGTTGGTGCAGGGTATTTGGCAACGGCGTCTATGCGTTCAGGCAAGGGTCGTACGCCATTATGAGATATCTGATAACCAAGATAAGATATTGTCGTCAACCCAAACTGGCACTTCTCGCGGTTAAGTCGAAAGCCGGTGTTGTATAGCCTCTGCAGAACCGTGTCGAGATTTTGTAGATGTTGTTTTTCTGTTTCCCCGATGACTAGAACGTCATCGAGGTACACGACGCAGGCACGGTCTATCAGTGTGCCTAACACTGTGTTCATGGCACGCTGAAAGGTGCTTGGAGCAGTTCGCAGACCGAACGGCATCCGATTAAACTCGTACAAGCCAGATGGTGTTCGGAAGGCCGTCTTAAACTTATCTTCTTCAGCCACGTTGATCTGCCAATACCCTGCTTTTAAATCTAGCGACGAAAAGAACCTCGCTTTTCGTACGGCGTCAATAGCGTCGTCAATGCGTGGCAGCGGGTACGAGTCTGGTATGGTGTGCTTGTTCAGCTCTCGGTAGTCAACACAGAATCGGAGATTGCCGTCCTTTTTACGGACTAGGACAACAGGTGCTGCCCACGGGCTAGAAGATGGCCTGATTATGCTTGCGGCAAGCATTTCTTGCACCTGCTGGTCAATTAATATCCGCTCTCGTTCGGCATATCTACGTAACGGTATGGACACCGGCGGATGATTGTCGGTAGTAATATGGTGCACTAGCACGCTAGTTCCGGGAAGCTGAGTAGTAGTATCAGCGAAGAGCGATGCGTGCCTCTCGAGTATTGCGGGAAGTGTAAGTGGCGTCGTCAGCTCACCTTGGGATTGCGCCGGAGGCACACTTGGAGCCACAGGATGGAGGTTGACGGTACTTCCTTCCACCGTGAGGCGCACTTCCCCGGAGAGCAGGTAGTCGGCCCCTAAAACCATGTCTGTGGGCAGGTCGTCGAAGACGGGCACCGAGGACAAAAACTTGCTGCCGGCCTCGGTGTTGAGTTGCAGGTTTAGGGCACCGACCGGTAGTACGTCGCCACCGAGACCCCGCAGTGGTGGCTCAGTCCAAGGCTGGAGAGGTTCGGAGGCGTGGCGGCGAAGCAACGCCGTACGTTGAGCTCCGGTATCAACGAGAGCTGTCAGTTCTCCGATGCCGTCGACGCGGACCTTGAGGGTTGGAAGTGGGCGTGATTGATATTGCATCGCTTGAGGTTGGCTTTGTGGGCAGCTTTTATACCCATGCCCGATGCGGCCACACGTATAGCATCCGCGTCTCGGTGAAGCTGGCTCCTTTGGGCCAACTGCAGCCGCCCGGCGATGAGACGTGTCCTGCAACTCCATTGCCTGGCGTACGAAAGTGGAGATGTGGACTGGGTGGTTGTAGGCGGACAAGACGGCTGCGTGCGTCGAGTCATGGATCCCGTCAATGATGTACTGCCTGGCTGCGGAGGAGGTCCACTGTATATCGCAAGCTTGTAAAAGGTCCAGCTTGTCGTAGATGTAAGTCGCGACGTCCTCGGTTGCACCTTGCCGGCGTGACCGCATGGTCATGAAACGGTCGTCGTAAGCGCTCGGAAGCGGCGCAAACGCGGACATCAGGGCCGCGCTCCATGTTTGCCATGTAGCGTATGTACTGCCTTGGAAACGATGCCACGCTTGGGCAGATCCTCGCAAACGTCCTTCAGCGACCGACTTCTTAATCGTGTCGCTCCACGAGTATTTAAGGGCAACCGAGTTTATCACGCTTACCCAGTTGGTAGGGTCATCCTTGAATCCATGAAAATATGGAATTTCGTTCTCGTTGAACGATCCAAAAGAGGCGCAGCCAAACCCGGATGTCTTGAGCTCTTGGGCGAACAGAGAGAAGCCTCGAGAAATGGCCTCGCTGCAGTCATGATGCGGTGCCGCCGTGGAGGCTTGGACGCCGTCCGTGATCGGTGGGGAGTTCGAGAGCACTCGTCCACTTCGAAGTGTAGTGGACGCAGGGATATCGGGGTCAGTAGTTCGCGACTGCGCCATTGTAACGTGGAGAAATAAGACAAAGAGACAACGCCTTTGCTGCAGGCCGGCTGTTCTTTATCTGCTTCCTCTTCGTCGTCTTCCGTCTCTCTCAGGTATGCGCCGAGCACGATCGCCGCTTTGTCATCATTACAATATATATATATATATATATATATATATATATATATATATATATATATATATATATATATATATATATATATATACGTATGCCTTGACGAAGGCCGGTCCCCGGCCGTAACGTTGGCAATAAAGCATCGTTTTTCGTTTGCTCGTTCGCTTCTTCTGGTGACTTACATATATATATATATATATATATATATATATATATATATATATATATATATATATATATATATATATATATATTATATATATATATATATATATATATATATATATATATATATATATATATATATATATATATATATTTATATGTACACGTGTGTGTGTGTGTGTGTCTAGCCATGTATGGCTTTTAGCTCTCCAACCGTTTCGATAATGGTAACAATACCAAACTTGGTATGGCATGACATGAATGTATGGAGAACATATTTGACTAGTCATAACATAAAAATCATGACATCTATGTCATGAATGTCAAGATTTACATTTCGCTTTTCGTGCCTGTTGCCGTCGGGCCGCGCCGACGTTTTGCTAACGTAGCGTCACTGTGCACAGCATGCGCACGAGTCAACGCTACATAGGAGTGTATTGAGCTCTTCATGAGGCGCTCGCGGCCGTTTTGCTAGCTCCACATATACCAAATTTAGTCTTACGTGACGTCACTGGATGACGAAAGTATATGGCTGGTGCAAACATGGTAATCCTGACAAGGGTGCTATGTAAGAACATGACAACATACCATGCTGATAGCATGCTCGCGGTCGTTTCGCTAGCTTCACATATACTAAATTTGGTATCACGTGACGTGAATAGAGGACGAAGGTAATGGACACATCCAAACATGGTAATGATGACACGGAAGTCATGCACGGCACCATTTACCTCCACCTCGTAACATTGTGCTGATTTTAAAGTCGCATATCAATCTTTCTCATTCGTGCTTTGCATATCATCGATTCCCACTGAACGTGGAATCTGCCAATTCTTATGACGACGTAAAAGCAGCCTGGTAATAATACGTTCACGTTTTCTCTTCGTCGAGAAGAAACATCGCAATGTCCTTATTATTATTATTATTATTATTATTATTATTATTATTATTATTATTATTATTATTATATTATTATTATTATTATTATTATTATTATTATTATTATTATTATTATTATTATTATTATTATATTATTATTATTATTATTATTATTATTATTATTATTTACGTCTGCCGAGTTTGCGTGGAAGCTGCACTTTTTCCAAGCTCATGCGTTTCTGTGAGTGGTGAAGCTGCTCAAGACCATTTTCCCACTTGTTCTCGAATGTAATTGCTGACTGATGTCGATGCTGATGAACGAAGTGACGATCACGAAATAAACACGCTCACACGCACGTGCCCATGCACGTGCGCATGCACGAACGCAAGCAAGCAAGAGAACACACACACACACACGCATGCACACACGCGCGCACACACACACGCACACGCGCGCACGCACACACACGCACACACACGCACACACTCGCACACACACGCACGCACTCACGCACACGCACTCACGCACGCCAACACACACACACGCACACACACACAAACACACACAGATGCACACGCACACGCACACACACTCACGCACACGCACACAAAAACACACACACACACACACGCACACACACACGTACACGCACACGCACACACACACACACACACACACAGATATCAACCTGGGAGTATTGTGAATGTTAAAAATTATCTTCAGTAGTGCTAACGCCGCAAAAAAAAATGAACAAGCAACTCAAAAAATTCCAGGCACCGAAAATTTGATTAAAGGTTCAATGGGCCCCGCCGTGGTGGTGTAGTGGCTAAGGTGCTCGGCTGTTGACCCGCAGGTCGCGGTATCGAATCCCGGCTGTGGCGGCCGCATTTCCGATGGGGGCGGAAATGTTGTAGGCCCGTGTGCTCAGATTCGGGTGCACGTTAAAGAACCCCAGGCGGTCGAAATTTCCGCAGCCCTCCACTACGGCATCTCTCATAATCATATGGTGGTTTTCGGACGTTAAACCCCTCATATCAAAGGTTCAATGGTGCAACTTGGTGCGGTTATGAACACAACTCTCCTTCGAGTAAAGCGTAACCACTGTGTGAAACTGCCATATTACTCAGCCCAGTGGCTTTTAATGCTACACTTTTTAAAACTATGCGCTAAAAACATGTGTGAACGACTACACAGTAATTCCAGTGTTATCCAAAGGACGGCTCGTTTGCACTACTATATTGCTTAATTTATGCAAATAACACCAGCATCCACGTGGCCACTGACAATTGTTGAGGACAGGAGTCGTCATTTATATCAGAATGTCTGATTAGACAGCATTCTTTCGATGTACGCAGCAGTCTTCAAGCGGACTTGGCGCGTATCTAACTTTCCCGCTCTCCACGGCTCTCTTCAAGAAGCCATTTGCGCCTGTGTGTTTGAGTGTGCATAACAAGGGATTCATCCTCTGCTCATCTTTGGGTTGTTTTATTCCAGGTAAATCGTGGATCATAAATTATCATACTTTTGTGACATTATGGTATCCCATAATGCGGCTTGGCTTTAGCCTCCCATCTATTGGAAGCAGACGGTCTCAAGCAGACGGTTTCAAGAGTTCAGGCACCTGATGCACTTCTTAAAGTATGGCCCACTTGTGGTCTCAAAATGAAGCTCTCTAGTACATAGGAAACCACGTTATTTTTAAAGTAGACAATGGCATGGCAGGCAGGGAGGCAGACAGGTAGACAGAGAACTTTAATGAGGTCCTGAGGGACTAGCCGGGACGGACCCGCTGGGACCCTCGGCTCGCCGCTGGCGGCTGCCATGTCGGATTTGTGAGGCCATGCCTTTCCGCTTTTTCAAGTGCCCTCTGAAGAGCCGTTGACTGGATATTCAGTACAGAGCTTGAAATGGCGTCTTCCCAGTCCTGTTCGCTAGCGTGTGACGTGTCTCGAGACGCAGGGCACTGTCAGAGCACGTGTACTAGGGTACTAAATGCCTCCCCACAATCCGGGCGCTGTGGGTAGATACCTCAGTTTATCCGGCTTAGCAAACCTCTGGAGGAATATGACCTCTGCTTAAGCATCCTTAGGGTGATCGCTTGCTTAGATTTGGGTGAAGAGGGGGGAAGGGCTTGCATTACTCTCTATGGTGAGAGACGATCTCATAAAAAGTTGAGGGATCTATGTGCCCAACCTCCATAGCACGACATTCACTTTTTATGTGAGTGGTCTTGTATATAAAGCAAAATCGTCCACGTCATTCTGCCATGTCAATAAAATCGTAAATTTTATGTTTACGTTCACGCTGTTTCCAATTTTGCTATCCAAGAGCGCTAAATTAGCCGATATAATTGGTTAGCAGAAAATTGATGTTTTACGCGTATGTTCTCGACAGACGCAACCTGCCAAAACTTTGCTGTCGAAAGCCTCTGTGGAATAGAGAAAGAGAGAAAAAATTAAAACAGACTCTTGGCAAGTCAATTCTTAAAAGATTATGTCATCATTTTTTTTATTTTGCAAGATGCACAAAACAAGGAACAATAATAAATTGAGAGTTTTCACTTGTTCATGTTCAGTATAAATAGTAAGTGTTGAAGTACACAACAACGCAATCTCCCAACGCAAGAACAGGAACTTTGCACCTCGACGTTGAAACATGAAGTGAGCCGCTTAGCATAGTCCGCCCTGGGTGCCAGTCTATTCGTCAATCTCTACGCGCAAGCATAAGCGCTTCTTAGCTTTCGCGGTCTGACGAGATCCAGATCATTGAAAATGAGATGACCGATGGCGAAGAGGTGCGCAAAGCGTGCTTTAAAAGCCGATCTTGGGCCTACGAATGGATAAAAAGTACGGCTGTATTGATTGCGTATATTCCAACGGGACCAGAAGCGAAAAACAGAAAAAGTTGCTTTACATGCAGCTCCGTTATATTTACAAAACAAATGGGATGGGCTCATCTCTTCCTTTGCATCGTCGGCTGGTGATAAATTTTAAATGCGAAGCATTTCTTAGCGAACTTCGGTGACTTTGAATGTATCTATCTATCTATCTATCTATCTATCTATCTATCTATCTATCTATCTATCTATCTATCTATCTATCTATCTATCTATCTATCTAGCCACCTAAAAGTTTTAACTCTCCTGGCCATTTCGAAAATTGTGTCGATACCAAACTTGCTATGGCATAATATGACTGTATGAAGGACATATTTGACTAGTCATGACATGAAAATGATGGTATGTATGTCATCAATGTCATGATTTACATTTCATGGACCTGCAGCTCTTGCGGTGGTATCGTTCACATGACATGGTGCAAAACTGGTAGGATATGACATGATTGCATGGCGAACACAAGCGACTGACCCTAACATGAAAATCATAACACGCGTGCCATGTAACATGACTACATGCCACGCTCGTGATGCACTCGCGGCCATTTTGATAGCGTCACATGTACCAAATTTGGTATTACGGTATGTCAATGGTTGACGAAGGTATCTAACTAGTGCAAACATGATAGTCATTAGATGCGTGTCATGTATTAACATGAGTACATGCCACGCTCATGACGCGCTGGCAGCCGTTTCGCTAGCTACACTTATACCAGATTTGGTGTTACGGGACGTGAATGGATGACGAAAGTAGGATACTGGTGCAAACATGATAAACATGAGATGCGGGCCATGTAACAACATGACTACATGCCACGCTCAAGATGCGCTGGCGGCCATTTCACTGGCTTCACATGTACTAAACTTGGTATTACGCAACACGAATGGACGACATAGGTGAATGACACATCCAAACATGATAATCACGACATGCGTGTCATGTAACAACATGACTACGTGCCACACTGATGATGCGCTCGCGGCCGTTTTGCTAGCTTCACATACGCCAAATTTGATATTACGGGACGCCAATGGATGACGAAGATATGGCTGTGCAAACATGATAATCATGAGATGCGTGCCATGAGAGAACATGACTACATGCCAAAACTAAGGCGCCAATACATTTCGAAGTGACGCGATGCGCGTGCTCGCCGGCGTACATTTCGTCGCGTCACGCCGGCGTTGCCACGCCAGGTGCCTGTCCTGCTATATACTCGCAGGCGCGTGCCGGGCTGCGTTGCTTTGACTATGCGCGTAACAGAGCGTCCGGCGTCCCTCCGTCACGATAAGAGGAAGACGCAGTGTTCTCTGGGTCACGCATCGGCACGAAATGCAGCATGTCGCATTTCGCGCCGGTTGCCGTCGGGCCGCGCCGACGAACGCTGGTCGCGCCTGGCGTCAGACTACAGAGTGCTCACGTTTTGCTAACCTAGAGTCGCTGTGCACAGCGTGCGCGTGCGCCAACTCTACGTTGGAGTATATTGGGCCTTTCGTGACGCGCTCGCGGCCGTTTTGCTAGCTCCACATATACCAAGTTTGGTGTTACGTGACGTCATTGGATGACTAAATGTACGACTGGTGCAAACATGATAAATTGACACGCTTGTCATGTATTAACATGACAACATACCACGCTCACAGCATGCTCGCGGCGGTTTCACTAGCTCCACATATACTAAATTTTGTATCACGTGACGTGAATAGATGACGAAGGTAAACAACACATTCAAACATGATTATCATGACACGGAAGTCATGTATGGCATCATTTATCTCCTCCTCGTAACGTGCTGATTTTAAGTGACATATCAACATTTCTCATTCGTGCTTCGCATATCATCGGTTCTCACTTTACGTGGGATCTGCCAGCTTTTCGTTCGCCAGTCGCAAATGGTCGCGCGACCACTGCTAGTCGCCGGTGTGCACCAACCATTAGGGTGTGGGTCTGTCCATCCTCCGATGGTGTATGTAGCCACTCATGGCACATACCCGAAAGAGCGGTCCTTAGAATGTCCGCTGGATGGCAGCACTTGTATATGATGAATACATGAGGAAAGGATTTGACATGGCTGTACTTGGAGGGTTCACTAGATGTAAGGACGAACGGACGGATGGACGAACGGATGGACTGATGGACACACACAGCGACAGAGGGGAGAATGCACGGACGGATGGACAGACAGACAGTTACAGGGACGGCCGCACGAACAGACGCATGGACGGATAGATGGACAGATGGAAGAACGGACGAATGAATGGACGCAGGGAAGGACGGATGCACCGACGGTCACACGGATGGACGGACGCAAGGACCGACGCATGGACGGACAGAAGCTAGAACGAATGGGTGGACGAAAGCACGGACGGACTAACGAACGCTTCACCCCAGCAATCATCATTTACTCCGTGGATATGCTGTGAATTTTCGCATTACGTGTCTTAAGAACAACAGTTCGTTCAACAAGATACTGCGGCCAAACGTCCTACCGCAATCAAACGTGACCACTCAGCAACAAGGTGCTCCTTGCAACATGCAGCAACTTTTGTTTGTTGCATCGCAACGTAACGGTTGGTATCTGTACACGTTGTTTTTCATCTTTTCGCATCAGTGCGCACTTCTTATTGTCTTTGAGTGAATTTTCGCACTCACATTTTTCAGTCGTACGCATTTTCTTTGATTGACGCTTCTATGCGTCACCCGAAGTGAAGAAGAAACATTTGACAGCAAGCGTACTAGGACTTGACTTGCAGCTCTCCAGCCCGCTCGCTGTCAAATTTCTTCTTCTTTTGCATCATATTTCACAAGACTTTTCGTAACAATATGTAGCAACTGAAACTAGATTTAAAAAATCACAGCATATCCACGGAGAAAATGACGATGAATGGGGCGAAGCGTCCGTAAGCCCGTTCGTGCTTCCGTCCGTCCGTTTGTTCTTGCTTCCGTCCGTCCGCGCGACCATCCGTGCGTCAAACCATGCATCCGTCCGTCTGTCCGCGCGTCCATCCATCTGTCCGTCCATCTGCTAGTCTGTCTGTACATCCGTCCATGCGTCTGTCCGTGCATCCATTCAGTGAACACTCCAAGTACCACCATCTCCCATCTCGAAACCCCTGTGGCACATACCCGCTCTAGTGCGGGTACGTGCCACCGGTGACTACATACATACATACATACATACATACATACATACATACATACATACATACATACATACATACATACATACATACATACATACATACATACATACATACATACATACATACATACATACATACATACATACGGAGGAGGAGGAGGAGGAGGGTAAGACCCACGCCATAAGGAGCTTTCACCCCTAAAAGCAAACCAATACAACTGTTTACGTGAATCTAAGAATGAAAAATATTGGCAGATCCTACGTACAGTGAGAATCGATCATTTGCGAAGCACGATTGAGGAAAGTTGATATGTCACTATAAAATCAGCACAATGTTACGAGGTGGAGGTAAATGATGCCATACATGACTTACTTGTCATGATTATCATGTTTGGATGTGTCGCTTACCGTCATCATAAATTAATGTCACGTGATGCCAAATTTAGTATATGTAGAGCTAGCGAAGCATCGCGAGCACGCTATGAACGTGGTATGTTGTCTTGTTCTTACATGACACGCGTGTCAGGATTATAACGTTTGCATTAGTCTCATACTTTCGTCATTCACTGACGTCACGTAACACCAAATGTGGTATATGTGGAGCAATAGAAACGGCCGCGAGCGCGTCATGAAGGGCTCAGTATACTCCAATGTAGCGCTGACGTGCGCGCACGCTGGGCACAGCGACGCTACGTTAGCAAAACGCGAGCACTCTATAGTCTGACGCAAGGTGCGACGCGCGCGACCAGCGTCCGTTGGCGCGGCCCGATGGCAACCTGTTCGAAATGTGACATGCTGCGTTTCGCGCCGATGCTTTACCCAGACAACAAACACTCCAAGTCCCTCTCTTTCGCGACGGAGGAACGCAAGACGCGATCAAACGCGCATGCGTCAAACCAACGCAGCGCGGCACGCACCTGCGAGTAAATGGCAGGACCGGCGCCTGGCGTGGCAACACCGGCGTGATGCGACGAAATGAACGTCGGCGAGCACGCGCACCGCGTCTCGTCGACAGGTATTGGCGCCTTGACTGTAGTATGTAGTCATGTTGTCGCATGACACGCATCTCATTATTATCATGATTGCGGCAGTCGCATGATACAATACAATACATACCTTCGTCACCCATTGACGTCACGTACTACAAAATTTGGCATATGTGAAGCTTGCGAAACGGCCGCGAGCGCATCATGAGTGTGGCATGTAGTCATGTTGCATGACGCGCATGTCATGATTATCATGTTCGGGTGTGTCATTTACCTATGTCGTCCGTTGGCGTCACTTAATACCGAGTTTCATACATGTGAAGCTAGCGAAACAGCCATGAGGGCAGCATGAGCATAGCGTGTAGTCATGTTGTTACATGACACGCATCTCATGATTATCATGTTTGCGCTAGTCACACACCTTCGTCATCCATTCACGTACCATGATACCAAATTTATTATGTGTGAAGCTAGCGAAACGGCCGCGAGCGCATCATGAGCGTGGCATGTAGTCATGATGTTACATGACACGCATGTCATGATTTTCATGTTAGCGTGGGTCGTTTGTGTTCGGCGTGCAATCATGTTATACCATACAATTTTGCAACATGCCATGTGAACAAAACCACTGCAAGAGCTGCAGGACCATGAAATGTAAATAATTACATTCATGACATACATTTCATGAATAGTCAGATATGTTCTTCATACACTCATGTTATGCCATACCAAGTTTGGTATCGATACCACTATCGAAGCGGCCAGGTGAGCTAAAGTCGTAGGCGGCTAGATAGATAGATAGATAGATAGATAGATAGATAGATAGATAGATAGATAGATAGATAGATAGATAGATAGATAGATAGATAGATAGATGCGCTCAAAGTCGCCGAAGCTCGCTAAGAAGTGCGTCGCATTTAAAATCCACCGTCCACAGCTGCGATTTCAACCGGGGTCTTCTGAGTGGTGAGCGAGCATTCTACCGCTGAGCCACTTTGGCGGAGCCGCGCGCAGCTCTTAAGACAACGACACATTGCACACTATCGGTCACAGCATTGCGAGCGGATGTACCCTGATTGGGCTTCACGTTCTTTATATCGGATCTGCGGCGGTTTCGGTCACTCCCCTGTTCTAGTACACCCTAACCTGTAAATTTTTGCAAGACGGAGCACAGATTACCAACTGCATAAACACCTTCGCTGTTGGCACATTCTCAACGTGCAATAGACGTCAAGGCAAGAATTCATCGCTATTTCTGTCGGCCTCACTTGCGCATCCTGCATACCTGAATTCATCAAGCCGTAATACAAACAACCCCAGTTTCCTATCCCAGATTGTTTATGTGAAGCTAGTCACCAAGACACTCGGGAATACGATACCGCTTGTATCTTTCGAACGCTGCCGCAAAAGAAGACAAAAAGAATGTACGTGCTGTTGTTAAGGTTATCCACACTTTCTCGAGCTTCAGCCGGTGTTCCTGTTCGTGTTCGGACTATCTGTCGCCATATGGTGGCGTGCTCATAGCCCGCACACTATGGGCTAACCCGCCGATGTTCGACAAAAGAGCCACTCTTGGGTAACTGCAGCCACGTCCTCGAGCCACGCTCTCGTTCTAGCTTTATTTCTATCATATCGAGATGAATGGCGTGGTCACAAACGAAGATCGATCACGTTCGTTGCGCGCTTTCGCGGTCAGTGAGCAGCACGCATACGAACGCCAGAATGCCATGTCTCGAGACGTGCACTTTCAGTCGGCGTTATTCCTGCGGGATCAGAAAAAGCAAGGACTTCGTACACGACTTTTTTCTGGTGTGTTGGCTTTGGGGCCCATCGGTGAGCTACGTGGTCGACATTAACGAGGAAAGAAGAAACCAACAAAAAGTGCGGGAAGTAAGAGAACACATGTACCGGTCATAGCCATCTGGTTTCGCCCTTTCCGAAGAGAATACCTCAGCCAATCATGATGCCTGGTATGCCTTTAGCAAAGTCGCGGCTGGCAAATCGGACAATGCACGTGCGAAAGAGGAATCTTCTGAATTTGGGCCCTCATTCGCAACATTACAGGAACAAAACGTTTCAGAATTTTCACGAAAAAGTATATTAGGTAGAGAGAGAGAAGTAAAAAGCAGAAATGGTAACCAGATGCACATCTGGTTTGCTACCCTACCTTGGGAGAAGCAATAAAAGGGAGAGCAGGTACATACGACGGAAATGTGCTTCAAAAGTGCACAAGGCAACGGAATTACATATAGAACGCGGGGCCTTACGTCTGAAAACCACGATATCACTGAAGCACACCGTCATGGAGGGCTCCGGAAACTTGGACTAGATAAATTCGACGACTGCGGCAGGCATTGAACCTCCGGCAGGGATCGAGACCTTCGGATCAAACACTGAACACCCTAATATCTGCTCCACCACCACGGACACAGCGAAAGCTTTACCGACGTTTTCAACTTAAAGGGACCCGTCAACACTTTTTTGAGCACGGTCAGAAAACGCTTCCGTTCGGTAGTAGAGGCTCCCGACAACACGCAAGCCAAATATTATAGCGCAGCACGCGGCCTGTAATTCGCAATAAATTATCAAAACAGCTAAAAATTGCTTCTTCTTCTTCTTCTTCTTCACTCGACAAATCGCGCAATACACCCACAAATCACACGCAGCAAGACCATCTATAAGCCGTTGGCTGATTTGAACATTGCGCTCACTCGTTACCGAGATCACCACGGGAGGCGGCTACTTGTCCACACGTGCGCGCGCGATCAGACTGACAAAGCCGCGCATTCAAATAAAAAAGTGCTCAAGGTAACGGGGCTCACGTGACGTTTCTCTGTGGCCCTGCCATCCTTCCCTGCTTAGCTTCCAGCGCTTTCGTCATGACGAGAGATGAGAAAATGTGGTTGCAGCGTTTGACAAATCTTTGTAACTTCGCTCGCACTGGACAGATTCTTAAAATGATTGCGGTGTTGGATTCGTGAGGCAATAAGCTCTTTTAGTAAATTGAATTCATGGTTACTTGAAGAAGTGTTACAGGGCCCCTTTTAAAATCAGCAGGTCTGAGCGACAGCATGCAGGCATGATGTGCTCCACTGTGTGTACGTGCAACATTAGCCAAATTATTAGAAAAGAATGATTCTGAGAGTAGCATATTTTTCATAAGAATTTTCATTAAAATGTGCTTTAGATTTTTACCCGGCATGCTCGCTCTCTTTCTCTTTTAATTTTTTGAATGATGCTAGCAACGCCAGAACCCATCTGTGCAGCATCGTACATTTTTCGTAATTAGTTAACATTTTCTTTAAATGGTACAGAAACTTGCATTAAACAGATATTGTACCATAACAGCTTTCAATAGAAGTTGCTGATATTTATAACAACAGTTTAAAAGGTACAATAGCCTAGATGTACAGGGAGGGGGGTCGAAATTTCTCAGGCCACTACCCCATGTATTTCTATGGAAGCATGACCTGGGAACTTCTGACCAACGCTGTGCCTTCTCGTGCATTCTATATTTTACGGTGAGGTATAAAGTACTAACTGCAGGAATTCCATCCTGTCGTACACATAAGAGCACGACAGGCCCTAACTATAGTAGTAGTACTGCCAGTAGCTTTCATGTAGTAGTACTTTTAAAATAACGGTATTGGTAAATAAAGACAGCATTTGACGCTGACGTCAATATATTACGTTATTGCGTAAAACCATAACTTCAGCAAGGGTTGTCTTGTTCATAGTAGAACAAAATGTGGGAATATCTTGGAGGCACACATTGAAAACACATGAAAAATGAGAGGTGCCTCAGTTGCCTTTTGCACTGGCGGCAAGCCCTTTATGTTTATTGGACCATCATATACATAACTAATCAGCAACACTTTTAAATATGCTGTGGAACTGCAGTGTGCTTCACATTTTTTTCTGTATATGTGCCGAACATCTAGCTATCAACGTAACGCCGGAAGTTCTCTATCCAATATGTAAACTACCGCTAAGGCTAATTACTTTTAAATAAACACGCTTGCTTTAGCAGCAGCTGGCTGAGGAGCAGAACGTTGAGATGGTAACTTTGAGTGCTTAAATTGTGTAAAATATTATTCAGTTTTTAGGGCGAGTCACAATAAGGTTGAAAAGCGAAGTTTTTCTGTACGCCCTGGAGGCCGTTTCTTTTTGCTCGAAAGAAATGTATTTGATGAATTTCAGCGCGATAACTTCGCAATACACAAAACAAATTAACCGTGGAAAATGAACTTCAGGCGTACATTATCAAACCTTACGAGTGAGTTATTTTGTTGGTACTCATCCTCCGTTAAGCTTCAGGCTCCTAGCAAGTAAGTGTTATGTACAGCTGTGGTCAAAAGTTCCCAGGCCGCGTCGGCACTCAGAATCATGTGGGATAGTGGCCTGTGAATTTTGGACTATCCCTGAGTTGCGCTAAGTTACTTACAATAGAACGAGTTACCAACTAGCTCAACAACAACTTTTAATAAGTTATACTACGAGGTGTCCGCTTTGCCGCATCGTTTGACTGTCAGTCAAGCCTCATGAGGTGTACTTGCGCTTTTTGTAAATCGAGCCACTGTCAGCATGGTGGGAGCATTCTGGGCTGGAGAATACCGGAGTGCAACCAGAAAAGAGGAGAGAAAAAAGAACACATCGAAAAAAGCAGGTTATCAACTCTCTCTCTCTTGCTCACTTTGTGCCAGGCGTTTATAAATATGAAGACGTGTTGTAATGAACTTCGAGCTCTCGCAGGCTCCCACGTTTTCGTTTTTTTTAAATCGAATTCGTCGTAGGTTTAAGCAGGAGAGCAAAATATTAAGAAACAAACTTGGAGAGAAACAATCTTCGGAGACTCGAAAGCAAGAAGGGAATATAACGTGTTTGCCAACTGCATGTTTCTGACGTGACCAAGAGGAAAAAATTGGTAACGTTTATGGCACGGCTTCATTATGACTGAGCGTCTTGGTATATATAATGCGGTGAAACTCGGTCCGGTATTATCCTGCCACAGCACAGCGGTTAGAACGAAATTGAGGCACACGTGCCCGCAAGCATTCGAACTTCGTGGAAGTGCTCGCAGAAGAATAAATTTCGCACAGAAGAAGCAAGAAACAGTCCTACAGAAGCCCATAGAAAAAAAAAATGAAATAAGAAACCCGTTCGCAGGGTTTACAGGAATGGAGCTATACCGCTGGGAAGTGGCTTCGCCCCAAGGGCAACCGAGACTGACAGATGGTGGCCGCTCGCACAGCTTAAGCAAGACAAAAGTCGTGCCACGAGCAGCGACAACGGCTATCAATAAGGTACGCCTTAATCACCGCACTGGCCGAAGCATTACAGCTGCTAGATCGCACGTTCGTGTGTGGCTCGCTCACTTCCTGGTTGATTTAGCGTGGGCCTCAGCCGGAATCTAACCAGCATACTGCAATCTGACATTTGTTATCGTGTGTTGTCTTTATTCTTCTTGTCGAATGCTTCGTTGCAGTTCTCTGGAAGTACAGATCCTATACGGACGTATCATACTTCTATGCGTTTGGCTAGAACACTGGCGCACTCTGTCTTATGGGACTACTTTATTTTTATATGTACGGCTTGTAATCCAACTATTTTTTCAGAGAGCTCTTCTTGTGCTTAAATATTCCTCCATCCTACCAATCAGATGGCGCGTATATTGTGCCCCACCGGCTGCAATTTCCCTGCGTGCTTTCCCCGTGCGTCATTGATTGATTAATATGTGTGGTTTAACGTCCCAAAATGATTGATTGATATGTGGGGCTTAACGTCCCGAAACCACCATATGATTACGAGAGACGCCGTAGTGGAGGGCTCCGGAAATTTCGATCACCTGGGGTTCTTTAACGTGCACCCAAATCTGATCCTCGTGCGTCATCTATTTGCATGTGTGTTCTTATATCAATAGAGCTCAAAAGAAAACTGTTGTTGTAGCCTAACGCATAGAAATATACGTCCGTACGATGTGCAGTGCTAGAGAACCACAACGAAGAATTCGACTAAAATGGAAAACTTTTCGGTGCACATACTTAATATGGCGACAAAATAAATCGAAAACAAATCCGGATGCAACGCCGGTATTGCAAATCAAGGCAAGCGAAGCGGCCGCGGGGTCATATAGTGAGGGATGTAAGATAACGTATCCCCTACTACACCTAGAATATGTTCTTAATTCGTTGAAGAAGTTGCAATCACTCGCAATATGTAGTCGTATACACACTGACTTGTTGACTTGACTGATATAGATAGTAACAGGGCATGAAGAGTATGGATAAGGCGACACGGTGACGTCAAGATTCTCACGATAATAAATAAAATGTTTGATGCGGGAAAGTCACATGCTGATTTACTTAATGGTATCACCTCGGTTTGATGTTTGTGAAAATGCGGTGGAAGCATAGTTAAAAACTGCGCAAGCATAGATATCACTACGACGTGGTAGAATGCCGTAAGCTTGAGTATTACTCATACGGGCTGTTTCAACGGTTTGTTAGTCATCTTTTACTTGTAGCTCTCTTACTTTTTTTACGGCGATCACGCTATGGAACAGTAAAGACGAAGCGCGTCAGAGACGTGGACCTCTCTGTAGCTACTCGACTTCAACCCCTTTTATATTTTTTTTTCGCTTTCTTAGTATGTTCATGGGTCACACATGCGTGGCTGTTACCAAGCTTTTTATTTTGTTTTGATTGATTAATTTATTTATTGATTGATATGTGGGGTTTAACGTCCCAAACCACCATATGATTATGAGAGACGCTGTAGTGAAAGGCTCCGGAAATTTCGACCACATGGGGTTGTTTAACGTACAGCCAAATCTGAGCACACATGCCTACAACATTTTTGCCTCCGTCGGAAATGCAGCCGCCGCAGCCGGGATTCGTTCCCGTGACCTGCGGGTCAGCAGCCGAGTACCTTAGCCACTAGACCACCGCTGCGGGACTTTTTTTTTATTGTAAGGCGCCTCATATAGTCACCATGGGTTAAACATAACTGCGGAACAGGAGAGCTCTTTATTGTATAACAGGCGTAAACTCTTTAATCGTCCTGGGAGACAACATGGACATCTTCCTTCAAACCTTACATGGTATACCCTTGAAAAATGGCCTATAAATGAGATATAGTAAGAAAACTTTTTTTATAATTTCCAACGTTACCTACCGTTTTGTTTACCCCCACCCCCATTGCCACCTTAAACACTCTCGCAGTCCTTGCGGGAGACTAAGGGTCGTACTCACAAACCAACCTTATCCCTATCCCCTAATTTCCTTATCAGTTTTATGCCTTCAGTGCGTGTGATAAAGAAAGTATAGGCAAACCAAACATGCATGTGACCCTTACCGCGTTTGTGTGCCAGATAACGTAAGTATAGTGTACAGAAATTTAAGCAAAACGTAAGGTAAGGGCGAGGTTGGTTTATGAACGTGAACGGGCCTAAATGTGGTGACTGCAACCCGCAAGTAGCACTCCTGATAACGAGCAGTACTCCTGATAACAAACGCTGCTTCCCACCTCGCTTCCTTTGACAAGAAAAAGGACAAAATATGATTAATTAAAGGCCAGCCAAGAAATGTAAACCACTTTTTTGCGTTTCTATGATCAGTGCTTCTTAATTATATTTGACTTTCTTACTTTCTGGAACCAATACTTTCATAAGCAACAGTTAACCAGCGGTAGAAAGATCGATTTCGGCGCCATCTAGACGCGCACAAAATGCGTGTTGCCCAGTGGTCAAGTGAATTACTTCCCAGGCGCTGCAATTCATTGGTGTCTTCTTGTGGTCTATAAAAACACCAGAGGAAAAAATTCATAACATTACGTTTGCACTGCGTGATTTTTTCAGCCTCAAACGTGCACCTTCTCTATGAAGGCTTAATTATCGTGATCGTTTCATATTTTAAAGCAGAGGAATAACTGCGGAGCTGTAATGACCACAGTGTAGAAGTAATGGTGGACTATTTGGGGGGAGTCAAGCCAGCGTTAATCACACAGCCAATATGTTAAAGCATCTTCTCAACAAAAACACCACCAAAACAAATCAAAAACATGTTATCGCTCGAATTTTGCATGAAGAGATAGGGCGCACTACAGAACAGCAAGTTGTGCAGAGGCTCGTGCATAAGTACCTCGCAATCAAAAGAGGATTGGCACCACCAAGTAGACAGTACCAGGGCAGGCCCAATCCAGGTCTTGAGGGTGACTTTAACATCGAGGAGATCAGAAGAGCCTTGCATGATCTCAACGGCAGGTCGGCCCCTGGCCCGGACGGTATATCAAACAAGGCCCTTCGTAACCTTGATGACGATTCAATTGAAACCCTGAAGGATATGATCAATGCAGCATGGAAAGAACGCATGGTGCCAGAGCAGTGGAAGCTGGCCAGGACGATCCTTATTCCTAAGCCAGGAAAGCCCCCTAACTTGGACAACATGAGGCCAATATCCTTGACATCATGTATCGGAAAGGTTGCAGAACATGCCATACTGCACAGGATAAACAAGTACTTGGAAGATAACGACATATACACACACAATATGGTTGGATTCAGGGCAGGGCTATCCACACAGGATGCATTGAAGCTTATCAAACACCAGGTCATCGACAACAAAACCAGAGACGTGAGAGCCATTCTGTGCCTAAATCTAGAAAAAGCGTTTGACAGCATCCACCACTCATTCATACTCGAAGCAAAATCCAAGCTTGGTCTGGGGAAAGCCTTCTATGACTACGTATGGTCCTTTCTTACAGATCGGAAAGCCGTGATGAAGATTGCAGATATCGAGACCGCAGCAATCGAACTAGAAGCAAGGGGCACGCCGCAAGGGGCAGTGATTTCACCAATGCTGTACAACATTGCCATGATCGGACTGTCAAAGAAATTATCGAGCATTGAAGGATTGAAGCACAGCATCTACACAGATGACATTACCATCTGGTGCACAGGTGGAAGCAAGGGGTACATTGAGAGTGCCCTGCAAGAGGCGATTGACACCGTAGAAGAGTACCTTCGTCCTTCTGAGCTCAAGTGCTCCTCGAGTAAGTCAGAACTTTTACTGTATCGGACTGCACGCCGGGGACCGAAGCCCAGGGGATGGAAGCCGTTAAACCAGATAGACATCCACCTCCGTACGAATCAAGGGGATGCCATCCAGAGGGTCGACTCCATCAAAGTCCTGGGCATGGTGATAGAGTCTAGCGGCGCCAACAGCAAATCTATAGCCAGGTTAACTTGGAAAACAGACAGTGCGGTGCACCTCATACGCAGAGTGGCCAACAAAAGAAATGGGATCAAGGAAGACAACCTCATCAGGTTGATGCATGCGTTTGTTCCAAGCCACTTCACGTACGAGGCAGCAATGCACAACTGGTCAAGAGCAGAGTCCGAGACACTGAATGTGCTCCTCAGGAAAGTTATCAAGAAGGTCCTGGGCCTGCCCATACATACCAGCACCGAGCGTCTGCTAGAGCTTGGAATTCACAACACGCTCGAAGAAATAGCAGAAGCCCAAGAGAGAGCACAGTTTGCAAGGTTATCTACAACAAGGTCGGGGAGAATGATCCTTCAGGAGCTGGGCCAACAACCAATGGCAATCAGACGCAATTACAATGATATCCCCGAAAACATCAGGGAGAATATCACGGTGTCTCCTATACCAAGAAAGATGCATCCAAAACACAACGTCGGAAGAAGAGTAGCGAGCGCCAAGACTATACTTCGTCAAGTCTCAAACGAGGAACCAGGGGTTGTATTTGTTGACGCGGCTTCCTCCGCCAATGGGAAAGCGTTTGTGGCAGTGGTAGTCGATGGGGCTGGCCATGTCGTCAACTCAGAGACAGTCAGGACGAAAGACCCAATCATTGCGGAACAGGTGGCCATCGCCTTAGCACTGAAGATGGATAACATTGAAGTCGTCTACAGTGATTCCATGGCAGCACTACGGGCGTTCGCCAAGGAACGGTCACTGAACAAAGGCTGAGAATACTGCAAGGCAAGAACATAACGCATCATCTTCTGAGTTGGTTCCCAGCTCACCTTGGGCAAATCAACGATTCCCCTCCCAATCTCAAGGAAGCAGCACACGAGGTGGCGCGAAAACTCTCCAACCGCGCCTCTCGGGGATGCGTTCTACCGGTGAAGCGGATAACCGGGAAATTCTTACAGCATATAACGAGCTCACTAAACATTTCTACCTTTCTAGAAGAATTTTCCCTCCACCTCACAAAAATCTAACCCGGCTCCAAGCCCTTACATTAAGGCTTTTGCAAACGCGGATGTACCCTACTTTGAAAATGTTACACATCTTGTACCATGACCTATACCCAAGTAATCTTTGTCCACATTGTGGGGAAATAGCTTCATTAGAACACATGCTCTGGCAGTGCACCAAATTCGCTCATATATCGAACATGACCTCTGCCAGATGGGAGGCGGCAATCCGCAGCTCGTCTTTGGCAGATCAGCTCTGGGCTGTCCACCAAGCCCGCGAGGAGGCTGAGGAGCTTGGCATCTCAGTCCCCACGTGGGAGCTGCCCGCAACACAGTGATCTGTATTTTGGAGGACCAAATAAAAGTTTATCCAATCCAATCCAACAGATAGGAAGGGCGTAGGGCGCCAACCAAAGTAACTGTGTTAATTAAAAGCCCGGAAAGCTTTCAAGTCTTCATCGTACCATAACAAAAATATGCACCGCGGTGCTTTAGTCTGTCATTAGCAAAAACGGGCCGCCTCAGATGTACAGTGTCAATTTTTATGAAAGGAACATGGGAGCGCGTGGCCTGCGCGCTCCGGCGGCTGCTACCACCGCGTTCAAGCGGAGGCAAGAGCAACCACAGTAAAGCTTTAAACCACAGCCACTTTTCGCGTCATCTCGCGACGAGCAAAACAACTATTTCTTGCTGATATGGAACCAGCGACAACATTGCGTTCCCTCCCCCTTGAAGGCGATTACACGAGAGCCGGTGGTCGCCTTGAAGGGGAGGGGTTGCAATCTTGTCGTTCTATATAAGCAACGAAGGGTTGTTTTGCTTGCCGCGAGATGACGCGAAAGGACACTGTGGTTCCTCTTGCCCCCGCTTGAAGGCGCTGCCAGCAGCCGCCGGAGCATATATATAAGCACTTAACATTTCTACCTTTCTAGAAGGATTTTCCTTCCACCTCACAAAAATCTAACCCGGCTCCAAGCCCTTACATTAAGGCTTTTGCAAACGCGGATGTACCCTACTTTGAAAATGTTACACATCTTGTACCATGACCTATACCCAAGTAATCTTTGTCCACATTGTGGGGAAATAGCTTAATTAGAACACATGCTCTGGCAGTGCACCAAATTCGCTCATATATCGAATATGACCTCTGCCAGATGGGAGGCGGCAATCCGCAGCTCGTCCTTGGCAGATCAGCTCTGCCAAGGACGAATTTAATTACTCTTTGAGATTGAGCTTGCTAAGACGCGTGACAAGTCACCCCGGAAAAGAAGACACAAACCCAAAAGTTGGTGGGATGAGGAATTTAAGAGAGCCATAGCAAAACGTCAGGAAGCCTCTAGGGAACGCAGCCATGCTAAGCAGCGGGGTGAACCGACAGATGATGTGGAAAGAAAATGGGCAACCTTTCTAAGCTGTAGAAGGGATGCATCCCTTCTGATCAATGAAAAGATTAGAAGGAAGGGAGCTCAGTGGCTGGCAGAAGTACATAAAAAAGATAGAAAGGCAGCTGTGAAATTTTGGAACCATTTAAACTCCTTAAGAAATGAGACGAGCCTAGAGCAGAACTTTATAATTACAGCCCAAGGTGCTAGGCTAGAAGGGGACGAAGCTATTGAATATATAAGAACAAGGGTGACAGAAAATTTTCAACAAAGAAGTACTTTATGCACCACAATAGACAAAGACGAATCAAGTGGTGCAATGGCTCCATTTTAACAACAAGAGTGGGAAAGGGCTGAGAATAGGGTTCCTAGTAGTACATCAACAGGCCCAGATGGCATTCCAATTAGGCTGATAAAAACATTAGGTCCGAAGTCTAAGCAGGCTTTGAGAGAGGCAGTGAGTACAATAATAATCGATGGTGAAGTTCCCGATGGATGGAAACTAAGCTGGATGAGCATGATCTATAAAGGAAAGGGGGACAAAGCTGACATAAACAACTACCGTCCTATAACAGTGACATCAGTAGTCTACAGGCTGGCGATGCAGATTATAAAGGAAAGACTGCAGGCGTGGATAGAGGATGAGGGGGTGCTGGGGTAACTGCAGAATGGGTTTTGGAAACACAGGAGGTTGTAAGACAATCTGTTCTCACTGACGCAGTGCATCGAAATAGCAGAAAAAGAACACAGGCCCCTGTGGCTAGCATTTTTGGATATCAAGGGAGCGTACGATAGCGTGGTTCAAGAGGAATTGTGGGGAATACTGGACACACTAGGCGTGGAACATGTAGTCACTAATCTTTTAAAGGGTGTCTATAAAGGTAACAAGGTAGTTATAAAGTGGGAAAAACAGGTATCCAAGCCGGCAGAGGTAAACCGGGGGCTTAGGCAGGGGTGCCCCCTGTCACCCTTATTATTCATGATGTACCTACAAGGATTAGAGGCAAAATTAGAGGAAAGTGAACTGGGCTTCAACCTCTCTTTAGTCAAACAAGGAAAACTTATTGATCAGGCACTACCAGCATTAATGTACGCAGATGATATAGTGCTAATGGCCAACAACAAGGAAGATTTGCAGAGATTGATGGACATCTGCGGTAATGAGGGAGATAGGTAGATTTTAGATTCAGTAGGGAAAAATCAGCAGTCATGATTTTCAATGACAACGAAGGTAGTGAGCTTAGAATACAGGAGGTCACGCTAGAGATAACAGATAAATACAAATATCTGGGCGTATGGATAAGCAATGGGACCGAGTATCTGAGGGAAAACGAAATATACGTGACGACTAAAGGTAACAGGAATGCAGCAGTCATGAAAAATAGGGCACTGTGGAATTACAATAGGTATGATGTTGTGAGAGGAATATGGAAAGGGGTCATGGATCCTGGGCTGACGTTCAGCAATGCGGTCTTGTGCATGAGATCAGAAGTTCAAGCAAGATTAGAAATTAAGCAACGTGGAATAGGTAGGCTTGCTTTAGGAGCTCACGGGAATACACCAAATCAGGGAGTACAAGGTGATATCGGATGGACATCATTTGAGGGCAGGGAAGCTAGCAGCAAGATAAAATTTGAGAAGCGATTGAGAGAAATGGGGGAAGAGCGTTGGGCTAGGAAGGTTTTCAGCTACTTGTACATGAAGAATGTCGATACAAAATGGAGGAAGCGAACCAGGAAGTTGACTGGTAAATACTTAGAAAACAGCAGGTGGCCAAACCAAAAAGAACTATCGGTTAAGAAAAAAGTGAAGGAAACGGAGACTGACATGTGGAGAATGGGCATGATTGAGAAGTCCGCACTAGAGATCTATCGAACTTTTAAGCAGGAAATTGCCAAGGAAAGGATCTATGATAATACTCGGGGTAGTTCTCTACTGTTTGAGGCCAGGACGGGAGTACTGCGAACCAAGACATATCGGGCCAAATACGAAGGGGTCGACACAGTATGCAGTGCGTGTGGAGAGGAAGAAGAAACTGCCGAACACTTGATAATGTTCTGTAAAGGGCTTCACCCTATAGTTCAGGATGATGGCGCAGAGTTTTTCAAAGCACTGGGATTTAGGGACAGCGAGGGCAAAATAGACTTTAAGCGGGTAGACTTAACTAGAAGGAGGTTATCTGATTGGTGGCTAAAGTCAAGGCACGAGTGAAAATAAACCCTTCACTGCGAAGTACTAATCCTCAACTTCATTATTTAAAGGGGAAAAAAAGATAAATGTAATGGTTAGTTCACTAAGTATTACGGCTAGGTGGCGTTAGCCGCCGCCCAATCTAAAGGGTACAGCCACATCCATCCATCCATCCATCCGAGCGTGCAGGCCACGCGTCGCCGTGTTCCCTTTCATAAAAATTGACACTGTACACCGAAGTAATATATTAGGCCAAGTTTACTCAGGAAGTTTCACTACGGGGACCTATACGAATCATGATGTCTTTCTTATTCGTCATCGATTTTCAAAAGCGTTTCCTAATTGCATCAGATGAATGAGATTCGTGAAGCAATTAAGATCTAATGTCGGTCCTCATTAGGGAAAAGAAAAACGAGATGTTCTGGTGTGCAAACGGTCAACCTGGCTATGTATACGAACGAATGCAGAGATAAAAAAACAAACTAAAGCATAAAAACCTGATACGTTGGTCCTCCGGTCCAAATTCAAATCTTATGAGTGCCACAATTCCGCATTCTTCTTTTTTATTTCTTTTCACTAATTGTCTGTGGAAGTTGAACACCGCGGCTGCTTTGAAATATACAATAACTTATATAGGAACTTTTACTTCTATCCATAAGACCATCGTAACGATCCGCGGAGCACATCAATTGCTTCATGACACCATTGTCCGCGTTGTTGATATCTGAACACCGCGTAACTGAAAAGAAAATGGAGGTTCCGAAAGTTCAGAATGCTGAAGTATGGAATATAAAATCGAAAATAAACAAAAAGTAAGCATTTTCATGAAAAACAATACTCATCAATATTCACAGTGTTATTGTGTTGCTTATACAGAGCAGATGGGAATTCATATGTGAAGTCAGAGAATTTAACTTAACTTTTGTTCAATAGACAGTCATTCTTGTGGAGAGCGGAGACTCATACGTGACCTTGGCATCCAACGTGCTAGGCTCGAAGCAAGCGCCTTTCATGCCTGTGATCACATTGCCAAGGAAGCCTAATACATTGGGGCCGGAACATCAGTTCAACGCACTAAGTCGTCGAAAGCATATAAATAGCTATAGCTCACAACAGCAGTTTGTCCTTATGAACTGATATTAGCGTGGTATACGATGACGCAATATTGTTCCAGCGGGAATACCAGCTGCGGGGCTTATATTTCTGTAAGCGCTAAACAAGTGTTACATTCTCGTACCACTGTACTAAATTAAAAAAACTAGTAAATAACTAACGAACTATTAATTATAATTATTTAAATAACTATTAACCAAGCATCATTCCACATAGAAAGATGAAGGCAATGGTGCCAATGACTAGGAGGGTGACCATGGAGACAACAGAGACTGTACGGAGACAGATAAAGTTTGAAAAGGGGAGGGGAAGGCCAAGTCTTAACATTTAGTTACACTTGTGCGAATAGTAAATTTCAGGTTCGAAGCAAATATATATTTGATTCGAGTAATTTCAAACCAATTTCAAATGGTATATATTGCATAATATTTAAAATGCGCATACTTGTCATGACCCAAATAACCTGCACAACAATTATTTATTATTACGCGAACAAGGCATATGCAAATGTCATTCTTTTTGTTCGAAATAGGTTGAAGGAGCATAGCCTTTTCGAATGCTTCAGGTATCAGTGTCGACAATTTCATTGACCTATAATGATGTTTACCTTCAGTCAATTTTTATCTCTTTAGACGTCACACTGCAGCACAGTTTCCAGCAGAACACATATGTCTGCATAGCATCAGGCTTGAATTCAGGACTTGGTGATCCCCTTCTGGCCAACCTAGACATGCGCTTGAACACTGAGATGAGGGACCCTGGCGTCCGCAAAGTCTTCAGGTACGTCAAAGACTTCTTGAGTGTCCTCAAGCAAAGCAAAGCTGACCCTGTGGAGCAGGTGTCTACCGTTTTAACAATATTCACGAGAAGTTTGTCGGATTTCGCCATAGCGACCAAGTTCGCTAACTAATAGCAACTCGAATTGCCGGACGTTAACATATCATTTATCAACAACAAAGTTTGTTGTAGCTATTCACATCGGTCTCCGAACGGGGGGTGAATAGCTCCAACAAGCGTGGTTGTCTAAGAAGCTTTTCGAAGGCAGTAGCCGCGCATTATTCAGTGCACGTTTTCATCAACCTAGCTGATTTAATTTGGTGCAGACGGCTTTAAGCACCATCTACCCATGTCTTTCGCAACTTCGTTAGACTTCAGTAAAGCGCTGTGCCAAAACTGTAATGAATAATGGATCTTAACAAGTATTTCCACTGCGCTAAATAAACGACATTATTAGCCTTTCCACTTACACAGTGAACTTCATAATGGCTGATATAGTTGGTTAACTATAGAGAAAGCATAGAAGGAAAGAAAAAAAATGGCAGCATATCCACGTAGTGAATGATGGAGTGGGGCCCCACTCTCCATCGTCCGTCCATTCGTTCTTGCTTCCATCCGTCCATGCGTCCGCCTGTGTGACCGTCCATGCGTCCATCCGTCCGTCCGTGCGTGCGTCTGTTCATGCGTCCGTCCCTGCGTTCGTCCAAGCATCCGCCCCTTCGTCCGTTCATGCGTCCATCCATGCATCTGTCTGTGTGTCCGTTCCTCTATCTTTTCAACTCTCCAAGTACCACCACGTCCCATCTTTTCATCACATATTCCCCATATAGAAGCACCGCCATCCAGCGGACATTCCAAGGACTAAACCAGAGGTAGCACACGCACACTTTCTTACGGCTTGCGCTTCGGGTGTACTTCCCACCTTTAACCACCTCGAGTTCATGGTATATACTAGTTCACTGTATTCATGGCACTGCGGCCCAACGCTCGCTAAACCTTTTTTAAAACTAAGGAGGTTACACCCAGCGAGTATAACGTAGCAACCCTTTATTGTCAGATAGTGCTCAATGTACATGCAAATGGCTGCTAATGGGGAATGAAAGACAGGAGCATTCGGCTTTTAGTGAACGCGCACGCCGCGAACTTTTTATTGTTCAACAAAGCACAGGAGAAATCTCCCACCCGGCACCACCTTGCAGGTTAAATTGTAACACTGGTTTACACACTACGACTACGACTACGACGACGAGGAAAGAACGGGTGCCGCTAAGATCAAAGCCCTTGTGGCTAATATCAAAGTCCGAGCAAGCCGTTTTGCCGCGCCAGTCGCACAGCCGGACCCGGGGCCACGTCACGCTGACGCTGCCCCACCGGTCCCCCTCAAGGAAAAAGGAAGCAACCTATGGCAGAGTCGTCGCTCCCTACCGCGAGCAGCCGCCGCCCCCTGGACTCGGGCCTCCCACCTGGAGCCCCCCTGCCACCCCCATGCCAGGCATCGCAAGGTCCCCGGACGCCGTCTGCTGCCCTGAAAGCCTTCTGCCCTGGTGCTACCTGACGCTTAGCAGTCTCTGAGCCACCCTGTGCACGAGAGTGCAGAGAAATCTGCACACTACCAGACCAACTAGTCGCCCTTCCTAGTCCCGCCAGCTGAGCGCCCGCGAGACCAGCGGACATGCCCCCTTCAGACATGGCAAGCCCAAGCACCCTCCCGGTGAGGGAGAACTATTTTATGTTCACCGCCCCCGATGGGGACGTGTCTATTGACGACCTTATAGATGCAGTTGAAGAGACAGCCGGACCTGATAGTGTGTTAGTCTTGCAACACATGGGGGGGCGCGAAGTTCCTTGTGTGTACCCGAAACACGAGTCATGATACAAGGCTTATGGTCGCAGAGGACTTCAAGGTTAACCGGGACCACGTTACAGTAGAAGCTTTAGGACCCCCAGTTACGTTTGTTAACGCATACCGCTTTCCAGCATATATACCAGACGAGGTCTTGATTAACACTCTTTCGCAGTATGGCAAGATAAGAAGTGTTTCCTTTGCATCAGTTCCTAACCGACAAAACAAGCTTAATGGGGTTAGAGTAGTGCGCATGGAAATGAGTAGGACAGTCAACTTCACAATCATCGCGGGGAACCGTGTCATGTGTGAATACCGCGGTATGCGCAGAGTGTGCGCAAGGTATAACGAACCAGGGCACATGGCCACGGCGTGCACAGCCGCTTATTGCAAGAGATGTGGTGTATTTGGGCATGACAACGAAGGGTGTGTTGAGGAGTGTAAAAGATGTGGCGGGCGGCACGGCACACGCGAGTGTTTCCGCAAACGCTGGTACATCGCGGCAGCGCGCGGCCTTCCACCCGAGACGCGGCCAGTTACTGGTAACGACCACCCCAGCACCTCTCGCCCGCCTACCGGGACTGAACCGACATCAGGGCTTCAGGTCCTAAGACCCAGGACTCGGCCTCACACGACAACGAATGTCCCGGACCACTGCCAGTTCGAAGAACCCCGAGGGACGGAAGACGCCCGCACCGTATCAGCGACCCCCGCTCCCTTGAACGCACCGAAGTGGGGGACGACACGAGCAATGCTAGTTCAGTTGGCGACCTGGACGAGTCGAGCAGCCATGAATCCGGCTCTCCGTAATCCACCCGCGACTCCTGGGAATTGTCGCAACCTGCAAGCGAGGAACAAGAAGTGTCAAAACAGGCGCCGAGCCCCGAGAACGACGAGCCTGCATTCTCTGGTAGCCCCGCCGCGGTGGTCTAGTGGCTAAGGTACTCGGGCTGCTGACCCGCAGGGCGCGGGTCAGCAGCACTTGGTTTTAGGCAGCAACTGCTTTCAAACACGCGCGATATATTTTGCACGTTCTTCGTATTTTGAGCAGCCAGATTGCTATCCTGAAAAGTAACACATAGTCGTTGCTATATGCGCTGCTATAGGAGCTCTCAGCGCTTTAGACACAAACGCATTGCGAAAATGAATGGTGGGAGCACCTCTGGTGGTGGCGGCAGGAAGCACTCTCCATGAGACGCTGTTAGTTCACGTTAATGCCCCGCACAGTGATTGGTTCATGCTTTTTGTCTAGTTCGCTGACCGTGGCTCAGCTTTAAGGTCAAATGCACGCAAGGAAGCGTTTCTGTAAGGTTATAGCGGAAATGTTAGGGCTTTCGTTTAAATATAAAATATTTCGTGGTGAGCTTGTTTGTGCTTACTTGGCAATACTGAGTTCATATAAAAGCAGCCGCGAGTTCATCTGCTGTTGATTGCGACAAATGCTTGCGAATATTGTGAAAGCCGGTGCCTGACTTGAGCTTCTACGTAAGAGGAATGCTGCGTACTTTTTCATACACCGATGAGCAGAGCAAGTCACTGTATTAAAACTCTGCATTTCGCTCACCTTGGAGGTATCTCTTTAGACACGTTTTTATTTTGGACAGAATTAGCCGTCAGGCCTGCGCAGAATAAATGAATGGTATAGCTTTGAAAATGTTCCAGCTGTTTTTGCAGGTACTGTAGCAGTGACTGCAAACTTATCTTCTAAACATCATAAACTGATGCGTAATAGAGCATTTCTTACAGCAGACTTATTATAAAAAGTGCCAATTAAATGCAATTGCTTAAATAAAAACGTTGATGTCAAAGCAAAAAGTTATCATAGATACTTGACTGGTGTAACCACGCAAGAACTGATCCCACCCATAAGAAAGATAAGTTTGGTCAGCATTTATATAGGAACATTTAATAATCACAGTTATCCCGAATTGTAGAAATAAGCTTTGATTTTTCAAGCTTTCATACTTTATCAAGTCAGACTAATGAGCGTAGAAGGTAAGGTGGAGGTCATAAAGCACATTATCATCGATTTAAAGTCTCTAAATGTTTCGTTAAACACAAAATAAAACATGTGTTTCATCATCGTGGTGGTCCTGTGAACTTTGTACAGCTTTTATATTCGTTTATCACTAAAAAAAAAAGAGAACGATCCATACCAAGCTATGCAAAGTGCTCCCCCCCCCCCGGGGTACAGAAATTGCCCACTGAAGTAATTAAATAATAACTCGGCATGAAGGTTGTATTTGAGGAGCAATTCAGAGTGCCATTGTGAAACCCTACCTATAATTTCTGGCAACAGCAGGCTGACGTTTGTGATTTTATTAAGAAGTAGAATGAAATGAGCGTCTTGGCTTCAGGTCATTAGCTAAGCCCGTTTATGCCGGCATATGGTTCGTTGAAAATGTAATTGCGTGGCCTCACGTTCGCAGAATACATTTTTTTTACTGCTAATAAACACAACAAAATCTTTTGTTTGAAACTTGCACAAGAAAAGCCGCACAAGAAGCATAATGATACATGCTATCAGAAATACCATTAGGACTACTGCAGTGACTTCCTTTCTCAGAGGCGTAGAGCGCCAGCAGATTCGGCTAATCGAATTGAAGGAATTCCACTTTGATACGCAATTAGGCAATGAAACTAGCTTCAATGCAAAGTCTGTATTAACAAGAAATTTTAGATGTAAAAAAAGTTTGTAAGAGAATACTTCAGCCAATCCTGACGTTCAAAATAACTTTTTTTTCTGTACAAAGAAAAAAAACGAACCAAAAGCAAAAGGATGTAAAGCCTGACGGAGAGTTTTGCTCCGAACTACAGTGCGGTACACAACTTAGGCGCAGATAAAATAACGTTTTATACAAAGACTAACAATCAGCAAAGTATAATCAGACAAATGAACGCTACAAATCTCAAAAAATAACATAGCAATATACTTTAATAAAGAACAAAATAACCATTAAAGCAAAACATCATTATCGCAATATGTAGAATAGGTTAGGTCAAAAACACATTTGCAGGCATATACATTTCTAAAACAAGCAATAGGATCAAAACTGTACTGTTAACAATTAGGACTCCTAAAGTAATAAGTGATCAAAATCTATATGTTAAACACATTCAATGCAATTATGAAGGAGATTTTTCTTCAATTTATTATGGGAATTTTTTATTTAGGTCAACTACATTTACAAGTCTATTGAGGAGAGTGGGTATTTGATAGTCAGTATGTTGCTGACCATAGGTGGCCCTAGTTTTCGGTGTTCTTATGCCAGGTGTACGGAGACGGTACTCAACACACCGAGCAGAATCATACATACAGCATATATACAGCAGCTGAACAGCCAATGGCAAATAGAAGATTAGAGAGCGCTACCACCACTAGGTATGTATGCACGTATTCTTTGATATAATGCCACCTAATTCATTGCAAATGTTTCAAAATAGACGAGCTTACAAAGACGCCTTAATTTTATGTGCATGCGGGGACACAGTTTCCCATCCACTTTTACACATTTCGCAAAGTAGTAGGAACAGATGCACAGCCGCAAATAATTGCGTAGCGGTCCATCAATCTCGAGACTTAATCACGACGCTGTTAACACATGTTGCCACAACCGAGGCGGTGTCCATTATATAGAAGCCGCGCCATGGTGGTCTAGTGGCTAAGGTACTCGGCTGCTGACCCGCAGGGCGCGGGTTCAAATCCCGGCTGCAGCGGCTGCATTTCCGATGGAGGCGGAAATGTAGGCCCGTGTGCTCAGATTTGGGTGCACGTTAAAGAACCCCAGGTGGTCTAAATTTCCGGAGCCCTCCACTACGGCGTCTCTCATAATCATATAGTGGTTTTGGGACGTTAAACCCCACATATCAATCAATCAATGCATTCTCTGGTAATGACGAGACTAGTTTTCCGCCACTTCCACCCCCCACGGCTCTCCCCCCCCCAACACTGAGGAGGTGCCCATCGTAAGTTGTGGCCGCTACATCCTGCCGGATACTGGCCACTTGAGCACGGACCAGTGCACCTCCATCGAGATGCAAACTGCCGGCGCAGCACCGACTGATAGGCGCGAGCGTTCGAGGTCAAGGTCCCCTTTAAGAGGCGAGGACAAGTCACCCGGCGTGCCGTCGAGCCTACCCGCGAACCTTGAAAACAAGCCTCGGCGCTCCAAAGCGCCCGTCTGTTCCAGCGACAGTGATGCTCCTCCCATTGCGAAGTCGCAGAAATTGGACGCACCCCCGACAGGAAAAGGGCACTTGACCTCAAGCGCAAGCGAAAAAAGATAGGCTTTTCGCCAAAGCATCCTCCCTTTCTTTTCTTCTCCGTGTTTGCTTCAAGGCGAACACAAGTGCGGGTGCCGCGACACGGCAACACGGCCTGTGGAGTGGGAGCGGTCTTTACTACGCGACGCTTACGGCAAAAGGTGCTCTGCATCTTCGGTGCTGACGGCAGGTCGCTCATGTTTGACCTCTACATCAGCGAAAGAAGGATTCGGTTCGAGAACATGTACGCCCCGGTGACGCGGGAGAACACAAACACTTTCTTCCAACAGCTGCGCGACCTTCTTTCGGAACCCGTCCCGCACGTCCTGCTGGGGGACTTCAACTGCGTCGTGGACTCGCAGCGGGACGTCAGGGGACCGGGCCGAATGGGGTCCACGTACTATGCTAGGGAGCTCGTGAAGACTCTTCGACACCTTCGGTTATCCGACGCGTGGCTGATCGCTCACGGCGACCTTTTTGTCGCAACTCGAGCCTCTCACCTCACAGCCAGTCGATTAGACCGGACGTATCTCCCCGACTTTCTCCTTTCCTCGCTCGTAGCGTGCGAGGTCCTTTCCCCTCCGGCAGACCTAGCGAGTCTTTCAGATAACCTCCCCCTCGTCACTACGCTTTGCGGCTCTCCTGGACTCCATACTGATGACCATGTGTGGCGAGTGGACCCAGCCAGCGCTCCTGCAAGACGATGATAGCATTGAGAGCATTAGAGCGCGGCTGCGGGCCTATTTGGCGAACGCCCCGGACCTAACCCCACGCTCGTGGGACACCTTGAAAGTGGAGTGGAAGGGAATCCTTCAAGACGAAGGAAGCGCCGCATAAACGCTAAACTGAATGAGTTCCTGGGCAGAACACGCATTGTCAGGGGGGCGGAGACGATGACGACTTGCATGCGCGACTATCTGAACACCCTGGAGGTCGAGTATGCCCGGCTGCTTCAACTGCGCGCACGCAGACCGCCTGGGGAGCGAGGCGCAACCATTAACCACCTCGGAGCGCACGCCAGTGACACAACTGGGAATGGCAGCATACGAACTACCCGAGTGAAACGCCCGGACGATTCTTTCGCAACTGAACCAGAGGGAATCCGCGATGTCTTCTGCGAGTACTTCTCGGCCCTTTTTCGGGACGCCGCCAGCGACGGAGAAACTGGCGGAGAAGACAATTAGAGAGGTCTGCCAGCACCTCCCACGGCTGGGAGGAGAGGAGGTTGCGTTACTGAGCACGGAAGTGTCTGCAGAAGAGGTTGGGGGCGCGATAACAAGCATGCCCCGATCTCGGCCCCCGGCACTGACGGTCTCACAGTCAACTTTTACGCCACTTTTTTCGATGATATAGAGAGTGCTTGTCACACTGGCGAACATGGTGGTTACGAAGCAACTGAAACCTCCATCCTTTGGAGAGGGGAGGATTGTCCTCCTACTGAAACAGGGAGCCCCGCAGGAGGAGCTGTTGGCGTGGCGCCCCATAACCCTGTTGAACGTGGACTATAAAGTGGTTGCTTCCATTCTTAATAGCCGCGTTAAGCCCCTCTTGCCTTCCATCGTCGCTCCCTGGCAGTCCTGCGCGGTTCCAGGCCGTTCGATCTTTGCCAACCTTACCGTTACAAGGGATGCCTTCGAATACATGTCTGCCAAGTCCCTGTCCGGAGCCTTTGTCTCCTTGGACCAAGCAAGGGCGTTTGACCGGGTTCGCCATGGATACATGATCAAGGTACTTCACCAGTTCGGGTTCCCGACATGCTGCGTAGACACCATCGCCATCCTGTACAGCAACCTCCCATGCCACGTAGTAGTAAACGGCACCCCGACGAGTAACTTTGTATACGAGAGAGGGATCCGCCAAGGGTGCCCGCTAGGGCCCTTTGTCTTCGTACTCTTGCTTGAGTCGTTGCTGGTGAACATCGACCGGAACATGCACGTCAGAGGCTTTGCGCTAACGGGGGAGCCCAACATTAAGGTCCTCGTTTACGCTGATGATGTATCCCTGTTCGTCAGGGACCCGGCAAGCCTGCAAGCTTTTTGGCGAACATTCGCACACTATGCTGACGTCTCAGGCGCGGCCTTGAACTTGAGGAAGAGCAAGGCCTTACAATTTCAAACATTCCCTCACGGCGCTCTGGGAGAGTTGGAAAGGGTTGACGCCATCAAGGTGCTCGGCATATACTTTTGCTGTGGTGGCGTCGCCAACCTAACCTGGCAACGAGTGCTCGAGCCTGCACAGGATGCAATAGCACGCCTCCAACCGAAGGATCTCACGCTTCGTGGGAGGGCCATAGCCGCAATGACAACCATCTGCGCCTTTCCCTTTTATGTAAGCCGAATAGGAGTGATGCCTACCAAGACTGCGACGCAATTGACAAGCATGATTGGTGCCTACCTGTGAGACGGCAAACCTGCGCCCTTACCTCGAACCCTCCTGCAACTCCCAGCTTCAGAGGGCGGCCTCGGGCTCACGCATGTCCTGACGACGAGCAAAGTGCTTGCCTTGAAGACCGCAAGGGCCTAGTTTCGCGCACCTGATTACGTGGGGAGGCCCTTAATGCGTTACTGGTGCAGTACGAACGCATCATTCCTGAATGCCGACCGGCCACTCGCCCCACTCGCCGAGACTCCCTCCGCGTTCTATAAGGCAGCCGCAAACACCATGCGCATGCTAGAAAAGGAGGTCCCTACGTGCGACGTAGATGAGAGGCCCCGCCTTCTCGCATTGTGGAAGAAATCGCCAGCAACCAGATAACCCCCGAGGAGAGACGATGGTCGCGGAACTTGAAGTGGAAAGGCAAAAGAGATGGGTGTGCCATCCCTTCGTCCACCCAAGATTTCGCGTGGACAAAAAACTGGGACGTCCTCCCAACCCGCCAGCGCCTCTACAAGTTTGGCATCACGCCTACACCCCGCTGTCCCAGTTGTCGCGCGGATGAGACCCTGGCGCATGCCTTATTTGAGTGCCCAGCGGTCAAACCGGTTTGGCGCCTGACTGCGAGGGATTTTAAAATCCGTCCTCCCCCAGCCCTGAACAGAAACAAAGGCGCCTTTGCAAAGTTAGTGGCCCTCTGCACCATATTCACAGTCTGGAAGCGACGCTGCTTCGCTGAGGTTAGCCGCTCTCCGGTCAGAGCGGCCTTCCCGACCGTAGCACGTATCCGCCACATGCTGTGGTGGCAGCTCTAAGACCAAGTTGAAGCCAGCGGCGAGGAAAAGTTTCTCCGCAGCTGGCATAAGAGGTTTTTTCTCCTGCAAAAAGGCAAGTTACGCCTGCCGATAACCCCTTTTTAAGCGCACGCCAGCCACTGCGTCCCACTGTTTCCTGACCGGCAAACGGAAAGGGCCAATGCCCACCCACTCCTGTCAATTGTATAATTATGTGTCTCGAATCTGTTCTCTGTACGGATCAACCCCTTAGTTCTCTGGAGCCCGAACAGCGGCGACCATTATCGCACCCTTTTTTCGCCTGTAAACGGAAATGGGCTCTTTTGCGCGCGGGCCGTACAGTGCTCTTGTAACCTTTGTATAACGAGTGTTCGAATGATCGCGCTTCTGTTGTAGTGCACAGTCTAAACGTGTTTTTGCTGTTCATCGGTGTGTTTACCGCGTGTGTCTGTGATAAGTGTCGGAGAAGAATTAGGTATTTGATTACTTGTCAGAAGTGCAATAAACTTCCCTTTGTTTCGCCCCTAAAAAACACCAGGCCTGCACAGTAGGTGCAGCACACTCCCAGCGAAAGCTAGAAGAGCGGCTTTCAGAGACTTTTCGAAACACTCATTGTGTAAATACTGCAAGCACACTCGTTTGGTACTCACTAGAGCATTAATAATAAACTTTTGGGTAGTAGGTCGGCATTCGCAATGCTATTTTTTGTCATTATTCTGAGAAGCGTGGTATCCACTAAACACTTGCAAAGAATTTTTCGCCCATTGTCCATGCAGTGACTGACGACGATGAGGTGTTATGGCTGAAGTGGGTATGCACCACAGTTAGTAGGGAACCAAGAACAAGCTTTCAAACAAAGTGCAAATCGTTGCCGCCCAGCAGTTGGCATCACATCATCTGTTTGACAGGTACCGAGGATACACTCACGTGTACGCTGACGGCTTCATCATCAAAGAGACAGTGACATCAGCATTCATAATTCCGGGATTGTGTCGCATGTCGGTTACGCATGTTGCCATGCAACCGACATGCGAATATGCATGTTGGTTAGGCCACCTCTCCTCTTCAACAATGTCAGAGCTCCTGGCGATTTCGCTGGCCATAAGTTTTATTAAACTCTCAACGACACCGAGAAAATGGGTAGTAATTACAGACTATCTGGCAGCACTGGCAAGTGTGGAAAATTCCACTTCAAGACACATTGATGTGCGTATAATATACGCTATACTAAAAGAGCTCTCAGAAGCTATGAATTCGAATCATCGAGTGGCATTTCAGTGGGTTCCCAGTCACTGTAGAATTAAGGGAAATGAAATAGCGGATTAGTTGGCGAAAATCGCTCATAATTTTACGCAAACATGCCTCATCGCAGTATCTCAATTTGATCTAAATAGAATTTTCAGAACAACGAAACACGAATTATGCCTGTCTACCTGGTTCACAGACAATACAAAGGAATCAATCCTATATTTTGTTGATCTTAATCTTGAATACCTACTATACCGTAACCTCTCAAGACGTATCGACACACTCATTCATCGCCTACGACTCGGAACTGCTTACACAAAGAACTTCTTACATCGTATTCAGCGTGCAACATCGTCAGCATGTTCATGCGGCCACGATGACGAGGATATCTGTCACCTCTTGCTCGACTGTCCGAAACACGATACACACCGAAGGTGACTAGAACAGGAACTGCATAACTTAGATCCCGAGTGGCAATTTGCGTTGAATAAAATACTAGGTCCATGGCCATCCAAAACAAATAGCAAAGCAATGAAGGTGCTGCAACAGTCCTTCGAAGAAACGAAGTTTTTTGACGACTACTGAGCGGACAAAAGTTTTAAGTGAGCGTGGCGTCTACGTGTTTGTTCTGCCCATAGGAGAACTTTTGCTCTCACTTATGTAGGACTGTATATATGTATATATGCTATTTTTTGAAAATTTTTATTTGTACCAGTCAAGTGGAAAGGGGTAGCCGTTACCATTTAACAGTGACGAAAACTCCTTCGTTCATTTCCTCTTTCAATGAAAAAAAAAACAACCTTTCGGGATGGTTTGGAGCATTGGATAGCCCACTCATTACGCTATTTGCAACATGTGACGACTGGTTGTTCTTTCGCTGTTGTAAAACGCTTTATAAGTCGTATTAACTCTATTGCGTTCCTGTCATAAATCCTGCCTAAGGCAAGTTTGTTAGTAAGTCTCAAGCATCGGTGTATCTCAATGGTAATATACCAGGCTGGCACCGTACTGACCTGGGTTCGAACCCCTCTGTTGCATTGCAAGGTTTGTTATCTATTTTCGCGCAATGTGGTTACGGACACCAGCGGCGGCAGCGGACAACAACTTCGCGTGACCCGAAATATTATCTCATAACAACTTTTGCTGTAAAAATATAGCCAATATAGTTAACTAAGGCTGCTACAGCAGCGTTCTTGCAGCGCCGTCGATTGCATGCACCTGATATGGGGGCGTATGAGGTATACAGTGCTTGCACGTACAGTAAGCGAGCAAAATTACTGCGCCTCAAGCGTGGTGTGGATGCGTTGCTCAACATTATTGCGTCAACCCGCCGCGATCGAAAACAAACGATAAAATTAGCGCGCAAAATGGGGACAGGGAAGTGCACTTTAAAGCTCGATGATACGAGAACGGGTTTTATGTGGTTTTTTTTTATCTCCGTGATAAATGCGATAACCTTCAACTCGAAGCTTCGAAGTTTAGTTCGGATGGCTGGTCGCTTGCCAAGTCTAACAATGCGCGGGTGTTATAGCATCTCACGTATGCTCGAAAAGTTTGGCGCCCGAAATAATGCACTCCCTTGTCCGCAGGTCTACGCCTACGAGGTCTATATACGAGCCCGCGCTGCTCCTGTTATAAACCGGTTGACGGCTGAGTTTTGAAAGGTCATTATCGAAGAACTGGATTGTATTATTTTTAGTTTTCATCATACGCGAAGTGTCGAACTAAATTACGTCCTCTTTGCATATAATCATCCCACAAAAAGGCTAAATAAATAATTCTAAAGGGTGGCGAGCGCAGTAGTTTACTCCTAAAAACTAACCTGTCAAGTTCTCCCTATTTATAACAGTATATTATGAAAGCAAATAAACAACACGTATACGGGGATTTTCTTAATTCCGAGTTGATTTTCATATATACCGATAAAGACAGAACAATGCAGTCTACGTGGGCTTGCACGCTTGCTTTGGAGGGGGGATAAGTTATCTGTAAACGCCTCTTTCATTACTCAGCGGTTAATTAAGTCTCGATGTCATGCCAAGTTTCGGTGACGAATGCACTCAATAAGCCGGAACCAGATTTAGTAACAAAGCCGGTGGGTGTCATGAAGTCACCAGTGATTAGAGTTTTCACTTTGACAGTGACGGGTGGGAAACGAAAAGACGCGGAAACCAGATGTGCTTCTTTCGTCTTTTTTTAGGAGAGCCATAACGCCCTGAAAACTTCAAGACAAAAATCTTTTAAAGAGATAGTGTTAATTTTAATTAACGCGGCGTACCTTGGCAGAAACGCTGTTGTGTTGATCACAGACTGGATATAGTGTAACGTGTCCAAGAGAACAAACACCAAAAACAAGTTTATAATGGGCGAACTTGTGTCCTGAAGATTATGTGCGAAAAAAAGGAAGAGTCCGCTAGAGCGTTCAAAAAACAAAACTGCTCATCCGCCAACGCGCCTTCTTCTTCGCAAATCCAACCCACACTGACTCGTGCCCGTGTATGAGAGGCATGAGTCGTGCGGCCACAAGCAGGAGCGCGCACAAGACTGTGGACGCTGATTCTTCATTCTATCGGTTAGTGTAAAAAAAAGAAAGGAATAGAAAATATGAGAAAAGCAACGGCAGGGAGGTTAACCAGCCTACAGGCAGCTGGTTTGCTACCCTGCGCATGGGAGGGGGATGGGGGAGATGAAAGATAGAGAGCAGAGAGGGAAGAGAGATAAACCTGGCACATTCGGCAGCACACGGGCGTACACTCAGTCATAGTCCAGTCTTCTCTTTCGCGGTGTGTGACATTGCTGTTACAGCCGCTTGTTCAAGTCCGTGTCGCGTAGGAATTTCAACAGAGCTTTTGTCACCTTCTGTTGCAATGTCTTTTCTCGGGCACTTGACAGAATAGTGTCCACAGACATTTGGCTGTTGTCGATGCGCGCAACAACGGACGCCAGTGAGTGTCTCTGGATGTCATACAACGGACAGTCACACAGGATGTGGTGTAGCGTCTCTTCGCAATGACAAGCATCACAGGGAGCGTTGTCTGCCATTCTTACGACAAAGGAATAAGATTTTGTAAATTGCCACTCCTAGCCATAAGCGATGAAGAAGGGTGGCTTCTCTTCGGTCGAGCCTGGTGGGCATGCGGAGAGCCATGAAAGAGGACAGGCGGTGTTGACGATTCGCCTCTTTGCTTAGTGGGCACTGAAAATGTGATTTCACGTGCAAGTCGTCGAAGATTACTGGCAGCATCGGTCCGCGAAAGTGGTATGGCTTTTTCTCGTGTTCTTTCAAAAGCTGCCCACGCAGCAGTATCCGCATGTTCATTCCCTATGACGCCGCAGTGACTTGGCCGCCACTGAAACGTCACATGATGTGCTTTCTCGTGTGAAGTGTGGAGAAGGCATCGTATTTCGAAAACAAGCTTTTCTTACGGCCCGCGAGGCAGTGCTGAGAGCACAGATTGTAGAGCAGCCCTTGAGTCGCTGAAAATTGACCATTTTTGCGGTGGTCCTCGATTGACCACACAAAGTGCAGCGCGCAAAGCAGCTAGTTCTACTGCTGTTGATGCCATGGAGTGGCCAGTCCTGAAGCTGATGGTAACACCTCTTGCTGGGATATCTACTGCCCCTGACGAACACTGGTGGTTCGTGGAGCCATTGGTATATATATATATATATATATATATATATATATATATATATATATAGGCAGGCATGGTGGTTGAGTGCGTTGTATATAGTCCAGTAGATTCTCCGTGAGCAACGTGGTTTATTTCGACATTTCGGCCTAGAGTCTGGCCTTCATCAGGATTATTCCTGATGAAGGCCAGACTCTAGGCCGAAACGTCGAAATAAACCACGTTGTGACCGCTCACGGAGGATCTACTGGACTAAATATAGATATATATATATATATATATATATATATACACTGTCTGAATATTTCTCGTGCAAAACAAGAACAGACAGTTGTTTCAGCACGGCCGATGGAAGCTCATATTTTCTCCGTATCCCTGGTACACTAAGATGCACTGTAGGTCGAGTAAGACACCAAGGGGGTATTGATGGTTTAGATACAGGAGTGAAGCCCGAGGGAAGTTTCTCGTTGTACTTCACCATCACTTTAGCGAACAATGCTTGGCGCCTCTCTGAAGGCAACAGTGCAAGGTGATGACAGGCAGCACGTGCAAAATGTCTAATGTGCGTTCTCAGGACTTCTACAACAATGTGAGTTTGTATCGGATAGTGACCAGCAATTTCAATTATTGCCTCTGTTGACGTACATCTGGACAGACCAAGGCACACTCTCACTGCTTGGGCTTGTACTGCCTGTAGAACACGAACATTGGTCTTGCAGGTATAGCTCAGCACGGGCAAGCTATATCTCAGGAAACAGAGAAACAGGGCTCTGTAGAGTTCCATCATTGCGCCTACTGGCATCCCCCCGTCTTTCCTGCCAGGGACTCGAACAATTGGGAAATAGCGGTCAGGCACTTCTTCATGTAGGCCACATGGGGACTCCAACAGAGGTCCCTATCATTATTTATGCCCAGAATCCGGTGGATTTTGGCGTACAAAATCAGTCGCCGGCAAATTGAGATGACATAAGTAATCATTGCTTTGCGAGTGAAGGCCACCAGTGCGCATTTTTCTGGTGATATGCTGAGACCTTGTATTAAGAAGTAGTTGGCAATCATAGCTGCCGATTTTTGAAGCCGAAAACGTATCTGAGGACGTGTGACTGCCGAAGTCCAGACACAGTTGTCGTCTGCGTATATTGATAATTTAATGGTACTTGGCAAGTATTCAGCCAGGCGAATTAGTGCAAGATTGAATAGCGTTGGGCTAAAAACTCCGCCTTCAGGAACACCTCCGGAAGTATAGCGTCGCGTAGTTGGGCCATCTTCTGTTAAGACAAGGAATGATCTTGCAGCCAGGTAACTCGAAATCCACCGAAAGACTCGACCATCAAGGCAAACCACCGCAAGAGCACCCAAAATTGCTTCATGTAGTACAATATCATACACGCCTTTCACATCAAGAAACAAAGCTGTAGATAGTCGCTTACGGGATCTTTCGTGCTGAACGTACGAAACTACATCAACGACATTGTCAATGGAAGAGCGGTCGCGTCGGAAACCAGCCATGGAATTCGGATAAATTTTGTAGTATTCAGATACCACTTGAGGCGGCCTAGTATCATGCGTTCCATTATCTCCCCTGCGCAGCTGGCCAGTACTACTGGGCGGTACGAGGTGAGTTCGAGTGGGGATTTGCCCTTCTTCAAGATGGGTAACAAGCGGCTTACTTTCAAGTCGTCAGGAACATTGCAATCTTGCCACGAGATGTTGTAAAGGCTCAACAGTTCTCTCCTTGTACCTTCCCCAAGGTTGCACAAGGCTCGGTACGGAATACCATCTGGGCCCGGAGAAGTTGAACGCCTACAGGGAGCTAGTGCCGTTTCGAGCTTCTCTATTGTAAAAGGGAGGTCCATGTGGTAGTCACGGGAACGGGGGAAGTCACCTCTCACTGGAGAATCTGGTCGAGTGGCCTGGTTGGTGATCTGCGCACAGAAATTTTCTGCGATATTGATATCTCGCCTCCCTCGAAATAGCGCGAGCGCTTTCGATGGAAAACGCTGTTATATAGGGTGACGCCGACCTTGCACCATTTCCAAAAGTGTGAGAGTGGCTTCCGAGGGTCTAGTTAATGGCGAAACATTGTCCATCGTTCCAACGCTTATCTATCCATGCGACACCGAATCTTCTTTTGCATCCTCCTGGCTGCCCTAAGATCGTGAATTGATTTCGTACGCCGATACCGACGCTCCACCCGGCGTCGAAGTGCTTGGAGTCACTCCAACTCTATGTCAAAGTCGTTTCGTGTGGAAGATATCGTCACCGTGAGAGTGGCGTTTTGCACTGTGCTCTTAATTATTTGCCCTAACCCATATCGTAGGCCATCGCTGCAAGTATCTTCCATGTCAAATTTGAAGTTGGTCCAATGGACTGCTTGCATGGTCGTCCATGGACCACAACTAGACAAGCCTTTGATGTTAAGGTAGATTGAAGTGTGATCAATTCCTCGTGTCTCAACATCTGGAAACCACTTGACGTATCTCGCGAGGAAGTTGGAGACAAAAGCAAGGTCAGGACAGCTGCCGTATGTCACCCCTCGAAGAAAAGTAGGGCTACCGTCGTTCAGGAGAGTAAGGCCATAGTTGTAGGCGATGTTTGCTAACATGCGTCCTCTTGCAATTGTCCGCGTACTTCCCCATGCGTAATGGTGCGCATTGAAATCACCTATGATGACCCATGGTTCAGGACACACACTCAAATTATCCGCTAATCTCCTGGAATCGAGATTATTCGACGGCAATATATAAACGCCTACGAGAATAAACATGAGTTTGTTCTTTTTCACGGTGATACAGACATACTGATTGTCATTGTGAGGCTCAATTGGTTGCACAACATACGTCAGTTCACAAAGAACAAAGACGATGATTTTGCTGCACTTACCGTTTGTTGAAGATATGACAGTTTCGTACCCCGAAAGTCTTATTGGTTTCGACAAATTGGGTTTTCAAATGACGATGAGTGGAAACATGTTGGTAAACACAAACTGACAAAAAATTAAGGCGTTATTTTAGTCCTCTGGCGTTTCATTCGATGACGGATGCAGCCTTGACTTCTTTACGAAATGATAAGGTGGGAGTAGCCACCTTCCTAGCTGAGAGATTAAAGCGCTAGGCTTGGGGCGTCCAATACTCCAAGTGAGCTTCGAGCAGATGGCGTCTTTATGTCAACCAATATCGCTCAGATGGCTTCTATGAGGGATCGCAGCACCGAGATACTTGACGAACAGTTTTAGGCAAATATTCCATGGCTGGAGACGGCTCTGATGTGGCCGCAACCTGCTGAGGTTCCGTGGCAGAAGAGCGGGTCGGGAGCGTGGGCCATTCCTCCAGAGAAGGAGGCTTCTCCGCTTCTTTCATAGAAGTGGTGGGTCCTTTCGTGGCGATACTGGGTGGAACCGCTAAAGAGTGGGAACTAGCATTTCGGGAATGTGCATTCTTTACAGACTTTCGATGATGCCGCCGTCGACGCCGACGCCGGACTACTTCAGCTGCCTCCCTGTGTGTCGAGTTGACTCGGGTCATTTGTCTAAGAACCACGCGCTCCTTTTGGATTCGAGGACAGCCTTTCGACGAGGCAGCGTGAGGACCGTTGCAGTTGGCGCACTTCAGAGTAGTCACCCGACAGGCGTCTTTATCATAAGGTTCAGCGCAACGGGGACACAGTCGTGAGTTGGGGCATACGCCCTTGACGTGTCCTAGCCTGAAGCACTGATGACATTGAAGTGGCTTTTGTATTAATGGTCAAACCGGATGTCGGAAATGTCCAACTTTAACGTTGGATGGTATGCATCTTCCTTGAAAAACACTTTTACGCAGCGCGTATTTCCAAGGCACCGCACTTGCGTAAGGACAGTTCCCTCGTTTGCAGTCTTGATGAGGGTAGACAAGTCAACATTAAGAATGGTAATGTCGATGTCATAAATTACACCGGAAATTGATTTATTATCTATCGGAAAAAAGGGGTGCATTTTAATGCCACCTAGCTCAGTCGTTTACTGCACCTGTCCTAGCGCACTGACATTTTACTCTTACGTCCTTAATTTGATGTGGCACCGCACATTCCAGAGCAAAGAAAAAGGCTTGCCTGTTCAGAATTCATAGGTTGCTTGAAGGATCTTCCGGCATGAAGATGATGTCTTGCGGCTAGCGCGAATGCCTTGCCTGTACAGTCGCTGTACTTGTAGGAATTGATGCTGATGTATCCGCCGTCCTTCTCTTCGCCCTCTTACTCCGGACAGGCATAAAGCTGTCATTGTATAAATCCTCTTCCGACATAGAATAGAAATCGGTGTATTCAGTGTCACTGGAAGAGCCAGCTCACTTACTTGTGGTTGACGGGTGTGAAGACCTCTGACCAGGTGGGCCTCTGGCATGCCCCATGGCCATCACCGCAAGACGGGGAGGCAAGGCTTCTCAAAAAACTCATGGTTTCACTGAACAAAAATACAGAGCACAAAAACAAGCATTCTTCTAAAGAGATACTACTTCTTCCTCTCGAATACTGTAATTAGTCTCTGTGGCAATAGGTGTCCATAAGAGGCTACGAGACTATAAGAGACTGCGATATTGCTGGTTGAACGCCTGACAAGCACTTGATATGTTGAAACCAATAAACAGCGGGATCTTTAGGCTTCGTCTGTAAGAGTTGAACGCTATAGAGATATCCTTTTCCTAGTGCGTACATCAACCACTTAGTGCATACTTTTTCACTGCATGATGTACCTCGAAAAGTTTAAATTGTGAATTAAAACAATGTAATCAATAAAGTCGAAAGTAGCTTGTATTAGTAAACATTTTGCATATGACAGCATTCTGTGTAATGATTAGCATACTTTAAGCCATGAGTACTTATCCGCATGAAATCTTTTCAGGCTCGCTATGCGCCCACGTGGTCCCAAGAGATTGCGCAGTAACTTGAATGCTTTTCGTAATCAGTGTCCGGCTTTAAACCAGGTGGTCGGTATGACAACCTAATGTTCTGACGCCCGATGACAATGTACAGACGGGTTCACTCTTAAAGGGAACACCTGCGTGAGGAGCGTGTTTATATTGCACTATCTTATGGAATCATAGCGGCTTAGATATGCATAAGGCTTCTGGTGGTTAAAAGTTCCGACTCCTCTTGACAGACTATTGACTTACGTGAAAACTGTTTCTTAATCTACTTGCTCTTATACAGCCAGGAATATTGATGGCGTGCATTCGAATGTTCTCTGTAACAGTGGACCGTACTGTACACTTCTACCATGCAATATTCCTTCAATAATACATGTGTTGTGAAACCCACATACAGGACACATGTGTTTGTAAAGCATAAAAGTTATTGTCACTTCATTTCCAAGCAGAGGAAGTTCTTTTGGCTGCAATTCAAGCAGACACGTGGATGTGTCGTAGAATCCCTCCTTGCCACGAAAATGACTGGTGTTCAATACTCACTCAAACCAGGAAATTTTCATTGTTTATTTCATTTGCATTTCTCAATTTTTTTGGTCACATACAAGATGGTAATTTTTTCGCTCATAGCCAACGACACCCACACCAGTGGCATAATTTCTACGAAACGAGCTTTATAACGCTATCGCGTTGAAAGGGGAGGCCTCTTTATGCGTATGTATTATGTAAAACATATGGCGCAATAAAGAGCAGGGAAGTATTCATCAGAGATAAGGAATCGTTTCTGGCTTGTTTGCTAAAATTACCAAAAGTAAACGAATATTAAAACAGCAGTTAAATTTATGAAAAGAAACATATAAGAGCATGGGTGAGACGAAAACTTTTTTCACGCGGACATGCCCGAGCAGCGGATAGACAGGGTGTTTCAATGGTGTAAAAATAAAACCGGAAGCTACGCAAACAAAGAAAGACTCTGAACAATCAAATTATCACCAAACCTTCTCATTTTAAACACACACACACAAACACAAACACACACACACACACACACACACACACACACCACGCGCATCCGCAAATGAGGGAGAACAGATATATAGAACGAATGCTTTAGAGAACACTTTAAGCATTCAAGAGAAGATTTAAAATTATTTGTGCCTACTGTGAAGTCTTCGTTTTCATGTTGCTGTAGAGCCTTGCAGCATGAATGGCGTCCTCTCAATACATCCGACCACGCTTTCTCACATCACTTCGCTGCCCCGAATTGGACGTCGCCGAGCGTATACCAAGGGCATACTCTGCAGAATAGCCATAGTCCACTAAAGTCTGAAGATAAATCCGAGCTAACTGCGGGGTGACAAACGCAGCAACCCACCAACTTATTCGACCCACAAAAAGGCTGTCACAAGCTGGGTTAGATCTCATTGCTCACGCGACTCTCGTTTCCACCGACCCATGCAATAGCCGTTTTTATTTGTTATGCCTTTCATTTTGGCTCATTTATTGTTTCGGCGAGGACTTTATTTCCGAGCACGCAGTGGCCACGTAGTTTTTTTTTTTTAAGAAACGAGGCTACAGAGGCCTATGTCATTTAAGCGAAGCATTAATCTTTGAACGAGGACGACAGGGTGATCACTAGATATAAGTTCACGGCGTGTTTATTCTGACACTTTGGGCCAAGGGCTAAACGAAAAAAAAAAGCGGATTAGTGTAGCCGGTGAGCCGGTATAACATTGGGGTTGGGTTTCAGTAGTCTATGTCTTTAGTGAAGTGAACTACCAAAAAAAAAAAAACGTTTAGTTTGCCGCCATGCAATGACAGACGTGTCAAACCAAAACAAATGCAAAATGCGAACGATGCTGTTTCGCTTTCGATGGTATAGCTTGCACGCTCTGTAGCAGGCAACTGCACTTCCAAAAATTAGGAGCTGCTAAATAATTATGAATGGCATACTCGCATAAATAACTAACCGCCTAATCACCGTCACTTGCAGATTCTGCCGTTATGTTTCTGCTTTGCATGTCAGATCTTGAAGGCGATCACTTATAACACTACATCTTGTTTCATCACTGGAAAGCTGTACATCAGCCGTGTTCAAAAGCAACGCTGTCCTTTGCTTTCTATTCCTTATCTTGGACCAAAACCACCCAGCTGGTAATGCGTTAAATGTCTGCTCAAGATAACTCCATCGCTGAGAAGCCCATGTTGTTGCATAGTCTGCTTCCCGTCGTCTCCGTTCCTGTTTACTTATGGAAACAGTTACACACGACAAGCTCTAGCTGGCCGCGGAGTTGCATCATTGGCTGGATTCTGTTTCCGAAACTAGATAGAATGTTGCGTTTCGTTCCCGAAAGCTGCTAGCGTAATTACGGCCACAGCTTTTATCTCCTAATTGAGTTAGTTTCTGTCGTCAAGTTCTGGTGAACTTGTCCGCGTTCGAAGAGTTTCCACCAACGCTATATTTTAATCTTGTGCGCAGCAGCCGCCCGAAAATTCCCAACTTCCTGTTGTTGTTTTTTAAGCCGTTTTGTGCATTCAGTGACATGTATGTAATTGCATGTAATTACAACTTATTACCGTTGCGTAATAAGTTGTAAATGAATGCCGATCAAAAGATGGACAAGAGTTTGTGAGCAACAAACAAATGCCGTCACCACCACGAAATCGCAACTGCACGCTCACGCACGATCGCATGTATCGGTGGGGGTCGCTTCGACAGCATCACCAAACCGTAAGTCTAACAACAAGCTTTAGTAGTATAGTCCACCAAAAAAGTTCATTGTATCCTCAAAAGGTGACAGCACTTGCTTGCCCTGCTTCAACGGGTTGAAATATTCTTACGTTTTTCCAACAGAAAAAGTGCCAAAACCATACGACACCAACCAATCGCGGCCGGTTCACGCCATCGCATATTATGATATTTGGCCCCGAACAAGTCAAAACGTTTCAGGACGTCTCACAGACTCATTTCCTGCCGATACTGCATCATTTGATACGAAATACAACGCGCCAGAACGAAAACAACCGACTGCATTTGCAACCGTACGAATATTTTTCATAAAAACGCGGATCAGTGGGTTGGACCAGAGATGGCGCCACCCGCCTTGGCAATATGGTGGCGCCCACATTTAAAAGGTTTATAGAATTATAGAAATTTCTGATGCAGAGAACTTCTATATCAGAAAGTTTATTGATTTGTGGGGTTTAACATCCCAAAACCACCATATGATTATGAGAGACACCGTAGTGGAGGACTCCGAAAATTTTGACCACCTGGGGTTGTTTAACGTGCACCAAAATCCAAGCACACGGGCCTACGACATTTCCGCCGCCATCAGATATATCAGAAAGTTCTGGAGCACATTTCGCCCTAATGAAAACATCATGCAGCGTGAATGCAGAAGACAGTCACAACTTGTTCCCCCTTGTCTCTTGATCAGTTGATAGTTCCATATCAGTGCATTCCGGCACATCGCACGTTTTTTGCTTGGTCTTCCAGGTGAAAATAAAAGCACTGCCTGTCAAGTGAGGCCAAAGTGAAAGCCTTGCTACGAACTGTCCAGAAGGTTAGTCAGTAAAAACGAAAGAGTTTCCCTTTGCATTTTTCAAGCGTTCTTAAGGAGCATTTAGTAAACAGGCTCTGACAAAAACACATTCCTTCGAAACGCTCGTTGTTATGTTTGTCGAGGAGGAGGAAAAAACCTTTATTGATGCTGGCTGTGCCAGATAGCCCTTATTCCCACCGGGCTGGTTGACATCCCTAGTCCGGGACGTCATTAGTCGAGGCCGCCACCCGAGCCCGCTGGACTAGAGTTCGCTGTTCCTCTAGTGTGGAGCTATTGAGTAGGGTCGTCTCCCAGTCCTCTTTGGTGGGGTTGGGAAAGGGGGTTAATTTTGGGTTCATTTGGCAGGCCCTGACCATATGGTAAGTGTTGGCCACTTCCCCACAGTACTGGCACTGCCCACTTGTTTTCGGGTCGTAATATTTTAGTATGGCTGGACAGAGCAGCGTATTTGTCTGTAGGCGCCGCAGGATGCGCTCCTCCGTTTTCGAGAGTCCCTTCGCTGGTGCGGGATACAAGCGGCGTTGCTCAATGTAGTATTCTTTGATTTCTCGGAACCGTGTTAAAGGTGTGGGACGTTCAGGTCTATCAGGGGAACGAGGAGTTTCCCGGGAAGTAAACACGCGGGCCGCTGCATGTGCAGCCTCGTTACCCTGTAGACCCTGATGTCCCGGAGTCCATATAAGACGTTTTGGGGTAGGATCGCGGTTCCTGATGCTGAATTTTAAAATTCTATTAGCCAATGGAGAGATTTCTCCTGCAAGATAGCTCTCGCAGGCTCTTCGAGAGTCTGTAACTATTTGTTTTGAGTTTGGATGGGTACCGCCAGTGCAATGGCCACCTCCTCCGCCTTACTTGAGCTTGTGGCTTTGAAAGTGAGGCCGTCCACCTGCGTTCCTTGATGTATTACCGCCGCCGTGTAGTATCCCCTGGGTGACGGCCCGGCCACATCGACGTAATAGACCCCAATACGGGAGCCAAGCCGTTGTTCAAGTACCTCAGCGTGCGCTTGCCTTCTACCCTGGTGCGCCTCCCTGGTCATATTGCGGGGAAGCGGGGACACCCAGAGTTTTGTTCTCCAAAGTTCAGTAATACGCTCCGCGTTTTCGATTTCGCATTCGTGCCGGATCAAGAGGCGGTCCAGTAGGCGCCACCCGGGGGGCGTCTGCGTAAGACGCGTATATTGATTTGTGAGGTGGGCTTCTTGGAGCTCTTGTATCGAGTTAAAGACTCCCAATGCAGAGAGTTTCTGATTTGAAGTGCTGATGGGTAAATCAAGTGCGCGCTTAATTACTTTCCTAAAAATAGCATCGACTCTGTTCTCTTCGTGTTTAGTCATTCGTAAGTACGGTATTGAATATAGAATTCTGCTGGTTACAAAAGCATTGGCGAGCCGAATCGCGTCCCTTCTTAGTAGCCCCCCGCGCTTGTTTGACACTCGGCGGAACATGTGCCCTACCTGTTCTCCAATTTTCCGTAGCTTGTCTAGCGTGGTGCTGTTTTTTGTTCTGTTGTGAATCAGGAGGCCAAGGATTCGTAGTTCTGAAACCTCTCGTATTGTTGATCCTGATACCATCAAGTTCAGGGTCGTCCTATCTTTAATGTTTTCTCTGATATGCAGGAATTCAGATTTGGTTGGAGCGCACTGCAACCCACACTGGGCCACATAGTACTCCACAATGGAGGCGGCCTGCTGCAGGTGGTCTTCAATTTTTCCTAAACTGCCCCGATTTGTCCAGATTGTTATGTCATCGGCGTATATTGCATGATATATTCCTTCCATTACTGCCAATGCTTGCGGGAGCTTCATCATGGCAATGTTGAATAGCAGCGGAGACAGGACAGCTCCTTGCGGGGTTCCCCGCGTCCCCATTTTGAATCGTCCATGTTCCTCGTCATCTATGCGAATGAACGCCAGTCTCTCAGAGAGGAAGTCTCTGATGTAGGCAAATATTTTCTTACCGCAACGGACACTACTCAAGTTTTTCAGGATGCTTTCATGTTTAGCGTTGTCGAATGCGCCTTTAAGGTCTAGTGCAAGGATCGCTCTGTCGTTGTGCGTCGAGGGAATGGGTTGGATAATGTCTCGTTTTAGTTGCAAGAGGATATCTTGCGCAGACAGGTGTGGCCTAAAGCCAAACATGGAATCTGCGAAATGTCCCTTGCTCTCGAGGTACGTGGCGGGCGAGACGGTCTCTAACCATTGTTTCCATCAATTTGCCGGCACATGAAGTTAATGATATAGGTCTGAGGTTGTCCATGCTGATTTGCTTGCCTGGTTCGAGGATGAATGTGACAACTGCTGTTTTCCATTCAGTTGGCAGTGGTTGGCCATCCCAGATCGCGTTAATGTACTGCAATAGATGCCGATAAGAATTGTCTGACAGATTTGCGAACAGTTTTACCGTGATCAGGTCTCGGCCCGGGGCAGTGCCCCTGCGCATTTTTTTTCAGTGCTGCTTTCAGATCACACATTTTAAAAGGGGCATCGAGCTGACTGTTTTCTCTACCTGCGTATTCATATGCGTTCCTCTTGGGATCCGTGGTGCGACATGGGTATGTAGCACACAAATCATCAGCCAGCTGGGAGTTGGTTCTTTGAAAACTGTGCAGAGCTCGACGGAGCTGCTTTTGCGCTTCTCCTCGGGTTTGGGCGGGGTCCACGAGAGTTCTAAAAAGGCGCCATGCTTTCCTTGTATTCATTTCTTTAGCTACAACATTGCACCGTTCTATCCAATTGGATTCGTTCAGTTGTGCAGCATATTCATCCACTTGCTTACTCGACTTGGCTATTCTAAGTTTAAGCTTGCGGTTGAATTTGTTTTTCCGCCAACGTTTAGTTAAGCTTCTGCGCGCGTCCCAAAGGTGGAGCAGGTACTTATCGACAGCGGGGGTGTCTTCCGTTGTCTTTATAGTTTTAAGACACTTGGAATTGGCTGCAAGGAGCTGTTTTGTCCATCCTGTATATCCTCCCGCCCCTGGCACAGAGGGGATCACCTGTGAGCGGAAGGCTGTCCAATCTGTCAGCTTAGCTTGGCTCCATGTTCTACGGCCTATGTTGCCGGAGAGTGTGATTCTGAGGAGACAGTGATCACTGCCGAGCGTTTCTTCTAAGTTTTCCCATGTTGCGTAGGAAATGTTCTTAGTCAGTGATAGATCCGGGCAAGTATCTCGGTTTACAGAACTACCGATTCTAGTTGAATTCATTGGATCTGTGAGAAGCGATAGACGAAGAGTGGATATGAGTTCTGCCAATTTCCGTCCCTCGGGGACTTCGCGGCTGTAACCCCAATGATAGCTGGGGGCGTTAAAGTCACTCAAAATCACCAGTGGGTTCTTATCTGCTTCCTTAATCGCTTTATAAAACATTTCGTTGAAGACACATTGCCTAGATTTTGGAGAACTGTATACATTTAGAATGTACAAGCTAGGATCTCGTCTTTTATTGGGAAGGACTTTGACCATTGTGTATTCATGCGCCTCTGACAGATCAAGGTCTATCTGACAAGCGATATACTCCTTGTGTACGAGAACACAGGTGGACGCACTTCCCTGAAATGAGTTGTAACCAGGCAATTTCGCCTGTAAGCCGGTTTCTTGTAGCGCCAAAACTGCAGGGGTAAAATGTTGATTCTGCAGGAAAAGGTTAAGAGTGGCCCTCTTTTTCCTATCTTTAAACCCCCTGCAGTTCCACTGGAAAATATCGAGTTGCTGTTGTTTGGAGCTTTTATTATTATGTTTAGAATTGCCTGCCATTATGAATTTTTTATTGAGGAGGTGTCATTTTCGCGACTACAGCCAGCGTGGGAGCCTGGAGAGGCGTGGGGGACTCAGTTTGGTTTGTTAACGACAGGGCTATGTTGCTCTCGGATTCAGAATTTGCCAGGTTACGATGAACAATTTTGCGTCGGGGTTGTTCTGTTGTCTTAATGCTAGTCTTGAGTTCGTCAAACTGGGATGTGAGCCAATTTTGAATGGTTTGCAGTACACTGGCTGTGAGAATTGGCAAAACGCTTTGCTTGAGTTCTTGCATAGCGGCTTGAACTGATAGGTTCAGCTGCTGCGGAATAATGTCTTATACTGTAAGCTTGGTTTGTTCTAGGATCATTTTGCTCTGCTCCTCAAGTTTAGCCTCTAGTCTGCTTAGTCGACCTTCAATGTCGTTCGAAGCACCTACTACAGTTTTAGACACACTAGTGTTACCCGATACGTCTGACTGAGTGTCCTGCTCATCGTCCGAGCAGTCGGAGGTGTGCATAGCCACCGGTTCCGATGGTGGTGGAGGAGTAGCAGCCTGCGACGCCTTCTTCGCCCGATTTTCGCGTTCCAGAGTTTCAATGCGTTTTTTCATGGCTTCCAATTGTTTTAAAATTTCAGGATTGGAGGGGGAGGCAGTGGTGGTGGTGGGAGACTGAGAGGCGACCCCTACCCTATTGCTCACCTGTTTGGGCGGGTTTGCCAGTGACGGGAAATCCTCGGCGCCGAAGGTAGACGGCCTCGACTTCTGTCCGGCTGGGGCTTTGATCGGCTTGGGCTTGTTATGCATGGGCTTCGCTTTTTCGTCAGTCCTGAAGCTGCTGAGGGCTCTTCTTGCTTGTTTTTTAGTCCATGTTGCCGCTGTGTTAGAGCGGACTTCCATGCCTTCCGGAATTTTCCGATGCACTGCGCTGAGCCGGTGAAATGGTTTTCACCGCATATAAGGCACTCGGGCTGACAGTCATGCTTCACTGGGCCCTCCAGAGTGAGTTCCACCTTCGCACCACAGTGAATGCACCGCTTATTGTCCGGATTGGGGCACGCATCCGGTCTGTAACCCACCGTTCCACACAGGTAACATGCCGGAACCGTTTTCTTGTAGTAGCGCACTGGCACGTTTTCACAGCAGTATAGTGAATGAATCTTGGAACGCGGCGTCCTTTGAAGGTCACCACTGCAACATTGGATGTTCCGAGTTTCCGCACATACAAAATTTCGCCGTCGATCCACTCGAGCTTGTATCGAAGGGATTCCGAAGTTTCATTGTCTGCGATGGTGACGACACCCTTGTAGGTTTCTACGGCTGATTTCAAATGTCCTTGAAATGGTACCTGGCGGTCCCCGATCGTCAGCGTGATGTCCCCGATGAGCTTAGAGGCCAGGCATTCCGTTTTCACACCTACAACCACGATGTTTTGGTCCCACACCGGCCACACGGAGATACCAGCGTTCGTGGTGCTGCCGGTGAAGCGTTGCACTGCTGTGCCAATCCCGCCTGGGCCGAACGCAGCGTGCAGATCCATGGTTATTTTTGGTTTAAGCACAATAACCAACTCGTCCGACCGGATTCGAGGCGTGTGTGTTGGCTTCCACGTCGCCAGCTGCCGCGGGGACTCAACGCAAGCTGCGGGTGTTGATCCTGTTTTGCGAGCCTGTGGCTGGGCGGCGGCCGTCGAGCCTCGAGGCTTCATTTTAGCGAGCTTCTCTTGCAGTTGGCAAACCATGATCTGAAGATATTCGTCTTCACCTGGAATGGGGTCTTCCCGTGTTTCTGCCACCTCGATGTCAACCCACTGCATCGTGCTGGGGTCGTAGCTTGTCTTCATGGACGCTGCCATGGCTGGGGAGCCCGGGCGTAAGCCTCGTCGGCGTTAGGCTTAGCCGGGCTCGGGCGTCGCGTGGTGTTCAACCAGTCGTAGATTGACGGAAAAGGGGCCTACCTGGATAAAATAGGTATTCAGAGGTTCCTAATGGCTTCGCCAAAACACTGAAACCAGTTTCTGGTGGATATTTGCCAAAAGTCCACAACATTCGTCGATTTCCGACGGAGCCGACGTGACATGCGTCTCACGCGGGCGCTGAAACGCCACGTCCCCCGTGTTTGTCGAATCATAGCCTCCTATATTTTTTTGTGCCCGCGCATTAGCGCTAAATACATACGCGCCATCCGTCCCTTATAGTTTTGGCGCTCGCCGCCAGATGCCGCACCGATCCCATAATAACAGCAGACGACGCGGCCTATGCACGCTTGCGTTTATGACGGTCTAGAAACCGTCTACATTGCATTGGATTATGCGTATACGTTAAGAAGTGCGCACACACCAAATTTTTAACACAAGCACTGTATGCAGAATGCAATGTGAGCTTTGTTATTTGATTTCGCGCTCAAAGCTTGAGCACTTTTCGAGACAATGGTTTGACATGAAAATCTTTTGCCAAGTCGTGTTTGTCAGTCACACTCGTCGCGAAGTTCAGAAAAAGTGGGCGGAGAAACTTCACGAGCACAACCTCCAAAGTTTTTTATGATGTCCCGGGGTCGAGCACTTGAGTTTGTCACGTTTCTGTAGTATTTGCGCGGCGTTGTCAACGGCAGCCTTCAGTGGCTGATTCATCTTTCTCGCTCTTGCGAGGAAAACTTCCGCGTAATTCTTTAGAGAATTTAGAACCATTACGAGCTCAGTTGACGGATACAGGAGTACACCTGGGTGGATATCTCCACATTCAATCAGAACATGCTCCGCCGTTTCCTTATCTTTCCGCAGCATGTGCATTGTTCTTCTTCTTTACTGAATCATGCTTTATAACTACGCGTTCTAAGGCAACCCGATCTCGCTTCAAACAGTAAAGCGCTTCCCCTTGAATTATCGTAAAATGCCTCCCTCCTTATTTCATTTTTGCCCTTTCGGTAGTTACTCAAAGCCGGTTTTTTCTCCATAGCTGCCATCCATTCTCTCGTTTTGCGCCTCGGCGCTCCGCCAGGAGCGCTCGCATCCCATAATAGCTCGGGGGACGGCGCTGAGGGACCGACCGCTCGGGCACAAAGTTATAGAGGAGGCTATGGTCGAATACAAACCTTCTGTAGAGCAACTGAAAAGAATGGACGCTAAGATGCCACCAACACACACTCTGTCTACGACTCAACACAAGAAAGCGTCTGACGAACTTGAATGAGAGAAATGAACGCATTTCGCACATTGATGTGGTGTTCCCAGATACAAGTTTTCCAAAGTTTGCATTAAAAAAAGCAAAGCATCACAAAAAAGTAGGCCATTGTGAAGTTCAACCCTAAGTGTTGGTTTTACATTGGCATATTGCCATTTCCAATGGAGCATACTTGAAAAGCGGGAAGCTTGAACAAACGTGAATCATAAAGCAAACGCAAAGTAGGCTAACATGCTAACAGGTACAACGAAGCAAGTGTATCTTTCGTAGAGCTTGAAAATAAAACAAAATCACAGCATATTCATGGAGTTAATGATGATGGGGGAGGCCAAGCGTCCGTCCGTCCGTGTATGTGTCCATGTGTCCGATCGCGTTCGAGAATGCAGACGGCGCGCGGGTAACACCGACGACACGCCAGCCAGGAAATCCGAGCACAAGCGTCTTCAACGCGCCCGCCGCTCTGCTTCGTCCATGCCGCACCAACGATCCGCCACGTACGGCGACTATACAGGAGACTGAGAGAGGCACAACATACTTGCTTGGATATTTATTGCCAAGCTGCCCATTTACTACAAAGACCATTGTCGTAATGGCATTTCATCAGCTCATTTTGGCCATAAGGATAAATATTGTTTCAAGTTTACTCTCTAATTGTCTTTCTCCTCTTTTTGTGCATAGACACAATTACGTTCTCCGAAATAAACAGATGCTACTTGTCCCTGTGTGCGCACCTACACTCTAAGCCAAAACGGAGCAACAGGGGTATAGGGGTTGCTCCTTTCAGGGAGCAATTGCATTGCCACTCCCATTACTCTCCTAAAAGGAGTAACTGCAGAGGGAGGAACCGTTGCTCTCCTTTCAGTTCCTCCTTCGGGGGATGAACAGTTACTCCCTCCAGTTCCTCCCTGCAGACCAACAGTTACTCCCACCAGTTGCTCCCTGCCGACCAACCATTACTCCCACCAGTTGCTCTTCTAAGAGCAACAGTTACTCTTTACCGTTCCTCCCATGTGTTCGCAGTTACTCTCTCAAAACCAACTGCACATGCTTCCAGTTACTCCTTGGGGAAATGAGTATTTATCTCGAGTATGCTTGTCACACGCTTAACACATGGCGAGAGCTCCTCGGAAGAGCACTGCTTGGGTGCTTCTAACACAAAAAGTGGACAATATTGAAAGGAAAATAAATGCTTTATTGTTCTTTTTATGAGGCGACGTGTGACCACACGTAAAAGTAGACTTCGCCACACCACAGCCAGCACTAAACAAACAACATAATACATCAAAGGTTTTCTGCGACATCCGTGGAAAAACAATCTTGAATTTCTAGCATAGGGCAGTCTGTGTCATCATTGGTGAGAGAAGGGCCACTTCTCCAATTCTGAAGAACTCAAGTTTCGCAGCTGGTGTTTCCATCAGGCTAGCGCAGCAGAACGTCACCGCAGGCATATGTGAAGCATCTCATTGCTGCAAGAAAAAAAAATAGAAGTGTGAGGTTAAACATGCCAGAATCAATTCATAACAATGAGTCACACACACTGCAGCAGCGCTTACATTCTAGGATGTCTACTGCAAAACGAAATGTGAAAAAAAGGAAGGTTCGGCCAAACGTTACTTGGCAAGCCATATAAATGCTGATGTGGTAGACGCTCTTCACATGATGTCTCAGACAGCAATATTCTGGAAGAAAATGTGCAGCACCTCAACAAGGCATATTTGTAGTAGCTACAGATACCCTTAGGTTCAGTTAACTTGTTTCCTATACACAGCTGAGTGACATTTCTATGAGCCCATTCACCAATGGGCATTCTAAATGAGGTCATGTGTGGGGCAAATAACACGTACTGTCCGCTCATGTTAAAATACTTATTTAGCTCGTGCACATAGTTGCTCTCGATTCTACTGTTCTATCATACGCTGCTGCGTCTTAAATTGTGCAATACCTGTAGGCACAAGCCAAGCATGCAAAGCCTGCTTGAAAGCAACCATTTGCAGAGGCTACATGATAATCTTCAGTATATTTCTTTGTACCTGACGCAAACGGCTGGACAAAACTATAGACAAATAAATGTAGACCGTGCTACCTTCAAAAAATGCTTTAAATTTAGAAAATTAGGGTGCATTTGTTCACTCGGTTGACGAGTCACAGCCACGAGATATGTAAACGAAGCAATATATCTTAAGGCATGCACAGATATTCTGATTCTTTGTTTGACAGTGTCACAGATAGCTTGCCAATACATATATATTTGAGAGCAACAAGATGTGAAGCTTTTATTAGTTCAACGTCTTGTTGGTTCACAGCCAAACAGGTTACTGCTTGTTAGACAAATTGGAATAAGCACACCATGGTTTCCAAAAAAAAAGCATTATTAGAAGTTAGCTCCCGGTGTGAATGTCTGCCTATTTATTTTGTACTGCCTTCTACATGTGCCACAAAGACATTTGTTGAGGATGTGCTACCAGTCAAGCCAAGATCGCATACTTGGTCAATGTGATGGAAATACAAACATTAGAAACACTGCCACCTCTAGTAAGAGCATAACACTTCAGTATCTTGGACTAGCAAAGAGGTGCACAAGAAAGTTAAGCCCACTCTTGCGGAACTTTGAACGCGAATATTTCAGAGTGGGGGAGGTCAACATGCTGTGGCACTTTTAAACCCACGAAACATCTGCAGAAAACAGGGTAAAGGCAAGTCAAGAAACACTGTTATGAAGGCCTGCGCATGGACAGCTTTGTGAATCTAGGCCCAAGTGTTATGCTTTGTGCAAGCCAAAATCCATGTAAATAGGGAAAGCATACTTTTAGGAGTACCAGCGTAAAGAAATCTAGGCAGTTGGCTTTTTAGTACAAACAGCAATCCCTGCAATGAAAACATAAACATTTTATCTTAACGGTAACAGTGTGAGCACACACAGGGGCCAGCGGAGCCATGTCGAATTGTCAGTGCCAGTGTAACCATGTGGCATAATGAACTATTCTCTGGCCAACACATGCACAGTTTGCCCCTAAAAAGCGATGCTTTCATATACGTAGTACAAAAAGTCTGCACTTACCAAAATTCACTTGCTTTCTGTACTTTAGCATCGTTGGGAGCATCTTTATCTGCAGTATAACCAAATTTGTGTCATATCCCTGAAAAAAAAAGTAAAAGACATGCATCAAATATTGTTTCATTTGGTAGCAGTGAAGTCAGGTTAAGAACAGCCAAGTGGGAATCAGCCTAATTATGTGCATGCGGCAAATCCCAAACGGCGTTATTGAGGTTGTCGAAATTCTCGTCGATTGGTATTAACGTCGATATGTGACTTCAACGGCATGCCAAGTTTTCACAGCGCATAAAGATTTCATGATGAAGAATAATGACAGCGCTAACGGAAACATACAGCATTTATGATTGTCTTTTACAATATTCAGTTTTGCTAAGGTTTTGCATCACTAAAGAAATCTGAAAGATTTGGGTCATTCCTCCTCCAATTGTTCTGTCAATATGTAAACTGCTCGCTTGATGGTGCGCTTATAAAATAGTACGTTCAGCGCAGAGGTGAAGCAAGTGACGCAGTGATGTGGGCAGATTTTTTTTTTTTTAGGCGTGCGGGGAGGGGGGGGGGGGGGGGGGGGTCCGCTTATCTGAATAGGCCGGGCAAGCGAATATGGTCGTCAATTTGGGCTCCCTACGCCCGGCCTAAAAAAATTCTGTGCGAAACCGCCTGGCTATGCCAGTGAAGTGATGCGACAATGATTTGTTCCCTTACTGATTTACATACACTTTGCATCTCTAAAAAATGCGGCCCAAGGCCCCAACACTCAGCCGTTAACATTACATAAAGCCAATGGTAGAAAAGTGCCAGTATGAATGCAGCTACAACCCCGCCCCAATGTTTTTTCAAGCGAGGTAGTGTTGCGGAAATGAACTTTTAACTGCAAAAGTACACTGGCACTGCAGTGGTGACAGGGGAAGCAAGAGGGTATGCAGGCGGTAATAGAGGTAATTTAGTCCGATACGGCTAGCAATGGATACGGAGAATAAGAGCAAATCATTTCTCTTTCAATAGCGCAACCACTCAACAATGTATTGTAAGAGCATAAAATGTTGCTGGAAATGCCACTCACCTGCACGCTGATGCACGCACAGTCCTTTGTCCGACGAGCGAACAGGCTTGCAGATAGCTGAAGACGTGTTTACGATGTGTTTGTTCCACCCAGCAGCAAAATACACAACTACTTCGCGCTCCATAAAGATAAATATACACTAACCTTCATCACGAATAAGTAGAAACGCAAATCTGCGACACACACACACGATCAAAACATAGCTCACAAGCCCGCACGTCCATGTGCTCGCCAACCACAGACCATATGAAAATGAGTAAGTAGTGCGAACGCGAATTTAGTTGCGCCGAAAAAAAAAAACGTCGAGCAGTGGCAGCACAGGCGTCAGCGCAATAATTTCAGTGTGTTCTCCTAATAGAATTATAAAAAAAACTGAGGTACACTAAAGCTCATAAATAAATATAAAAAGTTGAGTGTAATTTTTATTTAGTGCTAGTCAACATAAACACTGAATAAAAATTACTTTGTAACTTACATCGTTTGCTACACTAGCGCCACACTTGTCGTGCGGGCGCAGATGGCGCAGATTTGTCATTCTGCCCTCAAACTACACGGTGAAGCGTGCTACTAAGTGTATGGCTGATGAAAAGCGCGTCTGGGTCCGCTTTTTTTTTTCTTCTGCGATATATCTGGGCGTTCGCGGATGAACGGCGTGTCTAGGCTTTTTTTATCGTTGTTTTGCACGTGTTTCGGCGTTCGGTCCGCTTTGACGTGCCAACTCTCCATTCTGCTGCTGCGTGTGTTAGGTATTTGCCGTACTGTATTCTCAGGCCTTCTGTGTTCAGCCAGCGCTGCTATCTTATTATCTACGGATGCTAAAATAAATCACTGTTTTGGTTTGGTGAAGTTTGGCACACAGAACAAACAATAATCTGGCCCATGAATATCAATGTGGGCGGCATGCATATTTGTGTGCGGTGTCTTGCCGGGGAGTAACCGTTGCGTGACGAGAGCATTTACAGTGGTTCCTCCTTCCGTTGCTCCCTTACAAACTTAAGATGAATACAGTTGCTCCCCCATTCTCGAACAAGTCGGCCATCTTGTTCCGCTTGGTCTTTTCGGAGAGTAACAGTCGGTCTGAAGGAGTAAAAACAGCCGTTGCTCCCATTTTAGCCATTTTTGGCTTAGAGTGTATAAAATTGCAGCTGACGTTACAAAGAACACGTGCATTAATTCTCCCTATACATTCGATTATTGATTGATTGATTGATTGATTGATTGATTGATTGATTGATTGATTGATTGATTGATTGATTGATTGATTGATTGATTGATTGATTGATATGTGAGGTTTAACGTCCCGAATCCACCATATTATTATGAGAGACGCCGTAGTGGAGGGCTCCGGAAATGTCGACCAACTGGGGTTTTTTAACGTGCACCCAAATCTGAGCACACGGGCCTACAGCAGTTTCGTCCCCATCAAAAATGCAGCCGCCACAGCTGGAATTCGACCCCGCGACCTGCGGGTCAGCAGCCGAGTACCTTAGCCACTAGACCACCGTGGCGCGGCTTCTATATAATGGACACCGCCTCGGTTGTGGCAACATGTGTTAACAGCGTCGTGATTAAGTCTCGAGATTGATGGACCGCTACGTAATTATTTGCGGCTGTGCATCTGTTCCTACTACTTTGCGAAATGTGTAAAAGTGGATGGGAAACTGTGTCCCCGCATGCACATAAAATTAAGGCGTCTTTGTAAGCTCGTCTATTTTGAAACATTTGCAATGAATTAGGTGGCATTATATCAAAGAATACGTGCATACATACCTAGTGGTGGTAGCGCTCTCTAATCTTCTATTTGCCATTGGCTGTTCAGCTGCTGTATATATGCTGTATGTATGATTCTTCTCGGTGTGTTGAGTACCGTCTCCGTACACCTGGCATAAGAACACCGAAAACTAGTACCGCCTATGGTCAGCAACATACTGACTATCAAATACCCACTCTCCTCAATAGACTTGTAAATGTAGTTGACCTAAATAAAAAATTCCCATAATAAATTGAAGAAAAATCTCCTTCATAATTGCATTGAATGTGTTTAACATATATATTTTGATCAGTTATTACTTTAGGAGTCCTAATTGTTAACAGTACAGTTTTGATCCTATTGCTTGTTTTAGAAATGTATACGCCTGCAAATGTGTTTTTGACCTAACCTATTCTACATATTTCGATAATGATGTTTTGCTTTAATGGTTATTTTGTTCTTTATTAAAGTATATTGCTATGTTATTTTTTGAGATTTGTAGCGTTCATTTGTCTGATTATACTTTGCTGATTGTTAGTCTTTGTATAAAACGTTATTTTATCTGCGCCTAAGTTGTGTACCGCACTGTAGTTCGGAGCAAAACTCTCCGTCAGGCTTTACATCCTTTTGCTTTTGGTTCGTTTTTTTTTCTTTGTACAGAAAAAAAAGTTATTTTGAACGTCAGGATTGGCTGAAGTATTCTCTTACAAACTTTTTTTACATCTAAAAATTCTTGTTAATACAGACTTTGCATTGAAGCTAGTTTCATTGCCTAATTGCGTATCAAAGTGGAATTCCTTCAATTCGATTAGCCGAATCTGCTGGCGCTCTACGCCTCTGAGAAAGGAAGTCACTGCAGTAGTCCTAATGGTATTTCTGATAGCATGTATCATTATGCTTCTTGTGCGGCTTTTCTTGTGCAAGTTTCAAACAAAAGATTTTGTTGTGTTTATTAGCAGTAAAAAAAATGTATTCTGCGAACGTGAGGCCACGCAATTACATTTTCAACGAACCATATGCCGGCATAAACGGGCTTAGCTAATGACCTGAAGCCAAGACGCTCATTTCATTCTACTTCTTAATAAAATCACAAACGTCAGCCTGCTGTTGCCAGAAATTATAGGTAGGGTTTCACAATGGCACTCTGAATTGCTCCTCAAATACAACCTTCATGCCGAGTTATTATTTAATTACTTCAGTGGGCAATTTCTGTACCCCGGGGGGGGGGGGGAGCACTTTGCATAGCTTGGTATGGATCGTTCTCTTTTTTTTTAGTGATAAACGAATATAAAAGCTGTACAAAGTTCACAGGACCACCACGATGATGAAACACATGTTTTATTTTGTGTTTAACGAAACATTAGAGACTTTAAATCGATGATAATGTGCTTTATGACCTCCACCTTACCTTCTACGCTCATTAGTCTGACTTGATAAAGTATGAAAGCTTGAAAAATCAAAGCTTATTTCTACAATTCGGGATAACTGTGATTATTAAATGTTCCTATATAAATGCTGACCAAACTTATCTTTCTTATGGGTGGGATCAGTTCTTGCGTGGTTACACCAGTCAAGTATCTATGATAACTTTTTGCTTGACATCAACGTTTTTATTTAAGCAATTGCATTTAATTGGCACTTTTTATAATAAGTCTGCTGTAAGAAATGCTCTATTACGCATCAGTTTATGATGTTTAGAAGATAAGTTTGCAGTCACTGCTACAGTACCTGCAAAAACAGCTGGAACATTTTCAAAGCTATACCATTCATTTATTCTGCGCAGGCCTGACGGCTAATTCTGTCCAAAATAAAAACGTGTCTAAAGAGATACCTCCAAGGTGAGCGAAATGCAGAGTTTTAATACAGTGACTTGCTCTGCTCATCGGTGTATGAAAAAGTACGCAGCATTCCTCTTACGTAGAAGCTCAAGTCAGGCACCGGCTTTCACAATATTCGCAAGCATTTGTCGCAATCAACAGCAGATGAACTCGCGGCTGCTTTTATATGAACTCAGTATTGCCAAGTAAGCACAAACAAGCTCACCACGAAATATTTTATATTTAAACGAAAGCCCTAACATTTCCGCTATAACCTTACAGAAACGCTTCCTTGCGTGCATTTGACCTTAAAGCTGAGCCACGGTCAGCGAACTAGACAAAAAGCATGAACCAATCACTGTGCGGGGCATTAACGTGAACTAACAGCGTCTCATGGAGAGTGCTTCCTGCCGCCACCACCAGAGGTGCTCCCACCATTCATTTTCGCAATGCGTTTGTGTCTAAAGCGCTGAGAGCTCCTATAGCAGCGCATATAGCAACGACTATGTGTTACTTTTCAGGATAGCAATCTGGCTGCTCAAAATACGAAGAACGTGCAAAATATATCGCGCGTGTTTGAAAGCAGTTGCTGCCTAAAACCAAGTGAATCGATAAATCTATGGCGCCTATTTCATTCTTTTTTGCTTGACAAGGCTACTTATAACGCGTTTTCTTGCTAGGGAAACTGTCAAACAGCAGTGAGACGCAGTGCATGGATGAGAGATGGCCTGCTTAGCACGACTTCAGAACTTCAAATCGTTTACTTTTATTACATGCTATTTAAGACTCTAAAGTTTTCTTGATTGGCGCAAATTATAAAACAAAGACGAATATCACGAGGAGTAGACAAGTGCTTTTGTACCAAGTATGTACCAAACAGTTCCACAGATTACGCTATTAAGCAATTCAAGGCACTGATTATAGCCGAGTCATTGGTTGCTACTTCATCTACTTTCTATTTACACGTCAAATTGGCCCTCCTTCGCCATCTGCAGGGAATAGCAAAGGAAATGTCTTGACGTGACCTTCCCATAGCTCTCTTTTGTTCGTATAAGTGTCTCGTTTTTCGAAGTAAGAAGTGAAACTATTTCCCCACATTGTTGGCAGTCATCGTAGAATAGCTGAAAAGTGAAACTACTTCCCCACATTGTTGGCAGTCATCACGGAATAGTTGTATTGTGCTTGCATGTTCAGTCCAAGAAGGTCCTAACATAACATCCTTGGTCTCAGCGTATCCATTTCATGTCTGCATCAACAGCGAACATCTGTATCAGATGTGGAGAGGGGAGCGTAAATTTTTTTTCTCCTCCGAGTGTTCTCGGCTTTGCCTCATGAGGGCTTTCCAACTATCTATGAAATCCGCTGTGAGGAGCCTGTTCAGTGACGAATTGCGGCTGCCCGTATGGGCTGTTTCTCTCGCTCGCTTCCAGTGCTGATGTAATAAAATAAGGGCATTGAAGTCCACGTTTCCTATGTTGGGGCCCTTTTCCTGCAAGCACGATTTGTTTCCGTTTGTCTCACGCGACCCGACCATTGCACAAAGACCAAGTGGATTTCCTACATCTAAGTACGAGGCACAAAGTGTCACGCCGAAACAAAATAACGTGCTACAAAGAAGTGGAGCACTTCAATAGATTTTTAATGAGATTATGGTGTTCGACAATACCAAGAGGCCTCGTTAACCAAGCCATTTTCCTGGTACTTTTATGCCTTTCATTTTTTTTTGATACCAAACCAGATTCACAATCCTAAGCTGAAGGAAGGGGATCAAGGATTTAAAAAATTGTAAGAAAGAAAAACCTTGCGAGCATACCAACAATTGGCAAAAGGATCACAAACTCTGGTCCATTCCGCACCTGTCCAAAATAGATTGACTTGTATCATGAAAGTCTGAAGACGTTCAAACTTGCGACTAGCACGACCATTCGCCACTGGCGACCAAAAAGTGAGTCAAGGAGACCAACTTTTCACGTAAAATCAGCATGCTACCCGTCACTACAAATAATTCATGTCTGTTCGCATATGACTCCCATTGCCATTGTTTGAGTAAATGTGATTGTTCTAGAGGTCGTAGTTGACGTCACTGAAAAGCTAGTGACTAAGCCAATGTAGTCGCTTTGCGATCAAAGCCCTCATATGAGGCCAGTTGCTCTGCGACTATCTTTGTGGCACGATCGGTGCATGTCGCAGGTATGAACAACCCTTGAAAGTATAAAAGTCGTGCACGTGAAAACGTACACACGCCCTTTTTTTTTTTACCTTTCTATGATTCTTACCTCAATCACTTCGACTAACTGCCACGAAAGGTTCGCAATCTATATGTGCTTCCCATTATCCCGTATATTTCCAAGTATCCATCCTATTTCTCTTTATAGAGCATCTTTCATACTTGGGAGGAATAATTTTTGTATACAAGATCCGAGTTCTGTCGTTTCACCGAAACTGCTTCACAAGGCTCAACGCAACTCTAACGGGAAACATGACATCACTATTCGTTTTTCCACTGAATTCTACGTATTTGCCAAATGAGCTTCTCTCAAAAGTGGTTTTCTAAGCTTTTTGTTCTTTTTTTTTTGTCTAGAAAAAACAAATAGTACACACAGTTATCTTGTAGAACAAAACAAGATGGTGGAGACACGTGTGTAAAAGAGTGCACTTTCGACCTCTTCCCTCAAAAACCAAAATGCACTTGCTCTGTGAAGAAGAGAAGGCCTTCTACAACTGCTACACGATCCTGCAACACGTGCCACGTTGACGACCAGAATAGAAACTTTCAGAAGACGGAAACTGGGAAACTTCAAGAGTTCCAAAACTCGAACGTGTAAATCAGGCTCCTTTTGAAATTGAGCTGTGCCTGGCGGAAACACAAAACGGATACGTCTGGGCTGGCATTGAAATAAAACACCCGCCGGGTGTTGTAGCTTGACTGAATTCCTTATCAATTTTTCAGGACGTGCTGATATCTGTACACTCGTGTGCGCAAGCAGACGTGGGAAGGCAGCGATTGCGGGCTGAAGTTCTGTAGTTGTTTTGAGAGCTTCAACGCTTCGAAATACTACGTTTGTTGAGATTTTGTGCACTCTGGGACATAGCAGCAGTAAGCTTTCTATTTTTGTCATTTCATGACCATATGGCCATGAGGATCAAATTGGATGTCATGGCTGTAAGTCCTAAATATTTACACTACTGACTAAAATTTTCTGAGACCATCACTATTAGTGAAATACGTACTAAGAATGTACCTGATGAAAAAATTGGACGGCTGAAAGGGTGAATATATGATTTAATATGTTAAACCAGTTTAATATAAGAGTGCTTAATTTGAAAATACCAGGGTAAGCTCAAGTTTCACGTTCACAACATTGCTTAAGTAGTAAAGATATCAGCGAGGGGAGCTTATCTTTGGAGAAAGAAAGCACTAAACTGTCTTCTGCATTGCCGAATTGACGAAATGGCTGCGGCACGGTAATGAAAGACAGTGTGGAAGAGCGGGTGTGTATTGCAGAAGCTCTGATGAAGCATTTGATAAAACCGTAACTAAAAACACATCCGACTAACGAAATAAGTGTAACAAGGAGAAATAACAGCATTCTCGAGATTCTCACGAAACAAGGGCAGCCGGAAAATGACGTAATTCGCAAAATGTAATCCAGGGCACGTGTGGCGTGAAGTGCGATCCAAGAAGCGGCCGCGGCCCAAGTGCTTTTTTCAATCGCGAATGGTCGTCTGTCGAGCCCCTTCGAGTGATAACTCAGTTCAGCGTGTTTTTCGTCATAATGCGGACATTCTTATTGTGCTCTCATAACAGCCTTTGCTGCAAAAATGAGCCTCGACCGAGTGCGACGCAGAGCAGACGGTGGTTCCACTCTCCTAAGCCGCGCTATGACTGAGCGATACAACTTCTGTGCGAGATGTGCTCGTACTCAAAGGTTTTCCTTTCACGCTCGAGAAGAAAAAATTCACGGGAGACCCGATACGTGGCCAGCGCTTGCGAAACTTCATATGTGCTGGCAACTCGCGGAACATCGAGGGATGCCTATACTAACAAAGACACGCAAGCACGATCCTTTCTCCGCTGAAGTTGCCCGTCCTTACATCTATTATTCTTTTCGCCTTAACGAAAATCGCGAAACGTGTTCTTTTCCTTTACGCGGCTACGAGCGCCCCGCAACACTAAAGCTGCTCTTATCGTTGTTCGTGCTCACGCGTGTGTGCGTTCTAGTGCAGCCTTTTCTCACTCTCTGACCCACCTGTCTAATCTGCGCGTTTCGCACGAAGAAGCCTCGCACGGAGCGTCATCTTTCTTTATGCTGTTTCCAGGTTGCTAGCAGCTACCACTGTGAGGTAGTCGCCGCATGCGCCTCAGACTCGCGTGTATAGGAATACAGCAGCGCCAAGCAAATCGTGCTACTCTCGGGAAAGCTTGCTCTCGGAAATTTCGAAATGCTGCACTCTCGGCAGGAATAGATAATGCGAGCTCGCTTCAAACTGGGAAGTCGAAATGAGCATAGATATGCATAAACCGGGAAGAGACCAGAAAGACCAGACTAGTGTTGTATCACGCAAGCAAAGAACTGTTCTTCTATTTTTATATTCCATGACAATAGCATATACAGTACCCTTTTCTTACACATTTTACATCTTAAGTCCTAGATGTTGAAACAGAGTTAGGAGTATAATTTTTCCTTACTGTAAAGCATGCCGAAAGGCCTTTTTTTTAACGAACGCCCAGTCTCTGTCTTTCAGAAGTAACGAATCTGTATTTATTGTCTGATAAAGGGCTTATCTCCCTGACTGCCTCCATGTTACCGTTGCCTTGCGTGCGTTGTGGCTCGGTGCGCATTCTGAAACGGCCGCTGAAACTGCGGAGTAAGAGCATGCCGCCCTTCATAACCTAGGATAGCAAATTAGTGATAGGCTCTAAGCCATTAGAATCCACGAGACGCATTTCTTTTCGTTTCTCTTTCAGTTTTGCGGAAATTTGGGTATGGTGACTGTTTCCAAAGAGCACCAAGTTGTATAGTTGATTCATATTCGTTTCACGTGATTTTAACTGCACAATAACAAGAAAAACAGTACTGTATGGAAGTAATGAGGTTGTGCTGCAATCAGGACAACCGCCCACGTGTTGTTGTCTCTTCTTCTGCTGTCTTTGTTACAGCTCAGGTAATACTATAGTAAAAAAGTCACACTTTTTTGTAGATTACGTTGCTTGTTTCCTTCTTACTAGTGTATACTTGAAAGCTAAAATCATCCTGAGCCTACGACCAATAAAAGAATGTTGTGCGCTCCTGTGACTACGTTTTCAAAGCATTGTTGAATTCGTGCGCAATTCCGCTAAAGCATTGCGAGAGAAAAGTAACCCGAAAAGTGAAACTCTGACAATAAACACTGAGAAACAAATCTGAAAAAAAAAAAGAGAAGGACTAAACGATGTCACAAACAAGCGCTCAGAAGGGGGCGCGCTGCCGAGTTCTGGCTAGTCTAGCGGGTGTTGGTTCTGGCTACAGTGACGGTGCCGGGCGCCAGAGGAGCGCCTCGGGGTGGGCGCTGGAGGAGAAAAAACAAGCATCCAAAGACTCCCCGGGTGTGGCGTCTCTCTTCCTCGGAAACGTAGTTTCGCCGACCAACCTCCTCACATCGGCTGCCGATCAAGCCCTAGAACACCTTCCTCCGTGCCCTGGAAGGATCTCGAAGGAAAAGGACGTGGTGATGTAGAGTTGCGCCACGTGTCGCGGATGGTCCTAGAAACGTCTCGCTCTTTCGCCAGCCTTGGCTGTGCATCGCGCCGACGCAACGATTAGAAATCTAGCGCGAAAGGTATTTAAGCGAGCAGCGGAGAAGGGAAATCAGGAGAAGAAGGAAGTTTGCGCCAGTATGCGTAGGGTCTTTCCGCCGTGTAGGCGAAGGCTTTTTGCCCTCAGTGACAAAGCAGGTAATGAAGAGGGTTTCCGCCTGAATGGTGAAGGGTTGTGTTACAAGTAGAATAGTGTGTCTACCGCCAGAGAGCGAAGACGCGTCCTGCAATCACAACGTGTGGGAAGCCGACGTGTTACCGGCGAAGAAGTTTGGTGCTTGGAGAGCGGCCACTTGAAGACGCGAGGTTTCTTGGAAGAGAAACTTTATGGGGCAGCATATTGACAACAGCGCTGGAAATCGAGCGAGTGATTTTTGGAAGAGTATCATTTAGACTTTGTTCCAAGGACTTTGGCCTGCATAAGTTTTCGAACTCTTTAGTCATTAGGTGTCTTGGTTGTTCGATGCATGCGATTGCATTGTAGCGCGTATTGTTGTTTGTGCCTGTCCTTTTGAGAGTAGCTCAATGTACTGTGTAGTGCGTTGTTTCATTGGTGACATATGGTATTCAACGATTGTCCAGTGTGCATATTTGTGTATCATTGGATCTGCCGTATTTGAGAATATAATTTTGTTTTGTTTATCAACTCTCGGCTCTGACTCATTTTTTGGAACACAGCCGGCGTCCGCTGGCTCACAATAGGACCACTTCTAAATTGTCCGCGCTTTCGTGGTGCAGTTCCGGGTGCCGATACTTGGGCCCTTGGAATTAGCCCGGCGATCGCTTCCCTAATTAACGTGATCTGTGACAGACGAAAACAAAAAAAAAGGTAACTCTTCGAGTCTTGCGCTTTATGCAACTGTGACAGCAGCCCGTTTCATCCCATTGCGCTGGATTGCCACGAAGGTCACAGAGTCCGCGTTAATGAGCGAGCACATTCTGTGACCACTCATGTAAACTTGGTGTTACGAATGCTTGGATACTGGTGCTCGGTTGCTGATTGAGGGCCACGGGTTCCATCCCGGCCATGGCGATAGCAGTTCAATGGAGGCTAAATGATAGAGGCCCGTGTAATTTTCGATGTCAGTGCACATTAAAGTTCACCAAAGAATCCGAATTTCCGCAGCCCTCCATTATTATTACTATTAATATTATTGTTATTGTTAGTGTTGTTGTTGTTGTTGTTTTGTTATATTATTATTATTATTATTATTATTATTATTATTATTATTATTATTATTATTATTATTATTATTATTATTATTATTATTATTATTATTATTATTATTATTATTATTATTATTATTATTATTATTATTATTATTATTATTATTCGAAAAACGAGGCTCTCGTGTGTTATTCAAGAACATTGCTACAACATCGTTTTGGCTGTTGCAGTACATGTTTACCTATTCCAATGCTGGGTATAAGAACACAGTAACTATATAAGGGAAAAAATACATGTACTGCAGCTGAATAAAGCTGCCTTTCGAAAAAAACATCCCTTCTAGCATTAGTAGCATGCGCCCTACTGAGCTCTGATACTGTGTGTTTTTTTCGGTATCGTGCTCTAACATTACATCTTTATAAACAATGTAGTCGCCCCGCCGTGGTGGTCTAGTGGCTAAGGTACTCGGCTGCTGACCCGCAGGTCGCGGGTTCAAATCCCGGCTTCGGCGGCTGCATTTCCGATGCAGGCGGAAATGTTGTAGGCCCGTGTGCTCAGATTTGGGTCACGTTAAATTACCGCAGGTGGTCTAAATTTCCGAGCCCTCCACTACGGCGTCTCTCATAATCATATGGTGGTTTTGGGACGTTAAACCCCACAAATCAATCAATAAACAATGTAGTCAATCACAGTACTAAACACTTTTCGGGATATTATAAACTTCGGTAGAAATGCATTTTATTTCACACAAAAAAATGTTGAACACCTAATTCTGTCAAGAGTGAAGTTATGTTATGTTTATTCATACGTATTTTTATAGTTTTCTTTGAAGTGGTTCCACGTCAATATAATCATTGCCTTGTGCTTGACTTCGCTTATGGTTCCTCGCTGCTGTTGAGCTATGCCATGAAATTGCGTGGCAACGTGATAACCCAACCAGACTTAACGGTTACACTCAGTGCTCTCTTCAAATTACGCCTGATGCAGTCGCTCGTTCATAATCGCTTGTTGCGATCGTTTCAGCGTTTTACGACGGTGTCCTTCAACTAAAGTGGCTCTGCGTTTCTGTGGGCCCATAAAAGGGACCTCTTGGCAACGTTCATAGTACTGTAATGAATTGTTAAACGTTAACCAAAGCGTTGCTGCCCATCTTTCTCCGGAAGCCGTTCTTACTGCATCGTCGACACGACGAAAATTGTGAGCTTTTCAACAACAACAAAAATGAGCTCACCGAATTACACGCCACTCCAGCTTTGTAAACACGACGAGACGAAGCATACGATATCATGCGTCATTCTCGCAGCGATAGTTTTCTCATCTTGCTAACAGTTCTTTAGCGCTGAGCTGTTGATTTCGTAACAAAAGATCATTTTATTGCAGCTGTGAGCAGCTTATGGTGCACCATGTGTGCGATGACGGCCCGCTTTCGCCGGAGTTCTTTTATGGCAATATTTTATGACCTATATAGTTCCTGCTCTTGTGCGATATTTGCATCTACGAAAAGAGGCGGAAAATTAGAACACATCTCCGAACGATAGACGTTATAACTCTTCGCCTGGCGTGCATGGTGATGTCAATTTTGAATTAATTGCAGTGCCAATATTTCCTAATACAAGAAAGGCATTCGATAGAATCTGTCACGCTATAGATTGTTCGAAAGGCTAGAATACTACGGAGTTGCTTCAAATGTGCCTAAATTCATCCAGGGCTATTTCCAAGCACCTAGCAAGATGGTAGTCATAAACTAATATTGCTATACCTTCGCTTATGCCACATGCGCAGTATCGCAAGGCTCGGTTCTGTGGCTTATTCCCTTGTCCTTAACTACCGCTTGCTCTTAAGTTCACAAAGCTTTTAACGTATGCTGATAAGACAGCGTTACTACCGTGAGGTGTCTGTTTTTTGTCATTACAAGACATTACTTCTTGATAAATTTCCATAATAAATAGAGCTTCACAACAACAAAAAACAGGCTAGTCGTAGGTACTGAGTAAACTCAATAAGTTGTATTTCACTCAAACTGGATATTGTTGAACTACAGTTGCTTAAATATTAATTTGGCCAACAGAACTCTCAGTACGGTAAAAACATTGAAATACTTAGCAGTTGTTTTTTGACCATGACGTCGATCGGAGAGACCAGATTAACGCTGTGCACTGAAAACTGGCTTTGAGCCATTACGCTCTGGTTCATTCACGGCTACATTCTTTTCTCGTTCTTTACCTCATTTCATATGCTCTTCCTTGTTTCAGACGCATCTCGGTTACTGTTGTGAAACTTCCAACCTACACACAAAACGTACTTTACACCTATACTAAAGCTACGAAAGCGTGCGTTTCGAATAAGAACGTTCATCCCCGTTCATTACCCCAATGGCATTTGACGAAATTCCTACTCTTTTATTTACGACGCTGAGAAATTGTCAGGTTACTTGCCTAGTTCACAAAATAATACGCACAAACTTTTCACTACTCACCACACTTGCCATGTGCAAACAGCAAGCAAACACGTGACTTAAATTTAAATCTTTTTTTATATAACAATGTTTGCGACGAATCATGATTAGAACTCCTCGGAGCTGTGGCCTAAGACATTGTGCCTGTGGAAGTAAATACTGCACGTAACTTTAATCTTGCTTGTAAAACACTCTCTTTTGTCTTGCGAAATGTCACACCTTTTTCTTCGTAGATTCATACATCACGAAATTTGGATATGTATAGAACAAATCATGTGCATCGTTAACCTTTATGCGCTTTTTGTTAAAAGAGCTAGTAGCCATGCAGGTAATTGGTCCAAATATTTGGTACGCATCTTTTGTAATTGCGTCCTCATAAAAATACTCGATACCGTTTGATTTTAAGTAGGCACCACTTACTCTTACTTAGCTAGAACGATGGTTTACCCATACATGGATGTTCCATCTCACGGGTAGACTTGCCTGCCAATTGATGTTAGGTAGTGTGGTCCGTAAGCATTTAGTACTTTTCAATCTCTTCTCTTGAAGTGAGTTGTAACAGGTGCTTGCGCCTTGATAGACGTACGAAAACGCAGCAGGTGACCAATAACTTCTAAGGCGTATGCTCGACTAAGAATATGGCCCTTGTAGCACGTGTAAACACGTTTACAAGTTTTGCCCTATTTTAGAACGGAACTTCGTTTGTGTATTGTGATTCAAACTCTCAGCGTGAAAATGAAGAAAAGTTTTAGATATGCTCTAGCACCATTATCATTTATCAAACTTCTTGGCCTTCGTTAAAGTTCTTTTTTTTTACTATACAAGATCTTGCGGGCAGAGCTCTTGAGAAAGGTTTTGCGAAGCACAATTCTCCCCGTAGCAAAACTTTTCCAGTCCGAATAATAAACAAGACACTTTAAATTCACCGGTACAAACTAGGCTCCAGCGTAGCGTCCTTGTTTGACGCGTTTCCTCACTATTCAATATGCAGAGAAGTAGACCGGCAGCGCTCACTCGTGCAAATCTCACTTTTACACGTGTTTGGGTTGAACGTCGAAGCTAGAGTTTTGCGCTTTCCTTGGAATACGTTTTCATATTATGTTTTTCAGGGAAAGCATTCATATTATTGGCACCTGTATACGTAGCGAAAATTGTCCGGCTATTTCTTTTTTAACATTCAACACTTTAGTTATGTACACATGTTTACCTGTATTTGCACTAGTCATCATGCATTCATTGATAATGGATCTACCATGCTATTCCTAAAGACGACGTCCCCCCCCCCCCCAAAGTAACTGAAACGTAAAAAATTCCTTATTGTACCTGTGTTACCAAATCGTTGTCTTGTTTCTGCAACTTTAGGAGCGTAACCTGTTCATTTCTGAAAATTAAAAGAAAACAAAAAGTAAAAAAGGAGCCAGGATATGCTTTTTACCAAAACTTTCAATGTGTTGAAATTTTAGAACCTCCCGGTGCAGCCGGGTCTTCCGAGAATGTGTAGTACGCCAACTTTGAACGTTGAAATCAAGCAACTATTTGACAAGAAATAGAAAAAACCAAAACTGGATAAACGAAAGAAGCCATCGTAAGTAAACAGCCTAACTTTTCAAACATCCCGCTGGTTGTTAATAGGTGCGAATGGCACACCACAGCAATTGATAAACTTTAGACCAGATTACAAGGCATGCGTGCTCGCATCGAATGCAGTGGTGCTTCCATGAAAGTGCTCGTCTCATTTCAGGCAATTACTCGGGAATCAGCACAGGCAACCTCCTACTTCAATCGTCACGTTGAAGTAGTTGGCTCATGAGTGTTTTAACATGGCCGGCATCAAACATCATGTCAAATAACGCAGGCTGACTTCGGGGTAGATAATATGATGGCCGGTATTATTCAATATTGTGCAATTTCTGCTGCCCAAAGAAAACTACTAAATCAACCAGGTCTCGCAGTTCTTTACTTGAGAGGGAGAGATAGAGAAAGCTTTTCTGTAAGAAACAGTGAATTCTGCCAGAGTCTGAGGCACCTACATGCTACACCGAATAAAAGAGGGGGATTGAGGGCAAAAGGCTCCAGAAAGAGGAGGCCAGAAAAAAAGAAGAAAAAAAACTCCAGGACTGCCTGAAAGACGCAGCACAGTCACAGCGAAAGCTAGAAAAGCGGCCTTTCAGAGCCTTTTCTAAACACTCATCGGGTAACTTCTGCAGGCTCACTTGCTGAGACCTACCCACTACGGCATTATTAATAATAATAAGTTTTGAGTAGTTTGCTGGCATTCGCTATGCTATTTTTATCATTCTTCTGAGAACCATGGTATCTGCTAAATCCTTGCAAGGAATCTTGTGCCTATTCTTCATGAAGTGGTTGACGACGATGACAAATTGTGCCTTAAGTGGGTATGCGCCACAGTTAATAGGTGATAAAGAACAAGCCTTTTTAATGAGTTGGAGCATTGGACGACCCACTCGTTACGCTATTCGGATTGTGTGACGCCTCGTTGTTAATTTGCTGTTCTAAAATGCTTTATTACTCACATTAACCCGATTCCTTTCCACGACATCAAGCTTGCCTAAAGCAAGTTTGCGAATAAGTCCTAAGCTATGGCATAACTCAGTAGTAGAATACTGGGCTGGCACGCAGAGGACAAAGGTGCGAATAATACTAGGTTTTTTATTATTATTAAACGTGTGGTAGTGGTTACGGACACCGGTGGCGGACAACTACAAAGCTGCGCGAGACCCCAGTTTTGATCTCATAGCAGCTTTCTCTGTAAAATAAAAAAACAACCGTGATGTATCCACCCTATGAACGCATATCATGATGTAGGTAATGAAGGGCGTACGCCGTTTTAGAACAGATACTAATGGTAACTTGCATACGTTCGTTTCATTTCGTCAATTAATGCTTCAACACAGCCTATACTTAGAGCGGCAAGCATATGCAAAGAGTGAAAAGCACTTAGGTTTTGCATTTAAATGAGCATTCACTCAACAGTTAGCTTATAGTAAGCATGCAAGAAAGTGGCATAGAATCCAATTTTCACGCTTTATACATCCGGGCAGCAAGATTTAGAGTGGGAGAAATCGGTTTTCTTTCTTTTTTCTAACTATGGGCTTATCTTTACTAGGTATGGTGCCGAAACAGCTAGTACGCAAACACGTCTTCTCCGAGCGGGATGCGTCTAGCTTAGCTCTCGGTCTTTCTGCTGATCTTGAGTACAATTTATCTTTTATGTGGGCGAGCAGCGATGCCTCCGACATAGCGAGGACTTTGCCAAATCTCGTGGCATACGAGTTCAATCCGCATGATGGATTGGGGCCATGGTTGATGCATCGCAGTGCTTGCTCATGTTGACGCTAGGTCGAGGCAAGGCGGCTCGTTACTCGCCTGGGGTCTGATAACCCCGATATTTTCTGCTGTAACATGTGGCTGTCAAGAAAAAGAATTACGAGCAACTATTACGACAGTGAGAAATACAGGAAAATGACGTGCAAACACAAGGGAAAAAAATTGGCCCCGTATCTGCGTATTAATCTGCAAGTGTCATCGAAATACGAGAGTCTTGCGTCTGGAGAGAGTGAACAAAACGTTTTTGATGTTCTGCGCAAGAAAATTGGTGAATGGTATTCTGAAGGCGCTGCGTTAAAGTGCCTCGAGCGTGCAGCGGAGCCGAACGAGTGCATCAAGTCACGTGACACGTAAGACATGAGCGCCATCTGGCAGCTTTCTTGTAAAACGAAGCGCGTGGCTCTGAGACGAGTGTGTGCGCCCGTCTCAGAGATGATAAGGTGTAGAACGCAAGGCGACGAGTAAGTGCCACTACCATCTCGTCTTAGCAAAGCGTTGGAAACACTCGCCTTTTCGTGCAAGCGTTGCATGGTCAGCGCAGCGTGATAAGAGCTACGGCCTTTAAAATTACTTATGTATGCCCTTTCTAGTAAAAGACGCATATGCAGAATATATAAGTGTTGTTATGGTGCCCCAGACATACGCAATAATTGCTCTTTAATTGAAAATTGCACAAATATGAACACTAAATCTTGAGCAACATTGGTGGGTGCTGTGTATGGGGTCGGCCGTTTTAAGTACCTGGTGCCGTTAAGAGTGGACAAACAGGCAATTAGACAGACAGACAGACAGACAGACAGACAGACAGACAGACAGACAGACAGACAGACAGACAGACAGACAGACAGACAGAACAAAATATTCCCATCGAAGGTCCCCAAGAAAGACAATCGTCTTTAAAACCAGCAATCGAGCTATCACATTCCATAGAGTTACAGCGGAAAAAACGCATGCATGACGCTGAATTTCGATGCTTCACGTGGGATATACCAGGTGAATCTATTAGGCTTTTACGATTTTATGTTTTTAAGCGTAAGAGGAGCAGTTGACCTTGCTGTAGTTGCTCTACACAACAGGAATGAGAGCAAGCGTTGGGGCGTGTGCAGCTAAAGTAGGTGGCGGCCGGCAATAAAGCTTCAGCCTGACTAATTGTTTGTGCCAGGTCTTTCCTATCATATCCTCAAACGTATTTTGCGTAAGACGACCAGTTCTCGTGACCGGGACGTGTACAGCGCTGGTAACTCTGCGATTGTTCTTTTTTTTTTTCAGGTATGCCGTGTAATATTCTGAAAATATTTTTTTTTTCCTTTTGTTTCAGCGAAAACTGCAGAGGACAACTTAAGACAACTTCGCAGTAAAAAAACAAAAAAGAAACAAACGAAAACGTAACAACACTACGCACAGCATGCTATAACGTTCCACGTGTTATCGTAATCTACATGTTCCGTACGAAATTAGTATAGGTGTCTCTTATGCTAAAGAAAGCAAAAATTAAGAATCTTTAGAAAGCAACACGCGAAAAAAATGCGTCTAAATTGTACAAAGATACCACTTTTAACGTTCTAGCTAATGTATCCCTCAAGAGAAAGGTATATAACAGCTGTATCTTGCCGGTACTTAGCTACGGAGCAGAAACCTGGAGACTTACAAAGAGGATTCAGCTTAAATTGAGGACGACGCAGAGTGCAATGGAAAGAAAAATGGTAGGTGTAACCTTAAGAGACAAGAAGAGAGCAGAGTGGATTAGGGAACAAACGGGGGTTAAGGATATCATAGCTGAAATCAAGAAGAAGAAATGGACATGGGCCAGGCATGTAGCGCGTAGACAGGATAACCGCTGGTTATTAAGGGTAACTAACTAGATTCCCAGAGAAGGCAATAGGGTTAGGGGGAGGCAGAAGGTTAGGTGGACAGATGAGATTAAGAAGTTTCCGGGTATAAATTGGCAGCAGCAAGCACAAGACCGGGTTAACTGGCGGAACATGGGAGAGGCCTTTGTCCTGCAGTGGACGTAGTCAGGATGATGATGATGATGATGATAATGATTATGATGATGATGATGACCGCTTTTAACGTTCTAGCTTTCATGTTTTTTTAGCAACGAAGCTGCTATAGGTCGCCGTATTTTGTGCGGTGTCACCGGAAAAATGTAACCATGAACTGGCACCACCCGCTCTCTTAATCATCATCATTGTCATCTTCACCTTCATCTTTTCGCTTACGAAACAGAAGCGCCGATTTCTGCATTGCTGAATGGAACATCTCTGATGGGCGAGACAGAAATAGAAATCAGTGTAAATATAATCTATGGGAAAAACATATTCTTCTTGAGGCAAGATTCGAATCCACGTACGCATCAGTCGGAGGTGATTGGCTAAAGCTGCACAAGTAGCAAAACAGCGGAACAGAGAAGTCAGGGAGAGGTGGACAGATGTTAGGGTGAGGAGGAGAGAAAGGAAGAATGAGTTAGACATGCCGCACAGAGAGATAAGGAGGTTGAAAGAAAGATGAAGATATGAGAGTGAGTAAAAGAGGTGGCAGTGAGGAAGCGAGAAATGCACAGTTAGAGAAATAAACTGAAGATAGTAAGTATACAAAGACCGAGAAAGAGAAAGAAGAAATAGTGAAAGAAAGAGGGACAAATGAGAAGATGAGGATGAGAAAGAGGGGAACGCCACCAGCTCTGATGCTATATAGTTAAGTTCTCGCACTGCTACTGCGGAGCTGTTTTGCATTTTTGTCTACGAGATCTTTTTCTCTAATATAAGTTACATTCGTTGTATGGTTAGACATACAGGCCTTTGAACTTGTATGAATGACATACCACATTTGAATTTTTTTTTCCGAGCTGTCTAGGAACACGAGAGCACAAAAACCCATTATACACTTCCGCACTGCCGTCATTGACACCTTGTCATACACGAAACAACTTAATGTTCCGTTAGTGCTAAATATCTGGGTGCTTTTCACGCTTAGCTTGAACACCTTCGTTTACGTGAGGGCTTTTAGGTAAAAAGAGTTTTTCTTTTGTTGTTTTCACTTCTAATCCGAAGCTTCCCTTCTACTGGCTTAAAAAGAACGGAGACGTGGGTACCATTAATGTGAAGACAGCAGAACCACGAGAAGAGTGGCTTTTATGATAAAACGACATATTGCAAAACTAAAGAAAATAACCCAACGCCATCGATAAATGTCCTAACGAGAATTTGGCTACACCTCCCCCCGCCCCCCATTTAAAGAGCCACCGGTGAATGTCAGCTCTATCTTGTGCTCGCATCTAACATTACCGGCTCACTTTCACACTTTTTTAACGCTTTCGCGATAAAGAGCTCGTGTCGCGTGTCGGTGCGGGCGTCGTTGGCTGTGCGCGAAAAATCATCTTGTGCGTGAGCGAAAAATTGAGACATAAGCAAATGAAATAACTTCTAAAACTTTACGGGTCCCAGCGAGCACCAAACACAAACTGTTTGTGAGACAATCAGGTGTTACATAGCGAACGTCCAGGTTTCTGCTCGCAAATACAGCGGAAATATCTTCCTTTGCATGGTAATACAGTGAAAATAACGTCCACGTTTTACAAGCGCACGCGTCTTGTACATCGGCTTCATAACACAACATGTATTATCGCAGTAATATTGCATGGTACAAGCTCACATTGTCATCGGGCGTCAGAACTTCTGGTTATCATACTGACTTTGTGGTTCAAAGCTTGCCACTGATATAAAAGGCATACACATTACTGCGCATATTTCCTTGGGACTACGTTGCTTGCGTAATTGCTTTGCGCCCACTACTACGTAGTGGGCGCAAAGCAATTCTGAAAAGATTTCACGTGCGTAAGCGTTCGTGGTTTAAATTATGTTACCCATTACACAAAATGCAGCCGTATGAAAAGCTTCACAGACAACAAGCCACTTTGAACTTTATCAATTACGTTGTAGTAACGCGCAACCTGAACTTCTCGAGTAACATCATACGATAAAAGGTATGCAATAAGTAATGTACCCTCCAGGGACTGAATATCACTATCGCGTTCAAATCTTAAAGGCGAAGCCTAAGGGTGCCCTACTTTTATATTAATTTTAAGGACGCAGTGCGATCCTTCAAATAAAATCTACGGCCAATAAAAATAGCACAAAAATGAAGCGCTGACCAATCGTTAAAATATCCACGCAAAGCCAAAAATGCTTCAGTCAAGTTACGGAGACTTTGTTTTAAAAAGAAGGCAGATTAAATTTTCTTCACTGAGTAATGCAAGCAAAGGCTATAGATTGAGGGTAGATCACCATGAGTTGCGATTGAGCGCATGCATCATGGATTTAGTATGGAGGGATTCCAGGTAGGGCCTCACCGTCTACTTTCTCTCTTTTCCAATTATGCTCGCGTTCTTCCAATTGACGTCATCGCCTGTTAAAACTGTACGTTCAGCCAACGCTTTTGTCTTAATGTTTTTCTGGTTGACATCGTTCTTGTGCTACTTTATTCGTTGTGCGAAATCACCGGTTCCACCAGTGTACATTTTCATCAATGCCATTCAAAGTATACGACTCTGTTTTGTTTTTTTATACCCTGTAAGAGCTCTTTTATCTATGTGCTTTGTTCGTACCTGTTTCCCGTGCGCTATCGTGGCTTCCTTGTTTCTGCACAACAGGTTTAGAGCACAGCCTTCCCCAGGCATCCTTCAAATATTAATACCATTAATATTAATATTCAGTGGAGGGCTCCCAAAATTTCGGCCATCTGGTGTTCTTTGTCGCACACTGACATTGCACAGTAGAGGGGTTATTTCGCCTCCATAAAAAACGTTACCACCAAGGCCGAATCGTACCCACGACCTTCAGATCAGTAGTCGAGCATCATATAGCCCTTGTTCCACCACGGCGGCCGTCCTTCGACTATTATTACAGGTACAAATTTTTGCAACACTCATTTTGAGAATCCTAAGAAAAGCACATTGCAAGCAGAAGAAATACGTACTGATAAAGCAAAAGATTGCAATCAATTTTTGCCTCTTGTTAGTAATACAGTACATATACAAAGAAACTGCTCAGTATTGAAGAAATATTCGGTGAAAGGATTTGAGAAAAGTATATGGACATCATCGTCATGAACTTTCTTCGCTCTCTTGTGACTGTTTTATGAGTGACTTTATAAATTACGAGTTAGTCAGCAAAGCGTAGTCGGCTTTTTTGAACTCGAGAGACGGTTATGAAGAATTCGCACAATGGTTTTCGGTCGGGGAATTAAGATCAACTGGCGAACTCTCTCTGTGTTTTAAAGTTACTTCGCAAAAAATCTGCGGTAAAGTTTTTTCCCTAGTGCGCCAAGACGTTTTTTACCGTGGTAACACGAGTATTGTGGAAATACTTTCATTGTGTAACGACCGTTTTTACGAAGTTATCTTGAATGAATTTTAGCGTCTGTAAAGCGTGTCTTGATTGATTGATTCGTGGGGTTTAACGTCCCAAAACCACCATATTAATATGAGAGACGCCATAGTGGAGGGTTCTGGAAATTTAGGCCACCTGGGGTTTTTTAACGTGCACCGAAATCTGAGCACACGGGCCTACAGCATTTTCGCCTCCATCAGAAATGCAGCCACCTCAGCCGGGATTCGATCCCGCGACCTGCTGGTCAGCAACCGAGTACCTTAGCCACTAGACCACCACCGTGGGACGTGTTGTGTGTGTTGTAACTGCTTATTTCCTTTCCTGTCTTTCTTTGCTTCCTCCTTCTATTATTCCCCTTTCCTGCACTCCACCTGTAGAGTAGCTGACTGAGCCTAGCTTGCTTAACCTCTCTGCCTTTCTCCTTTTTAAAGACGATAGTCTTTCTTGGGAACCATCAACGCAAAAACTTTTGTCTGTCTGTCTGTACATTTGTCTGTTTTGTCCACTCTTAACGGCGCTGAGTATTTGAAACCGTCAATTCCATCCGCAGCACCACCAATGTTGCTCAAGACTCAGCGTTCATACTTGTGCAATTCTCAATTAAAAATCAATTATTGTGCATGTCTGGGGCACCATGACAACACGTATATATTCTGCATGTGCGTCTTTTACTAAAAAAGGCATACATAAGTAATTTTAAGAACCGTAGCGCTTATCACGCTGCGCTGACCATGCAACACTTGCACGAAAAGGCGAGTGTTTCCAACGCTTTGCTAAGGTCGTGGCACCTTCCCGTCGCCTTGCATTCTACACCTTATCACCTCTGAGACGGGCGCGCACACCCGTCTCAAAGCCGCGCGCTTTGTTTTCCAAGATAACTGCCAGATGGCGCTAATGTCTTACGTGTGACGTGACTTGATGCGCTCGTTCGCCTTCGTTGCACGCTCGAGGCACTCTAACACAGTGCCTCCAGAATACCATTCACCGATTTTCTTGCGTGCGCAGAGCATCAAATAAATGTTTTGTTCACTCTCTCCACACGCAAGACTATCGTCTTTCGACGACATTGGCAGATTAACATGCAGATACGGAGCCATTTTTTTTTACATTTCTCTGTCTCACTCCTTCACGCCTTACTTTTATCTTACCAGGTGGACTACGGAGGGTTCTAAATTAAATCGATGGGATTTGATTGATTTGTGGGGTTTAACGTCCCAAAACCACTATTTGATTATGAGAGACGCCGTAGTGGAGGGCTCCGGAAATTTTGACCACCTGGGGTTCTTTAACGTGCACCCAAATCTGAGTACACGGGCCTACAACATTTCCGCCTCCATCGGAAATGCAGCCGCCGCAGCCGGGAATCGAACCCACGACCTGCGGGTCAGCAGCCGAGTACCTTAGCCACTAGACCACCGCGGCGGGGCAAAAATCGATGGGAGTGACCTGGTTAATGGAGAACCTGAAACCCGGTGTTTGTCGCAGCATCACGGGATTGGTGTGCTTGCTGAAGAAAACCAGCTTTATAACGTAAGCTAAAGCGGCCAAGTGTGAATCGACGATGGACCCATCTGTTGGTTACTTCCACTGCTTCTAACACAACTTCGATGGTATTACAGAGTGTCGAAAGCAAATATCCGAACACAGTTACGCGTCTCACAAGTTCGAGGCTGTACCTCGAGCCTCGGAGAGCTTTGGGTCCCTTTGCAAGCTTCATACCCCCTCGAGCTATGTAGTATCTCAGCCCATGGCTCTCTGTTTGGCTCCTTCTGCGACCACATATAGCAGGCGAACGCCTGTGTTAAAGGGAAATATCGACTTTTGCCTTAGGCGTCTTTGAAAACTCTGTGATGGCAAGGTAAAACGCCAAACGCGCAAACGAAAGTGGTGCAAATGAAAATTTAGCTTTAGCGTATTTTTCAAACTTAAGCTCTGCGTAAAAGTTGTAGCTTTTACACCTTGGGCCGCCAACGTAAATAATTGCTGCTCGAAGTTCTCGCCTATGCTTGTAAGTGCAAACATCTGCGGTCTTTGTGTCAAGTGTTCGGCCTACGATGGTGTTGTTAAAGAGCACTAGCAGTGTTAGAAATGAGAATTTGTTGCTGAAAAAGTTTCTTCTTAATGGTAAACAGCAGAGTCCAATTTGGTAAGGGACATTGCTAGGTAAGAATAAAGAACCAAAGTAGGACAGGGCAAGCGCTACAGTGTTTATCCAGTTTTGTATGTGTCCTTTCGTGTTCCTGACTAAATATCAACTTTTCTGTTTGCCAATGAAATGAGCTTTCAGTCTCACAGTCCTGTTGCTGTGCTGTTACCATAGGACACCCATTGTACACTTAATACTCCGATATTCAAATATGACATCAAATATTTCACTAAGACGAGTGATATGTGCGATTCGCTCGAGATAATTACGTCTGGTCGCGAGGAATCTGATCTGTACCTAAAAATAATATTTGCTCTGACCTATACGCGCTCGAGTCAAATCTACGCATATACGACCCAAACTGACGACAAATGAAGCGGAATTATGTACGTTGTTCAACCCTTAATTGTCCTGTTCAACTGCGTGAGTACTGTACATGCAGCCGTAATCATTTCCAGCTGGATGAGAACGGAAGTATGAGTAATCCGATGCATATCTGTTGGTCATAACCTATATTAACGCATACAAGCTTTTTATTGCGGAAGAAACGAAGGGAGTAACAAGAGAGAGCGTAAAGGCAGGAATGTTAATCAGTTTAGAAGGAGTGGTATGTTACCCTGCACTGGGAAAGGGAATGAGGAAGTTTTAAAAATTATATGCCCAAGTGTCCTCCTATTCCTCCTAATACGTTTATACCATGTCTAGCAGCAAAAACGATGTAGCGCCATCTATATTCTGGTGCACTGAGTGGAACAGAGAACGTAAGAAAGTCATTAGGGGCGGTCGTGAAGCACAAAAAAGAATGCGAAACTTTTAGAAAAATTTAAAAATAGCGAAGCTTTCATGATTCACACAAGGCTTGAAACAGCGAAAGTTCGTGATTCTGAAGTCTAGCTTGGTTGCTTCTAGGTTGCTGCTTTTAGCTAGACACATTTGCCACCTGACCACGTAACACGCGTTCTACCAATAGTAATGGGCTGGTCATCGCAAGTTCATTGAACGTATCGGCGGATAAACTATCCCATCTTCGATCTGGTTGAGTCGGAATAGGGACGGAGGCTTGAAAGGGCTCGTGAAGACATCGGTGATGCTGGGTTGCGGAAACTTCGCAGTCAAGACCATTTCTCGGCAAGTCCGACACAACCGTAGTTCTCCATGATCGCTCTCTTCTTGGAACATGTGCCGAAGCACTTGCAAGCATTTTATCCGTGTTTTATTGCATATAACTGATCATAGTGTAGAAAGAGTCGAACCACAGCCTCTCACAGAACTTGAAAGACTGTATCAATTCCGGAGCCAGAAACTCGTGATCAAACCTGGTTGTAGCTCCTCTCGTATAGAAGCGCGAGTCTTTCGTCGCTCGTATATACACGGCTCGAATGACGTAGGGTGAATTTCGTTTGACCCGTATCCTTGCAGCGTTCACTTCGTGCTCCTGTCACGCTCCCGTCACTTTTCTAGTTGCCATAGTAGATTAACTTACTGATCAGCCATTACCTTTACCCGTATCTTTTTAAATGCGAAGCATTTCTTCGCGAACTTCGGCGACTTTCAGTGTATCTACCTATCTATCAATCTATCTATCTATCTATCTATCTATCTATCTATCTATCTATCTATCTATCTATCTATCTATCTATCTAGTAATTTACGTTTCAGTGTTCTCGTGGTCATACCCTTAATTGGCGTGAAGCAAAATTACTATGGGAGGGTATGATGGTTTTATGAATATGACGCACTGGTCAAAACATGAATAATGTCACAATCTCGTCACGTACGTTGTCAAAGACTTTCTGCTAGACAGTGGCACATACCCATGGGCGGGTTTGTGCCACTGGTATGCGGGTATGTGCAACAGGTGATTGACACTTAGTATCTGCCAAGTAACGACAAGAACACACATGGGCAATTTTAACGAGCGAGCGTTACAATATACCAGACATCGGTAGCGTTGATCTGACTAATGAAACAAATAAGTGTCAGGATCTCAGCTGGAATCAAACCCAAGATTTTAGCGTGGCAATGAATATTTTTCCCATAGAGCTACGCCAGGTCTAGAAATTACTTTTCAACTAGATGCCAGTCTTCATAAAGCGTCAGTAGTAGTTGCTGTGCTGCCTACTCAATATTATAAATATTACCTATGCACTCTTTTGATACAGCAGTCATGTTGAGTTAACGTCTATTGTAGTTAGTTTCCATGCGCCGAAGTTGTTAAATGTAGCAGTGTCTAGGGCCAGCATCCTCCCGAGCATCAGCACTTCACATCAACTTCTGTTGTTGCTAATACGCATGTTTCAGTTGGCATCGTTGCGCTAGTGCAAACAACTGGTTATATAAACATCTGCAACACTTCAACATAGCTCTCTGCGCGCAACATTTTTACATATATTTAGCGTCATTTCATGACGTGTCACTCAATAAAACATTTGCAACACGCACGCCTTCCTTCCGGATGCTTTGCATAACGTCGATTCCCAGCTACGTGGGATCTGCGATTTTTTTTCTTTTCTCTTGTTTGCTTGTGTTGGGTTACTAAACTCTTTTACCTCATAATAATTGCTCACGTTTATTTTCTTTATGCTGATTTATTAATGGCAGCCCCGCTATAGCCCTTACGGTAGGGCTTAAGTGTTTCAGAATAAAAAAAAGTAAACATATATGCTCTAAGAGAGAACACTTTTTTTTTTCCATTGCGCCCAGCTATTTCAGTGCTGCAACGCCAACCTCATGCTAACTTAGAAGCGTGGCGCTTTGTCCCTTTGTTGTCGTTCTGATTGATTTAATTTATATGGGGGTTTAACGTCCCAAAACCACCATATGATTATGAGAAACGCCGTAGTGGAGGGCTCCGGAAATTTAGATCACCTGGGGTTCTTTAACGTGCACCCAAATCTGAGCGCACGGGCCTACAGCATTTTCACCTCCATCGAAAATGCAGCCCCAGCAGTCGCTATTCGATCCCGCAACCTGCTGGTCAGCTGCCAAGTACCTTAGCCACTAGACCACCGTGGCGGGGTCTTTGTAGTCGTTCTGTTTTTACGCTATAACTATCCTCATGCTAACCTTTTGTCGCGCAACAAACGCGAGTAACAAGGAACATAAACTGATCCCCGAGCGTACGACCCTATAATCCGGGTTTTCCGAGCAATAACTCAGTACGAACACTGCAAGGCTGACTATTGCAAGGCATCGGAGAAAATTTGTCAGGTGGGGTGTGAAACAAGGGGTGAAGAAGAACGTAAAGATGACCACGTTTAATTTTATCATATTTCGCATGTTCCTCGGTGTTTTCGAACAAGGAAACGGAACTAACTTTCTTGCTTTCGGTGTCATTGAAGAGGAAAATAAGTAAGCAAGCTACTGTTCCCGTTTCACGGGATGCTTCCTCGGAGACTCCTTGTAGTAAATCTGCTTGTATGAAAGAATAACATTTCCAAATAGAAAGAGAAGAAGAAAAAACAGTTCAGCAGTGCGTACAGGTCATAGCACGTATGAAAAAAGTTTTAAAGAAGAAATTGTGGCACAGACTTCCAGATTATATTGTTTAATCGAATTTGGGCAAATCAAAGTTACTCCTAATGAGTAGAAAAATGAAAGCTATAATCATGTACCTCTATGTAGAAACAGAGAATTCATCAATGTATACTAAGTGATCTGCGGCCAGGGGAGACTAATTGCTGGTGTAATTATAAGCCCTGCAATAAGCCATAGTAGATCATGCTTGCGTAGAGACCAATAAATCTAATTTCAAGCGTCTAATTTCGTCTGCTTCATTGTTCGGTAAAAGTGGGCGAACCCTAAAAATGTGGCAGGCGTTTCCACAACTAAAACCACTCGTTCTGAGTCGTTCATTCAGGATAGAAAAAACATTCGGCAGATCCGACGTACCTCGGGAACGATGTTGTGCGAAGCATTCGGATGGAAAGTTAATGTGTTTAATTTTTTATTGAGCGAGACGTTATGAAGTGGTGCTAAATATATGCACAAACCCACGCACACACACGTTAAACAGACGAGTATGTTTTATATTATCACTTGTTTACAGTTGCGTAACGATGCCAACCACGACACGGATATTAGCAACACTAGAAGCGGTAAGCTGATATGAATCGCTGGTGTTTGCGCTCGTGTGCGCGAGGATGGTAGCCTTCAACACTGCTACGCAAATCAATTTCAGTGGATGGCGCCTAACAACAATTTACGTTAACCCAACATGAAGTTGTATCATAGGAGCACATATGTAATGTTTATAAAATTGAATAGACAGTACTGCAACCACAACTGACGTTACACGAACATTCGGGTCTATTTGAAAAGAATATCAGGGGTCTGGGGTGGCTCTGTGGTAGAATACCTCATTGTCATGCAGAATGCTGGAGTTCGATTTCTGCCGGGACACGGACATTTATTGTTTGCATTCTTCCGGTCAACGTGGCCTATAGCAGCTTTTTTTCTTAAAGCTCAAGCGTTAAATGAACCGAGTGTGTTCTCATTGTTCTTGGGTAGGTATAAAATGTCTATCATCTGTGGCACACCTGCATTCGTGCATTTGACACTGTTTTTTGGAAAGGGTTTGACAACGTACACGACGAGATTGTGACATTACTCATGTTATGACCAGCGCGTCATATTTGTCAAACCATCTTACTCTTACATACTAATTTTGGTGTACCCCAAATTAAGGAGGTGATCATGAGAGCACCGAGGCGGAGGCAGCTAGATAGATAAATAGATAGAAAGACGACAGAAGTGCTTGCAGTACGCAAATAAATGTTTTTGACATTTAAATAATACGTGGGCAGTCGAACGTCTGCTTCAGAGAGGCCAATACGAATTTGTTGTCACGGTTTGAGTTTAAAAATCACTTAAGCAACTTACACTTTCGCAATCCTTGATATGAATAATTATAAATTAGTGTTATGTTCAACATTTTCATTCGATGAAAATTCTATTTAAATATAGGACCCTCAGTATCAGTGATATCACGGCACTTATGTTCCTTTTGTGTATCAAGCACCATAATACGTTTCGCTATACGCCTTAGTACTACCATATAGTCGTCGTAATATGTAATGACAGGAAACATAGACTGCTGTAATTGTAGAATACCGAAACTACGCAGCTGATAGAACACGGAGAAATAACCAGGAGCCAAACGCTTCGTAAATATGCTCTAAGCATACATCAAATCTATTCATTTTAAACTCTCAATGCTTTCCCGCGTGAAATGACTTATTTCGTGTACATAAGTAAAGTCCACCACTTTTTTATTGTTGTTGTTATTGTTTTGTTGTTATTATTGTTTGTTTGTTTATTTGTTTATTTGTTTATTTGTTTGTTTGTTTGTTCGTTCGTTCGTTTGTTTGTTTGTTTGTTTGTTTGTTTGTTTGTTTGTTTGTTTGTTTGTTTGCCTTCACAGGAGAATGTGAAACTCCGCGAGCCTTTTATATAAAACCTCTAAAGAGGTTAAAAATTACTGATCTTTTTCTCAACTTTTTATGAAACTATATATTTCAAGATTAGCTTTCCTATTCTCCCCATTCCTCATACTTACTCAACGTACGTTCATTTGACAGCAATTTCTCCATCCATCCTTTTTTTTTTTTCGTTCATGTCCCGGTAGTTGCACTGTGCTTCATCAGGCATTTTTGAAGGGTCGGTTTTGTTTGTTCTAGAAAGCCCTTCTAGGGCGAAATCGGCAGTGGTGACAGTCCTGGTCTGTCCTCTTCGTACTGGCGGCCGACTTGGACAGCACCGCCTGCCAATTATCTCACGTTGACTGTTTCATCGGTGTTCTTCTTGGGCTTTGTTGGCAAGCTTCGGGATCCACGTTGCAGCATAGCCTTGTCGCAAAACTAAACAATATGAACGCCGTCACTAGCAACCTCGCCTTAAATGGAACCCCTTTTACAAGTAATAACTGACTGACGTCTGTAATGGTTCGTAACAAATCGATCACTTCAAAAAAGAAATACTAAAATCTGTCAAGTACAGTGATTTGTCACATGTTTCATGCGCTTTTCTTTTTTTTTTCTCGTCCCAACAAGCGAGCAGGAAGCCGCACAAGGAGGAAGGACAACGGGGATAGAAACTACGTCATTCGCGCGTCATGATGCTGAGCGTGCGCAATGAAACGCGATCGCTCTCTTCCGGTGTTCTTCCGGTGTGCGCTAGGGATGTCACTGTGTAATTTTAGCACACGTGGACAGCGGCGCTGAGCTCTTGGTGGTAGCATATCAAGAAACATATCTGGTACTACCGTTCTTAGTTAATGTCAGCTAATATAAGCAAGAAAGTACATGGGTCTCTGAATAATGAGGCAGTGCTTAAGAAAGTTGTAATTTCACGCTCCGCTTGTGAACTCGCCCATCCTTTCTCGTCTGCAAGACTTGGCAGAGGTATACCCAAAGGATTGCCTTGTATATACCCCAAGTACTAGCGAAATGAGAGGGTTTCCTCGTAGACAAACTTTTGTTCTTTTTGTTTTAAAGAAAACGTTTGCCAGTATTATTAAATTGGTGGCAAATCAGAGCATCCACGTGAAAAATTTGGCTTCTATTCTCGTATTAAGAAAAGTCTAGAGTCTGTTTACGGAAGTGACCAGACGTTGTCGAAGAAATTTTAATTAGGTTTCTGCGCAGTCATGACGAAAACATTATCAGGTTTTAGCTTTGGTCGCAGTTATAAAACCCTTCCATATGCTTTTCTCCTTTCATGGAGTGGAGTACTTCTGCGAAACATTGTTGTTGAACCATTTAAAATTAATATTAAGTTAGTTTGTTGGCGTGAAGTAGTTACGTACCGTAAGGAATTCTTGCGTGTTCAGATTCTGTTACGGCCAAAGCATAGCTAATTTAACTACGCACCACGCGCGCAGGCTGGCGAAAAATAAACGGCTTCCTCGCTCAGGCTGTCTGGCGTTTGCATAAGTCTGCCTCCGTCTTCCGAATGAAATTTCAAAGTCTGAAAGGCAGATATTTTTCTGTCATGGGCGTCTCGAAGCTTCAAAGGAAGTTGACAAGAAAGTGGTATAAACAATTTTTCGCTCATGAAGTCGCAAGGAAGTGTCGCTGAACTTCTGTTTAAAAAGGCGTTCCGAAATAGATGAAACAAAATCACTTTAGGTGTGGAAATCGCTCAGCCTTTTTCCAACTTTTGTTCCACTTTCTTCATATGCTAACAGTAACAAATTACTATCGATGCCACGCCTTCTGAAAATATTTTTTGAGAAATTCTGCTTTTCTGGTGCAATATATTACCATCGCTTTTTGCGAAGTAGACTACTACATTTAGCATTGAATCTCCCCTAAAAGCTACAGCTGCCTGATTCGTTTATTGACTGCTCTGTGTTTCGCTATATTGGCGCTTCAAGTTTGACCTATATAATCGGCTTTGGGGAGGAAACAAAGTTAAGCTCAAACAAAGGCACGTGATACAGGCTCCACTAAAATAAAAAGTAAGAAATCGTACGTATCAGCCACACTTTCCTGATATTCGTTCAAAATGGTCAACGAACTTTGTCATAAAATGTTCAACTTTACAAATGTTCATAAAATGTTCAATTCTACAAGGCTTATGTAACTTTCAGTTTGTTTGTTTTTATTTTTTTAGAAATATGCGTGCTGAGTTGTTCGAATGACAAAAACAAGGATGACGTCTACCATATGTATTAGAAAAAAAACATCTTTCCCTATTCTTTGGAATCACATCTCTTGTGGGTGAAGGAGAAGAAAAATCGACCAAAAGGCCCACCTTCGTGAGACTTAGTCAAAATTTAACGCAGTATATTATTTTTTTAATTGAGCAGATTTAGCCGCGAATAGCCTTTACAAACGTTATCGCACAGCGCAGGCTATGCCTTAGGGTATCGGGGAACTGTGAAACACTGCCGTTAATTTTTTTCAGGTCGCCCGACGAAAGCGAACAGCCAAACGCACATTCAGGAACTTATTAGATCACTAGCGATAACGCCCTCATATGCGACGATGCATGTACAAAAGGAAATACCTACAGTCTATATAGCTTAACACATAAAGCACTGCGCTGCTGCTCTAGAGGAAGCAAGTTTGATTATTGGCCAGATCAGCGGCATCTCGATGGCGGCGTAGTGCAAGAACACCCCTGTAATTCGGTTCAAGTGAATGTTAGAGGAGCCCTCGGTATCAAAAACATTCCATAGTCAACCACTACTGTGCATTTCATTTCAACGGGATTCTGGCTTCGAAAGTGTCATAAACGTGTATTATTAAAGCAAACACGAGTCAACCAAGAGACGGAGTTTTGACGATCAGACTCAGTGCTCTGATTGTACTGCGAGTGTTTGTTTTGCCGGGCACCTATTAAATCATTAAAAAGTTCAATCTTTATCGGCTCAACCATGTGACGGCTGCAAGCAAACCAGCCGTCAAGTCAAGAAATACAACATTGTAATTATTTTTATGCAATATAAATGCACTGCATTATTTTTATGCCTGAGCAGTACTGTTTTTTCAAAAGAAACTGCAAGGTCCAAGCTTACATACTTTCTTTCTGACACTTTTACATGTGTTATAGATCTCTTTTTGTTTTGTTTTGTTTTCAGACACTTGGCACACAGCGTACCTACTGAAGTTAAAAAACTTGGGGGATCCTTAAGCTACGTCTTTAGGAGTTTAACGACATAACGATATCGTGTCATTATTACGCACTTCAAACCCTTCGAGCATCTAATCTTTCCGAAGTTGCTCTGCGCCCACTATGTGGCCTTAAGTAAATAGGAGCTGTAACGTGTGTACCTTGTGTGGTGGGTGACCGCCTTTAAACCATGAAGTAATTGTGGTAATTGCACGTTCTGACGCCCGATGGCAGCGTACGCATGTATACCAGACATTATTATTGCAATATTTCATGCTGTATTTATTTCAAGAAACACCTAAAGGCCCTCACTGGGCGGGTATTACATGAGGGGGGGGGGGGGGCAATTAATGCAATGGATACACATCTAACATAAAACTTTGCACACGAAAAACATATTATATGCATAATGAAAAAAGCGGCACAATGAAAAAAGCATGTAATTGTGAAGCATGTAAACAGGACTTGTTGTGCGTTTGTAAAAGCATGATAGTTATTTTCACAGTATTTTCAAACAGGAAGTTATTTTCACTGTATTAACAAGCGGACGCGTGCCCCTGCAGTAGAACATGTGCTTGCCACGCAAACGACGCGTGTTCAACCCTCGCTCGGACCCAGAACTTTTTTATTAAACTTGAATCTTTCTCAGTTTTTCGGTCACGCACGAGATGATGATTTTTCGCTCACAACCAACGACACCGACGCTAGAATTTCTGCGAAACGAGCTCTTCAACGACCTCGCGTTAAATGGTGCGGTCCCATGGCGCATTAGCTTTTGCACGATAGAGATTGCGTAGCACAGAATTGTACAGATCAGAATTGATAGCCACACTTAAGGCACTGAATGCTGTATACTTTTAACCCATCGTAGTTTTTAGCATAGGCGGGCGCACGGAGGAAGGGGGGGGGGGCAAGGGCAGGAGGGCGCAAAGTGAGCCCTATACCATGGCCGCTGCCTATACATTGAGTAATACAAAGGGTACACTGCCACTCGAGTGGTGGTGGTGGGGGGGGGGGGGGGGGGGCTCAAAATCAGCCCCATATACTGACTTCGCCCCCCCCCCCTCAGGAAAAACCCTGCGCACGGGTAAGGTTATTCGTATTTTTTGCTCGACTGTCGTGGCACGCGCGGTGTATTTCAGGGGGCCTGCAAACGCTGTCGAGAAGAAAAACACTGATAGTTTAATGCTAAATATCCGTGCCGTAAACTAGTAATATCTTACACACCTAATTATACTCGCAGGAGACAGTGGTAAGTGGTACGGTTGTGGGCAGTGGTCGAATACAGTGGACAGAGATAATGACAGGCATAGCGCGAATAAAGTTATTGTATTGTGAAAATCACGTTGCCTGTTTTTTAAACAACGCGTTCTCATGTGCTTAGATGGTAAGATACTTATGTTTTTTTCAATATAAAGCATTTCTTAGCAATCTTCAGTGACTTCGCGCATATCTATCTATCTATCTATCTATCTATCTATCTATCTTTCTTTCTTTCTTTCTTTCTTTCTTTCTTTCTTTCTATCTGTCTATCTATCTATCTAGCCGCCTGCAACTTTTAAATCTCCTGGCCATTTTGATAATAGGATCTAAACCAAAATTGGTACGACATAACATAACTGTATGACGAGCATAATTGACTAGTCATGACATTATTGTCATGATATGTATGTCATAATATAGATTTATTTATTTATTTATTTATTTACTTCTTTGTTACAATACCCACAGCACCGCTCGGCATTACAGGGGGGGGGGGGGGGGGTGTGAATACCAGCATGGCCATAACAAAATCAGGTACTTTCTACAAATACAGCAGTAAGTAACCATTTACCCCCCCCCCCCCCCCCAAAAAAAAAGCAACGACCGCAAAACTATTTAGTACAACACACGAAAGCAAATACACCACAGGGGATAACTAGGACTATTGACGATACGTATCCTGCAGAGAGGAAGCAAATACATCAGGGGATATAATGGTGGCTATATTTTGAGGCAGCTTATTCTTTGCTGCTTTTGCGGTGGTTTCGTTGACATAACATTTTAAAAAACTGGTATAGTTTGACATGACTGCATGGCTAGCACAAGTGACAGGCCCTAACGTGGAAATCATGACACGCATGTTATGTAAGTCATGAGTCATGACTACACGCCACGCTCATGGTACGCTCGTGATCGCTTCGCTAGCTTCACATATACCAAATTTGATATTACGGGAAGTGAATACATCACAAAGGTATATGACTGGTGCAAACATGATAGTCATGGGATGCGTGTCATGTTAGAACATGACTACATACCACACTCGCGGCCGTTTCCCTAGCTTTGCATACACTAAAATTGGTATTACGTGACGTCAATGGATGACGAAGGTATATGACTGGTGCAAGCATGATAATCATCAGATGCGCATCATCTAACAACATGAATACATACCATGCTCATGATGTGCTCGCGGCCGTTTTGCTAGCTTCACATTATCCAAATGTGATAATACGTGACGTGAATGGACGAGAAATGTAAATGACACGTCCAGATATGATAATTATGACATGCGTGTCATGTAACATGACCACATCCTACGCTCATAGTACACTCGCGGTCGTTTCGCTAGCTCCACATATACCAAATTTGGTATCAGGTGACGTGAATGAACGATGAAGGTAAATGACATGTTCAAACATGATAATCATGACAAAGAAGTCATGTAGGGCATTCTTTTTACGTCCGCCTCGTATCGTTGCGCAGATTTTAGAGGGACATAATAACCTTCCTCATTCGTACTTCGCATATCATCAATTACCACTGTACGTGGGATCCGCCAATTATTTTTCTATGACCCTTTCGTTGTTACTTTTCAGCTACAACAATGCTTACATTTAGCGTTCATTAAAATTTTTCAGCTGTCCTGAATCAGCACTCATGACACGGGCATCTGTAAAAAATGATTTACTCTGTAGAATTTTTTGTGATACAATCCCCAAGATTCACCTAAAAAGAATGAGCAAATTTTTAACGTTCACCTAGAAACAAAATCACTGCAGGCCAAGCATCATTAAAAAAGAATTTTTATTAATATACGAATGAGATTATGAACTTTGAAGTTCTATGTTGAATATCTTAATGCTTGGTTCCTGCAACAATTATCAATTGAACTCTTTTTTTTTTTAGCGACTACATCGTACAAATACTACATAGAAGCAGAAAGTTGTGAAATGAGTAACAAAAGGACGTTGAGCTCAGGATCAGCCGCGTTCTCATTGATACCTCCCTTCTTAACTTTCACGATGCAGCAAAGGAAGAAGCCGCAAACACGAAACACTGATATCCGAAGAATCACACCAAGAAGAACGCAAACAAGAGCTCCTAAAACGGGAGCCTAGATAGCAAAAAAAAGCACTTGCTTGTAGCGTTTACAGCGACGTCTGCCGATCCACACGTGCATGGCATGTTGAGACTTTTCGGAAGTGTCGGTGCGCAGTATCAGCGCTTCTATCAGTGACGTGTTCTTTGCTGTGAAAGAGTCGGAAGTTTTACGTGCTCGACATACACTATCGCGCTTGCAGGATTGAAAGATAAAGAAAAGACCAGATCAAGGGCAGGTGATTCGATACCTCACTTTCAATTTCGCGATACGCTGGCGGCAGGCGTGATGTGGAATTCGAGCAAATAGCGTCTCCCGTCTTCCTAAAAAACTGCAGGTCACCCGCTGTGCAATGACCACAGATTGTTGTGCGTCTAGGACTGCGACTTAAGTGCTTCATTAAAAAACAACACCATAGGAAGTGATACAGTGTGCTTAAGGGGGTCCGATTAGGTTTGGAGGGATAAGGCTGTTCAGTCGATGAACGTACCACTGATGCATCGTACAGAAAACGGCAACAATAATAAGATGAATGAAACAGTTCATGATGTTGCTGTTTGAATGGAAAGTTTTTTTTTGTATACATAGGTGTCTGGGCAGTAACGGAACTCCCTTAGGAGATGTTTTGTGTTACTATTCGAAATGATGCCATAGGATGAACATTGTAGATTAAGGAGAGAAATTAACAGGAGTAGTAGCTTTCCGCTATATTATAATATCCCCTTCGGGTGCGGATTATGGTGCGCTATCTTTGTTTCGTGCAACTATCAGTCATCATCATCAGCAGCAGCAGCGGCAGCAGCAGCAGCAGTAGCCCGACTACGTCCACTGCAGGACAAAGGCATCTCCCATGTTCCGCCAGTTAACCCGGTCCTGTGCTTGCTGCTGCCAATTTGCCACCGCAAACTTCTTAATATCATCTGCCCACCTTACCTTCTATCTTCCCCTAACCCGCTTGCCTTCTCTGGGAATCCAGTTAGTTACCCTTAATGACCAGCGGTTATCCTGTCTACGCACTACATGGCCGGCCCATGTTCATTTCTTCTTCTTTATTTCAACTATGATATCCTTAACCCCCGCTTGTTCTCTAATCCACTCTGCTCTCTTCTTGTCTCTTAAGGTTACACCTACCATTTTTCTTTACATTTCTCGCTGCGTCGTCCTCAATTTAAGTTGAACCCTCTTTGTAAGTCTCCAGGTTTCTGCTCCGTATCTAAGTACCGGCAAGATACAGCTGTTATATACCTTCCTCTTGAGAGATAGCGGTAATCTACCTGTCATAATTTCAGAGTGCTTGCCAAATGTGCTCCACCCCATTCTTCAACTATCAACTATCAGTAAATAATGGTAAACGCCACGTAATCAAATAACTAAGTATTTTACACTCCAGCTCAGTTCTTAGATAAAATGACAGAATATGAAGCTCGAAATGCATAAGCACTATGACTTTTTTTATTGGGTTCATTTTGAGCAAAGTAAAAAAATAATCTTGATGTTTCTTCCTGGTACACGCCATGTCACACGGTCGTCAAACTGCTCCCTCCAACAAAGTGGTCCTCTGGCGCGATACGCAGCCCAATTAAGTTAAATGAGTGATGCATGTCCGCTCAGGAAGCCGGTACGAATGCGAAGACTGAGTTTTAAGCCACTTGAAAACGGTCCGTGAAGCGCCTCCGTAGTAAATGTTCCCAATTGTTTACACCATTACCGAAGGCTGTCAGAACAATGGTGGGCAACATATCGAAGGGTGCAAAGAACAGGCTTCTCACTTTCCAGTAATACGTCAACGAGATCACCGACTGCGCATGAATAACTAAATTGTTCCCACTCTGGCATGCAAGTCCAACACATTACTTAGGGCAATCGACACCCAGGCACAAACACACACATACACACGCACACGCACAATAAAGTAGACACTCCTTATTCACAAATAAGAATAAGCCTCACCGAGTTCGTCGAGGATGGCATATAAGGGTTGAAGTCGTTGCCTCGCTACAAAGGAAGCTTGACGGTAACTGAACAGCAACAATCTTAGAAGTGTTAGTTGCTAAAGGAACACCGGTCTTTCTGTGTCATGGAAATTAGAGCTTGGCGTTCGTTTTTTTTTTTTTTTTTGCTGGGGGAGAAGAAGGAAGTGAGAGAAAGGAATGACGGAAAATCGCTGCAAGTTGTGTTTCTCTAAGAACATATATAATGTGCTAACCTACATGTTCAGACAAACTTGATACATGATATATTTTAATACAGACATCGTTCCTAGTTCTGTCCTATTTTCTGGGCCTTGGAAGCTGCATTGAAGAAAGGAGTGCAACTGCGCTCTCTGCCGGTATTCGGTGCTGGCCGACTTATCAGTTGTAATACATTGCATGAACTTACAATTTTCTTGTGTGTTAGTACATCATTCTTTTAAACCTTTGCGTCGGTTTTCTAGCATTCTGTCACATCATTTCTTTTTGCAAACTTAATTCATGAAGCAGCTCGCAAGCCTATACGATATACATTTGTTGAGTTATTCATGGTAGTCCCTTTCATGTCCACAGTGTAAAATAATATTTAATGAAGAATGCCTAGGAGTACGCATAAAATTTTACCTGTTTGATTTGGGCACGTGTTTGACCTTTCCCTTTCCCTGTTCCCCCCCGCTACCCTTTCATAAAAGTTTACTGCTATTTTTTTAATATTTTGTATAGTGCGTCCACATGAAGGATTTTTACGCACAGCTTCTGAGTGAGCCGACAGAGCTAACTCTGTTTCGTTCCTTTGACTTTTTTTCTAGCCCACGGGGGCCATTCACCGTGAAAGTAATGCATAAATATACACACTGCGCTTCACCATAAAGCCGGTTTCTTGCACTCTCTAAATTGAGTGAAGCAGCAGGTGGCACGTGCACAACTTCGACAAGCGAACTTTCAATAAGCATGAAGCGCACAGGCCCTGAAGTATACTCAATATTTTGAACAATGTGCATATTAGGCCCGTCCTCATTTTACTTTTCCATACATAAGTGTAGGACCTGAAAGCCTAAAGGCGTGATCCGAACTGACTCTGCAGAGTCGCCGGGCCAGAGTAAGTAAAATGCACCAGCATAATGTGCGCGTGGTGGATTCCACATGCAACAGCGATCTCAAGCTGTATTTTTTGTAATCAAGAGACAAACAGAAGGAAACACGGGCTGAAAAAAAAAGAATCTTCGCTAAGAAAATATATATTATCTGTACATATATGCATCAAAACAGTATTTTTTAAATTTATTGTTAGGTGATAGTTTTTATTTCTTCGAAACACCAATATGGGGAGTTTTATTGATAGTTATTCGGTTCTACGCACGATGAGCACTGGTTGAAATGAAACCAAAGCTTTCTTCGTAATATTTAACTAACGCCAATGCTTTCATCATAATCTTAGACAGACGCTACAAGGTTGGGATCACGTGTTCATTAGGCTGCACAAATTTAACAACAGCAATGCAATAAGAAATTGTCTGCAGAACTACTGGACACTGGTACTAACACTATACCATATGCAGTTTGCTTTGAAAAGAGCCCGGAGTGACAAGTCGGCATGTATATAACGCTAATTACGCGGCAGGGTCACATCAGTGTCAAACACCTTCTTTTTTTAGATGATTATTCTAAGCTTTGTCTGTTGAAAACTGAACGCCCTAGTTAGAATGAATGATTTCCTCATCGGTCTCAGAATATGTCTGAAAGATTGGCAATAACAAGAGCAGTTAAAGTGTTGAGGTATAAAGCATGGCATAGCCAGAAAAGAATCTTCTTTTCATTACAAAACCGTGTATTTTAAAATGTAAAGCAAATTGAGATAGTCTGCACCCCAGGTCATCAACTTGAAGAGCACTGCTACAATTGACATTGAACGCTGTTTAACTTTCTTAACTGCGTCATGAATGAAAATGATGTCACAAGAAAAAAAAACACTCTTTATGGGTGACTAATGAGATGTGGTGCAATAGGTTCGTGGCACAGAGAGAGCGTAGATTGCCAGGCATTTCAATTAATCCTCACAGTAAATTGTGTGTAACTGTTTAGCTTACAGCATGTAACGAAGAGAAGAAAGATAGTATGATGGAGGTGACAACACGCATTTGATTAGTGTGCTACCCTGCTTCAAACAGCCAGGAACTGGTGTGCGTGAGTTTCCCGTTCATGTAGCTTTATTAGAGGTTCACTGTTCAATGCAGCTGCACTTTATACAAAACTCTACTACATATTATGCCCTGTGTTGCACCACACTAGGGTAGGAAGAGTTTCAGCTGAGTATCACACATCGAAAACATTAGCACGTTACCTGCTGGGTTATATATAGTTTATGTGCAGATATGTGACTCTTAAGACTGGTGATTTGCGTAGACTATTGTTGGTTTTATTTGTGTCTATGTCATTGTAATTTGATTGTAATCTGGGTGTGTATATGAGTGTGGAGAGTGTGCCCAATGTAGCCGTTGTTCAGAGTACGTTTACTTGGTTGCCGTCCAGCTATTGCGCATAAACATTTTGACTTCAATGTTGTATGGCAAGAGACATATCACACAATGACGCAGTTGTCAGCACTGCCTATGAACCGGAGTGTGGGAGGGGGGAGTGATTCAGATATCCGACAACACATGTCAAGAACACGAATAACGTTGAGTATTTCGTTTTCTGTGCAACACATTTTTATTTATTTTTGGCGCCTTTCGCAAAATTCAAGCTGAACCCTCGGAGATCTTATTGCAGCAAACTTATTTAGGTAGACTTAAGTAACACTCAAGCGTTTAATTTTGTAACACCACGTTAATCTATTACCCAATTCTAGCAGGCAATGAAAACATTCACAAAATTTACATGTAGTGAATGATGATGAATGGGACGAAGCGCCCATCCGTCTGTCCGTTCGTTTGCCTGTCTGCCCCTACTTCCGTCTGTTCATCAGCTGTACGAAAACCACAAACGCCATCAAGTGATATTATTTCCAAAGACATCTACAAACAACGCAATTTAGCGAACAATTCTTAAAATTAACTAGAAGTGGCTACTACTGCAACATACTGCTACAAGGGTCACGACCAACACCCTAAGTAGCTTCACCCCTAAAAGAAGACATATGCCGTCCGTTATCAAATCATCATGTGAATGTGAGCCCTACAACGTTTCAAGTAGAAGCGTGTTGTTAATATTTTCTTCTCGTTTAAGTGGTATCTGCAAGCTGAATGGAGCTATATCCAAAAAACTATCCTCATCTTCCTATCACTATCAGCCTCATTAACCACAGGAATGAAAACATGATGTGATTGTACGTTACACGAGCAAGCTAGGAAAGTTAGCGCGAAGCTTGTGTTCAACGGAAGAAACACAGTTATGTGCACCAAGGAAACGACCGCAAAATGCACACAAGAGGCTCATTAAATTTCCGATGAGGTTAGCTGACATTCACAGGCTATGTGCCCCTTGCTTATAAGGAACAAACTTTGCTGTCAGTGAGCGTCACTGGCCAGTGACACTCGGTGAAAGCAACTTTCAAAGACGAAAAAAGAGGATCTTAAACATTCATCTTGAAGCAGGAAAACGCCTTAAACAAGCCGGCTAAGAAAAGTACCACGCTCCTTCACAGGTGATATTTGATTTTTGCTGCAGGCGGTGGCAAACAAGGTCCATCACTGTGTGTTTTTTTAAAAAATGTTTCAAAATAAGTTAAGCCAGAAAAAATTGGTATTTCGGGAATAAAGAAGATGTTTCACCCACCTGACAGCTCTACCGCTTTAGCATAGCACACGCAGAAATAAAAAAATCATCTACAGCTACGCAGTAAGAGACATCATTGCAGCCTATCCAGATGGTACATGTAAGCCCTTCGATATAGCCATCACATGTTCTCGCGAAGTTCCCAATAGATAAAACATCGTGGCTGAGACAAGACATACTCGCCTCTGGCTGCCGAGTTTATCTGAGAAAGCAGTCACACTGCTTTCTTGGAATCTTGACAAACCGTTCATACACCGTATGTTGTCTCCGTTGCATAAAACATGAAGGACGAGCGTGTCAACGCTTTGACTGCTGAGCGAGAACGGCGTCAGCAGAACGCCAGGCCGACGGCCCACGCTCGTGCTAAACTGCTCGCAGCGTTTACGACAGTCGGCATAGCATGCAGGCAACGAATTTTTCTTTGACGTCCCTACAACTACATCGTTCTTTTTCGCCAGCATCCAGGGAAGTCTGAAGCCGGCACAGACGACAGCTTTTTGGTAGTCCTCGTTTTGGTTTCTCAGTGTTGTAGTTTTGCTCGTTTGCCATTTTTTACGCGCGTGACACCCCAAACAAACTAACACTGTTTCGGACTACGACAACAATGATTCAACATGTGTTTCTTTGAGACAGAAGTACAAATCTTTGCATCAGCACCTTCATAGCAGTTTATTCCATGGTCTTTTATCATTCGCAGAACCGGGTTACGAACAAAGCGTACACGTTACGGCAAGTACTATGCCTATGCAGGCCTAGGCGCTTGCTGACTGCGTTCTGTTCTGACATCCAACCATATATATTAAGGTAGTGGTGCTATTGATTCAAGAACATACTGGTGCCGTAAGTCACGTACAGTACGGGATCCGCTGCAGTGGTAACGCATAACGGCTGATAACGGATGATAATGCATGCTTCGAACAAGGCCTATAACAGTAAAAGCTGCAGTTGAACATCCAAAACAAAATGGAAAGAGTAACTCGTCAAAAGCAAACTATTCGTATACACAGCTAACAGATCAAAGGTTGGACGTTCCGTCTACAAAAAGTGAGAAAGAAGATGGTTAGCCAGTTTGCTACGTGAGCTGTCCTCCCTCTTGATCGACGCTGTGCGCATCAGTGTAATACATTGGTAAATAGTTATGCCTCTTGTCATATTACGTCACAATGTTATATATGAAAGCGAAAAAAAGCGCGAATAAATGTTCATGACTGATGTACATGTGGGTTTTAACGTCCCAAAACCACCTTATGATTATGAGAGACGCCGTAGTGGAGGGCTCCAAAAATTTCGACCACCTGGGGTTCTTTAACGTGCACCCTAATCTGAGCACACGGGCCTACAACATTTCCGCCTCCATCGTGAATGCAGCCTCCGCAGCCGGGTTTCAATCCCGCGACTTGAGGGTCAGCAGCCGAGTACCTTAGCCACTAGACCACCGCGGCGGGGCGCGAATAAATGTAGTGAGAGCAATGTCTACAGTTGTCATGCTCGCTAATAGCAGTCAAAATGACGATGATCCCTTCTGTAGTCACTGACTTTGCATGTTTGCATATTTCTGCGCCAATCATTATCAGATTATTTGTAATAAACTAAAGTTGAAACTCAAAATATGCAATTAATATGACCTTGCCGTAATATAAAGTGGTGTATACGCATGTTCTCTTGATATTTGTGATTTCTTAGTATTGTTCTATTCCATTATACTTTTGAAGAGTTCAGGACAGCGAAGACCTCAGCTTTATCTTCCGACACATTGCCCGATAAGCCAAACGAACATGCAGAACGGTGAAAATGGGGCTCTAAATATCTCTAAACACTACGCAAGAAAGAAAGAAATTACGGTGGGCAACAACGGGATTGTCTTTTCGTTTTTTTTTTTCATGAAGTGCTTTTTGCATTACCTCAAATGGCTGTCTTCAGTTAAACGTCGGGCACACGCCAGTCATGTTGTGTTTGAGCTTCTATCAGTTAAATACTTGCAAAACGGTTGCACACAGATCGAAAGCCATAAAGAAGACGCATTTGTACCCGTGTGCTTAGCCTGCGTGTGTGCGTGTGCTGGGCGATGTCCTTACACAAAAATAACAACAAATACAAAAGCTTTTAAGAATCAAAAGTTAGCGACTGAGCAAAAAAAAACAAAGAATATTCTTCTGTGATGTTTTGCTTTCTTTTAGGAACGAGGACCTATTTGTTGTTGTGCTGAATTCAACAAATTTAAGTCTACAACTGCGCAGCGGATAAAAGCAAGAAAATGCCCCTGCTTGTTTGTGGTTCCATCTTCGCATTTGAAGAAACGCTCCTCAAAATTGGAACCGACACAAGCAACGCTTCTTCCGTGCGTGCTTGTTTCTAATTTCGAATATATTCCGCGGCAATGAATTGGTATTTTATAGGCTGGCACGGTTTTTGTTCTTTCAATTCAGTGAATACGTTGGGTAACTATTCCTTATGTTGCGAGTGCTTGTTCAACTAAATGGGTATGGTCTCTGAATTTGACGCAGCCAATATACACCATGAGATACATGACAATAAATATAAGAGCTGGTGTATTGTTCCTTCCAGTCAATTCTAGTTTTAGCGGTATTGTGCAGTAAAGTCACGAGGAGGAAAACACAAAAAGTCAGCCCATTTGGCAGGATTTTCGGGCCCAATAAACTGAAAAAGAAAGCAATGTTGCTTGAGTAATTTATAAAAACAAACAAAGTAACAAAGCAATGCAGGTAAGTACCACACATGCGCACGCAAAATTGTTATTATACAAGCAATAAATACAATCGAAAGGGGTACTCTGGCAAGTTCACACGGTTCACTAGTATCTTCAATTCACTAGTCACAACACAAGATGCATGAAGAACAAAACATCACTGCTGCTTGCCAAGCTTACATATAAATTTCACAGAAGATTGAACAAAAACAAAGGAACACTTAAAGTGAGTCTAAATACAACTAAATGCGCAGAAATTTCAATTTTTTAACGAGCAAGTTGATCCACACAGAAATTTCTTGAATGTACTGCAGAAGAACCTGTTTTTGAGCGAGTTGGAGAACATTTCGTAAGTGGCGAAATGCTGAGAACATGAAAATGGGAGGAGAAAACAGACGGACAGGTGCCATGCGTTGATTACAACCACGGAAAACGTTTTGGAACTTTAATTGGTGCGATTCTCAAAAACAAATTCTTGCGCACGATGTCTCGGTTTACGAAGTGGCCAGGTTACTGCCAATGTCACCGAATGTCATGAGTAACCTATAGTATAGGTTACTGCCTTACATTTCGGCAAAGTCAAGTCTTTTAGTCAAAAGTGTGGCTCTAGCCACACTTTTCATAATCTTGTCTCTGTAGTAATGAACTTCAACTTTCACAGATGAATTATTTACAGGGCAAAATAAGGGTAGTCTGATTGCTGTATTTTCTGATAAAACAGAATCTACAATAAACCAAACGTAGCTCATTAATTAAACAGTACGAAAAGCTTTTTTACCAAGACTACCATGTCATTTCCAAGTTTGTTTGTTTTTTGACATTTGCATTTAGTTGACGTTCTATCACATATCACTTCACTGTTTGAGAAGCCACTACTGCGCAGATCTGTGTAGGATGTTTTTTTTTTTTGCGATAGACCCTGAAAAACAGCTTACATTTCTTACTACTAAGTCTTATAAGAAAAAAAACTTAATATTACTAAAACAAGCAATGTCTTTCTCACTTCATAAATATTTCACCATTTTACCTAAATTCTAAATGTTGGTGCGTTGCCTGAGAAGGCACCTACACGAAATAAAATTTATTACTTTTCTGTAAAGTATGCTCTGTCTGTTAGACTTCTATGTTAGACAGCAAAAGTTTCTATAAAAATATTTATGGTTGCGAATTCGCATTTCCGTACTACGACTTCTGAGACCTATGCGGTGCGACAACTAAACAGAATGAAAATGGCGGGGACTTCACCTTCCCGCACAGTGTCACTATATAAAATGTTATATCAACAAACCCCAACTTAAACGTTGCTAAATTTTTCTACGTTAGTCTTTGCCGCCTGTCTTAATTGCCTAACAGACAAAACACGCTTTACAGGAAAACTTGTGGAAGAACTTTGCGAGGAGGTTGAGAGATTTCGCTCAACACTGCAGAATTAGCCATTTCAAATCACTAAGAACGTAAAAACAAGCTCAAACAGCCATGCTCTTTGCACCATTTTTGCGACGACTTATCTCGATGGCTTCTATATCTCGTGGGATAATGAGTGAAATTCTGTTTCCATAGCTGAACTCGAAATGTTGACTACACACTACGCCTAGCGTGCACCTTATTACCAAAATATGAAAGTGAGTTTCTAGATGTGAAGCGTCTTATGGTAGAGCTGAACCTGTTGCGCGACGTGACCACCCTTACAGCCCATACCTCCCCCTTGCTATCTCTCCTCTCCAAAGCTCCCCCCCCCCCCCCCATTCTCATCTCGCAACGCTCACGCAGGTAGCTTCTGCTCGCTCCCTCTCTCTCCTCTAGACGTCCCTTTCTACATTGTTTATACCCTCATTTCGCATGCGCATCTACTCCCCCTATCTCTCCTACGCTCCTTCTTCCTCGCCTCGCAACGCGGACGCAGGCAGCGTCTGCACGCTCCCCCTCCTGTCTCCTCTAGGCATCCCTCCAAGCGGTGTTTGCACCCCTATTGTGCATGCGCGTCTTCTACCCCTCTCTCTCCTACGCTTCCCCTACTCTCGCCTCGCAACGTTGAAGCAGACAGCGTCTGCTAGCGAGTTTCTTGATTGAAAAAACCGACTGCTTGCGGTGCACAACAGTTCACTGCCTCCCCCCCCCCCCCGTATATAGAGGCACTGAATCTTGACCTCCAAGGTAGTGCTGGTTGGAGATTTCTCCTTGTGTTCTTGAACAATTAAAATTCACAGCGTGCGCGTTAACTAAAATTAGACTGTGGGTATCTGTGTCTAATCGGAGTCTTCTGTCTCTCATTACCCATTAGCAGCAATCAGAGTGTTCCAGTAGGAAAGACCAGTCTATCACTGCGCGATTTGCGCCTCCCCAGTTTTCTCTGCTGTGCAACACGAAGTTGAGCTCTAGTGTCAACGCCGCCACCAGTGTAAGCGTTAGCACCCGCTGCTTCTCATCTACACATGGTTTCCTTTGGTGGAATATGGTGTAATTTCTTCCTTCATTACCTACACCTCGAATAACTCTGCTAATCACTTAAGACACAAAGAAATTCAATTTCACTCTAAAAAATTAAAGTATAAGCAATTACGTCCAAAGCGCTTATCTTCATCTATGCATTACTAATAGGCTTAAGGAAGCATTCAGAAAAAATAAACTCGGTGCTATGTGAGTTTACACATGACGTACTAAATACTCCGGATAACACTGAACAACGCCTTTGAGCACTCAATCACGGACAGTTACTGAAACTTGTTATTCATAAACACTCACAACTTGGCATTGTTAAACAAGCACCTGAAGTACACAGACGTTTCTGTATGTGTAACTCTTTGAAGTACGGCCACCTCACATGGGAGCTGAACCCGAATCTCTGATATTCCTAGCGCTGCAACTAGAACACTGAACTAACTGGCTGTGTTTCTTCAAGAAAGTAACTTTGATGCACTATAATTTGCAACAATCACAAAAAACATGACAGGGAAGGTGCCGTGCTGCAACGAGCCCTATTTAAAAAGAAAAAAAGCTGCACTACACAAGAAAGAAACTCTTGGACGCATGCGCGTTCAAGGCAGTACATCATTAGAAGCAGACAGTTTATTATTACCTAATTAGCATTATATATTCGTTGGCATGTAGGCAGAGAGTAGTAGTGCGTGCGTCCAGCGTTTTCTTTCTTGCGGAGTGTAGCAAGCGTATGTTTCAATAAACTTAGTGAAGAGCACCTACCCTATCATGTATTGCTCTTTTCTTATAGTTTAACGCTGCTTGACTACCATGAAGAAACGCATCCATGCAACGTGTTTTGTTTTCCACAATAGCTTTGTAGCTTTAATGCTAGTGATAGAGAAGCATGAGAAAACATGGATAGCAAAGGAGGATATTGTGACCTCCAGATGTGCAACACTGGGAGGATACTTGGTGTGATTGCACCAGACCATGGCTAATTATGCGGCTATAAGGCTCTGACATGCTGTGCACTGTTAAGGCTCGAGTGATAATACTAAACATGCTCGAGGCAGCGTGTCGTTCACAACGTTTTCGTTATCATGCGTCCCATGTTCTAACTTTCTTCACCACCGTAGATTCACCCCTCTGTTGTTCCCATCCACATGGCTGCTCTGTTAAAAATCCTACTTAACACATGTCATGCCCTTAATTTTCTCACTTTTGCTTTAATATACACACACGCATACGAACGTATGCATGAACATACATAAACTACAGTTAAAGCTCCCCTACCCCTCCTAAAGAAACTTAAGGCAGCTTTACACTAGCGGTGTCAAGCCGTAGCTGATCGTAAAGATCGGTGGCAGGGGCGTAGGCACGAGGTGGCACACCGGGCCTGTTCCCCCCCATTATTATTTTAGGGGCGAAGCTCCTTAAAGCGGCATCCGTTCGTCTCTCGTAGTAGTCGTAGTCGTAGACGTAGAGTGTAACCAGTCTTACGTTTTGACCTGCAAGGTGGTGCCGGTGGGAAATTTCTCCTGTGCGTTGTTGAACAATAAACAATTCGCAGCGTGCTCGTTAACTAAAAGCCGAATTCTCCTGTCTCTCATTCCCCATTAGCAGCCATTGGCATGTACAATGAGCACTATCTGACAAGAAAGGGTTGCTACGTTATACTCACTGGGGCGTAACCTGCTTGGTTTTAGAAAGATTTAGCGAGCGTTGGGCCGCAGTGCCATGAATACAGTGAACTAGTATACACCATGAACTCGGGGTGATTAAAGGTGAGAAGTAGACCCAAAGCGCAAGCCGTAAGAAAGTGTGCGTGTGCCACCTCTCGTTTAGTCCTTGGAATGTCCGCTGGATGGCGGTGCTTCTATATGGGGAACATATGATGAAAAGATGTGAGCTGGTACTTGGAGTGTTGGATAGATGGACGAACGGACACAGAGACAGATGCACCGACGGACGCACAGATGGCTGCACGGACGGATGGACGCATGGACAGACGCAGGGGCGGATGCATAGACGAACGCAGAGACGGACGCACAGATGGATGTGCGGACGCACGAACAGACGCACGCACGGATGGGCGGATGGATGCATGGACGGACAGAAGCAAGAACTAATGGACGAACGGATGCTTCGCCCCACTCTCCATCATTCACTCCGTGGATATGCTGCCATTTTTTTAACTATTGCACAGACAAAAAAAATTACCATTTCAATGGGGTGCCCCCACTCAAATCAAGGTGTTGCCCCCCCCCCCCCCCACCTCAAAAAATTTCTCGCAATGACCCTGCTAGGTGGCCTCCTTGTTCTGCCATCTCGACTCGAACTTGGGGCTCACACATTCTCTGGGCCCATGGCAAAGCAGCTTCAGTGCGTTACACGCCACGAGAGTGCTGCTTGCTTTCTTGCGGGCCACGAGCCTCAATCAAACTTTGTAAATAGTGTAGTCTATGTGTGCGGCTGAATGCGTTGTGTGTTTATCACTGTATGTATCACAATCGTCATCCAGCACCTGGAATAGCATGCCACACGAAAAGTCAAACAAACATCACCAGTGCTTCATTGAAATATTTCTGTGTCGCTGTACCTTGTTTCTCTTTTTAGGGGTGAAGCTCCTTATAACGGCACCCGTTCGTCCCTCGTAGCCATTGTAGAATGTAACAAGTATAAAATTTTGACCTCTAAAGTGGTGCCAGTGAGAGATTTGTTTTGCGCGTTGTTGAACAATAAAATAAGTGTTGAATATACATGCCAATGGCTGCTAATGGGGAATGAGAAACAGGAGCATTCAGCTTTTAGTTAACACGCACGCTGGGATCCCCATTAGCAGCCATTGCCATGTACATTGAGCACTATCTGACAAGATAGGGTTGCTACGTTATACTCGCTGGGTATAACCTCCTTAGTTTTAGAAAGGTTTAGCGAGCGTTGAGCCGCAGTGCCATGAATACAATGAACTAGCATACACCATGAATGAACTCGAGGTGGTTAAAGCTGGGAAATAGATACGAAGCGCAAGCCGTAAGAAAGTAAAAGCCGAATTCTCCTGTCTCTCATTTCCCACTAGCATCCATTGGCATCTTCATTCAGCACTATCTGACAGGAAAAGGTTGCTACGTTATACTAGCTGCGAGTAGTCTCCTTGGTTTTAGAAAGATTTAGCGAGCCTTGGGCCGCAGTGCCATGAATACAGTGAACTAGTATATACCATGAACTCGAGGTGGTTAAAGGTGGGAAGTAGACATGAAGCGCAAGCCGCAAGAAACTGTGCGTGTGCTACCCCTCGTTTAGTTTTTGCAATGTCCGCTGGATGGCGGTACATACGTGGAATATATGACGAAAAGATGCGAGATGGTGGTACTTGGAGTGTTGAATAGATGGACGAACGGACACACAGACAGATACATGGATGGACCAAGGAGGATTTAAAAAAAATTGCTGGAGTGAAAATGACTGCTCAGGAGTGAAGCCGTTCCACTGGCAAGATGGCGGCTGTGGTGGTCATCTTACTTGGGGCATGATAAATTAACACCGTTCAGCGAATAAAAACGAAGCATTTCCTTCGTACGCCCAACAAGTTTAATGTGGGAACTTTTTTCTGGTCACATAGTGCCCCAAGTACGTCTTACAGTTAATAGTTTTCCTTAGTGAGCCTCTAATCAGAGGCAAAATTCTTTGAAGATTCAGTCATCTATACTCGTTTCTGTGTGATATTTTGTTGGGAACAACTATCTTTTAACATAGAACTAACGTTGCACTTACATAACATATCAAAGCCACTTGATCATTAAGTGGGCACCATCAGAAAAGAGCATGTTTCTGCCATCTTGGCAATGTGGCAAAAGATGGCTTCACTTCTGCTGGCAACCCGTAGCTGGAGCTTCCACTACAGCAATTTTTCTTTAATCCTCCCTGGGATGGACGCATGAACGGACGCAGGGACGGATGCATGGACGAACGCAGGGACGGACGCACGAACAGACGCACCCACGGACCGGCGGGTGGACGCATGGACGGTCACACAGACGGACGCATGGACTGACGGAAGCAAGAACGAATGGACGGGCGAATGCTTCACCCCACTTTCCATCATTCACTCCGTGGTTATGCTGCCATTTTTTTTTATTTTCCATCTCTGCTTCGTGTTTCTTTTCATATCATCTCTTTATTCTATCTAATGTTTGTCTTTTTATTTCCTGTTATTCATTTTCCTCACTATTTATTTCTTTTTCCTTCACTGCTCTATCTTACTTGCTCCCTTCATAAATTATCTTTCCTTTTTTTATTTTTCTTTCCATCTTCTTCTCTGTTTCTTCTTCTTCTACCTCTCTAGTACTTTCTTTCTCTCTCTCCCGCTCTCTCTATCTCGCTCTCTCTCTCTCTGTGTAATAGATCACCCACTCATCGGTGTTATTGCACCGCGTGCCAGACAAATCGCCGCAAGTGATCTCAAAGCGAAGCTGAAGATGAAAAAAATCCCAGCATATCCATGGAGTGAATTATGATGAGTGCAAGCCGTATCCATTAGCTCGTCCATGCTTCCGGCCGCCCGTTCGTTCTTGCTTCTGTCTATGCGCGCGACCTTCCATGCGTCCATCCATGCGTCCGTACGTCTGTCCGTGCGTCCGTATGTCTGTCCGTGCGTCCGTACGTCTGTCCGTGCGTCCGTCCGTACGTACGTCTGCGCGTCCGTTCATCTGTTCGTCGGTCTTCTAGGTTGTCTGTCCATCCGTCCGTACGTCCATCTAGTGAACAATCCAAGTACCGCAATCTCCCATCTCGCGTCCCCTGTTGCACACACTTGCTCCGCGCTTCCGTCCATCCGTCTGCGAGTCCGTCTGTCCATCCGTCCATGCGCCCGTCTGTGCGTCCGTCCGCGCGCCCATCTAGTGAACACTTCAAGTACTGCCATCTTCCATCTCGCATCCCGGTAGCTACGTACGACAACGAAAGAGGAAGGACAGACCCACGCCTTAAAGGGCTTCGCCCCTAAAAGAAATATACCATAATAGAGTGTGCCGGCTCATTAAGATTGTAAGTTACTGTATGCTCTGCATGGCATAACAAAAAAGTATAACAGCCCTGCCACACACTTTTTGGCTACGCCCTTGCTACCAAGCCTTTAGTAACTATACTAGCACTTCACATGAAACTCAGATAAAACTACAGCGTTAGAACTAAGTGGCTTTTTATAAGACTATGATAAGTATGCGATGTGCATATTTCTGTATGTAGTTGAGCTTATCATAGGGATCAATTCAATCGCAAGTGGCGCTGTGACAAGAACGTATATGTGTCGTAGGGCTCGGAAAGTTTATTCTAGTAAGAAATTTCATCAGCAGACAAGTGATTTGAAAGTGCACCCTGCAACGTCATCTCTCGTAATGCAAGTCATTTATGAGCAGCAAAACAAAAAAGCGGAAGTACAGCACAAGCGAATATGCTGCCAATCTTCAGTCAGCCCCAGGGAAATCAGGACTGCATATCCGCTCTACGAAATGGTATTCCCCGGTTCTTTGTCTCTGAACTTAACCCGCTCTGAACAGTTTAGGTCACTTCTTTGTTAGTATATGATGACTTGAAGCCGTCTTCATAGTGAGAACAGCGGACACAGACTGTAAGGTTTGCACAGTCATTTTATAACTCCGCTGATGTACACAACTTCGTGTCTGCGAAGTACCGCTGAATGTTGTTCCTGCTTGCTGCTGCCATTTGACTTCAGTTTCAAAAACATATTTTTCTTTGTTTTATAAGCACCCTCCAGCTTTCAGACTGAGATGACGTGTTGTGCACGCAGATGATGAAGTGATGTCATCACCATACAAACCATTTTGTATTGCTGGGCGAAAGTTTCCTTAGACATTGAGTAACAATTTGTCATTTTCGAAACAGGAAGCAATACATTAAGATAACCTGATTAAACAAGGGCACTGATTTTGAAAATACCATAAGAATGCAGTATGCTCTTCGCTAGTAAAGCACTTCTCTTTTTTGCTAATTTCTCGGGAAATTAGGAAGCTCCCTTCTGCATTGCTCCACCTTCTTAAATTGGATCTGTCACTCCCTCGCTCTTCTTTTTTTAGAGCTGGAGTGATCACCTCGTATAAACTTCCTTCCTTGAATGTTTCGAGCCTTTAATAGCTAGTTACCCGGAAATTACTAATCCACAACCCTTTTTTTTTGCTAGTTAAAAGAAGGCACCCGTATTATTGTAGGCAGCTACTGAGAACAAGGTGCGTCAAAAGGAGCACGTTGGGAAGGAAGAGTGAGGCACTATTGACGAACGGCATCCCACAGCAGCAAGAATGCGCTGTATTTTCTATAGCGTCTCAATCTGTTGTCTGTTCGTACGATTATTCACGCAATGTCGAAACTCCCTGAATAGTGCTCATTGAATAGAGCTTAATGAGTGGGAGAAAGGTCCAAAGCCGTCTGATGTTTGAACGAAAAAGAGACCAAATCCAATCTGGTGGCTAGTTTTTTTTTTATGGACGCACGCACGCAGGCACACAAACACACACACACACACACACAAACACAAATAACACCGAAATAACCGAAACAAGTGCTTATAGAAGTGCTCCTTCGAAGGGCATTCGTTGCTGCCGTCAATAGCAGCCATGAGAGACACGCTGAAAAATTTGAGGGTCAAGAGCGACCCTCATTTATTAGGGTAAAAGATGACCATTCGGGATTTGGTGACATCAGTGCTAGTGCTGGGTGTTTCCTGGAAATGCAGTCAATGTACACGATGCCTTGCAGTAGAGCAGCGCAAAAAGTGAGCAAAAGTGGAAGCTGTAGCAGCGAGGCCACCCGCACATATGTGTTAAAGGGCTCTTGAACAGTCTCTAATTATGCAAAATACAAGCCTGTTATTCTGTTCTGGCATTGCTTATCTTTCCAGCACACTTCATTATGCTGTAACGGCGTTTCACGCGACGTTGGTACAAAATGCCGATTTGTTCATAAACGAGGAATATCCTCTCCCACCCGGCTTTGACATGCATTCACCACCTTTACAGTGTACCAGAAGGTATAGCACTCGTTGTTCCTTGACTCTTATGACTATCATGCGTGACCAACGGATTCCACTTAGGCCTGTTCCTTTCCGACTGTGCAAGTGTAGATAAATGGCGTGTAGATAGTAAGCGCAAAGTCTTGATAGACTCAACGCTTACCCCCGTATTCATAAACGCTCCTCGACTCGACTTTCACCCTTCACTTGACAGAGTTGAGCACTACGCCGCTGCTCGGCTGGAAATGGTGCTGCGCTATTAAAGAATCGCAGCAGCTTATCGCTGATATGCAGTGACTTGCCCTGTCTAAAGATGGCGCTTTCATCGGCTTTCTCAAGTCAAGGTGAAGCGTTGAGTGAAGGGACGTTCTAGAATACGAGGGTTAGTACTGACAGTGTACATTTATTAGGTACGTGGCAATCAAGTGATATCGTCTGTACGAAGGATAGCGAATGCGAGAAACAAACCACTATCACGTCGTTTATGTGAGAGGTGTTTAGGAGCTCGTAAGCATTAGGCCTTTGCAGGGGGTCAAGCAGTGTCTCAATTACTGCGACAAAATGGAGGTTTAGAATTTAGATTATGCGATGTAGAGCCCTTATAACCATTATTAGCATTCGAGGCCCAGCCCAGTCGAGCGTACGGGGTACAGACATCGTCATGTCTTTCTAATATACTCGATCGCTCGTCTTTGTTTGCTAGCAGCTCCAGTATTTATGCTAGCCATCATCTTGCAATTTAGAAAAGGCATTCGATACCATAATGTACTCGTCAATCTTGAAAGCGATCGCAGCCCTCGGCCTAGGTCATCGATTTTAGTACTTTATCCGCTCTTTTCTCACTCGACGCAGAGCCGTCCTCCGCGTAGGAAACCTAGTGTCGGAAGAAGTGGAGCTCGGACAGCGGGGCACTCCTCAGGGATCCGTCCTCTCACCCACGCTCTTACCCCTCGTGATGATCGGGCTTTCCGAACGACTTTCAAAATATACGGGCTAAATCACACTATCTATGCGGATGATGTAACTATATGGTGCTCCACAGCGTCGGATGGCTTCATTGAGTCCGCCCTGCAAGAGGCTATCGACACCACCGAGTCCTACCTCGATCACACCGGTCTCAGGTGCTCACCCGAGAAGTCGGAGCTGTTGATATATTCGCCCAAACACCGGGGTGCCAAGCCCGAAGGGTGGAAACCTCCGGCGGAACGCAATATCTTTCTCCACACCAGAGATGGTCGTACTGTACTCAGGGTAGACACCATCAAGGTCCTCGGCATGATCATCGAGCCTCGCGGAACCAACACCCAAACAGTACACAAGCTCAGGACTAAGACTGAGAATGCCATACGACTCGTACGTAGAGTAGCCAACAGGCACCATGGCCTCAAAGAAGACAACCTGCTGCGTCTCGTACACGCGTTTGTTTTGTGCCATTTTACCTACGTTGCCGCTATACACAAGTGGCTACGTGCTGAGCGCGATCAACTCAATGCGCTTATTCGCAAGGTGGTCAAACGAGCCCTTGGCCTCCCTATCACCACTCCAACGCACAAACTCCTCGAGCTTGGTGTACATAACACGCTAGAAAAGATCACCGATGCTCAGGAACGCGTGCGATTGACCCGACTCGCCACCACCAAGGCGGGCCGTCATATTCTGCGCGAGCTCGGCTTCTTCTCCTCGACGGCCAGGGACCGCCCAAAGTTGACTCTAATTCCCCGTAAAATCCGCGACCTTATCACGATCGCTCCCATTCCGCGAAATGTACACCCCGAATACAACAGAGGCAGGCGCCTTGCGTGGGCGACCGCCATTCTCAAGCGCGTAGACATGGAAGCGGACAACGTCTCGTTCGTGGACGCCGCAGCCTATCACAACATCCGAGCCATCACCGCGGTTGCGGTATCATCCACGCAGCAGACTCTTAACTCTGCCACACTCCTCACCCGAAACCCCGAAATAGCGGAGAAAGTAGCTATAGCTCTACCTATGCTCGACAGTAAACGGGAACTCATCTACAGTGAGTCCAGACCGGCCATCAAAGCCTTCGAACGCGGAGTCATCTCCGACCAGGAGTGTGGGGCTTTAGGGCACCCGAGCGCCCTAAAGCCCCACACTGTCATCTGGTTTCCCGCCCACCTCGTCGGCCCTCTCTAGTAGACTTTTTTTGAAACAAATGTTTTTTACCACCACCACCGCCCACCTCGGCCAGATGCCGGGTGCCCTTTCCAACCTCAACGAGATCACCCATGATGCAGCGCACGCACATACCCACCGCAATGCCACAGGGCTACCTCATCTTACTGAGTTAGAGAGCGATCGGGAGGCACCCATTAAGTACAATGACATAACAAAGCACTTTTACCTTGAACGCAGCATTTTTCCACTCCCATATCCGAAACTTAACAGACCGCAGGCATTAACTTTACCCCTATTACAGACACGCAGGTACCCAAACCTTGCCACGCTTCACGTTTATTATCCTCATGCATACCCCAGCGACACATGCCCATCTTGTGGACACACGGCGACACTCGCACACATGCTCTGGGAGTGTAGAACAACTCCTCCCGACTCTACTTCAAGCAAGTGGGAGAGGTCCCACAGGAACTCACTTCTCGCCGACCAGCAATGGGCCGTCCAGCAGGCCCAGGAAGCGGCCGCCAGGTACTCCCTATCGGTCCCTTACGTGGGAGACGCCAGCTACGAGCTAAGCGCGTCCTGCAGGACTGAAATAAAGTTTTTTTTCATTCCATTCCATTCCATCTTGCTATCTTAAAACTTTCAAGGTCTTTTCAGGTGGTTTGTCAAGACTTACATAAGAAGAAGCCTCATGAGCACTAACCAATGATGTCAATAAAATTATGGTGGATTTTATGACAAGTAATTGTAACGTAAATGTGATGAAGGAAAAGTGTGATGAAGGAAAACTTGGCTTGTATCACTCGTCTCATCCGTTTTGAACACTCCACAGTCGTCTTCACGCATCACTATGTATGTCACCAATCCCTGTTTCATCAAGAAAACACGTTGTATCCAATCTCATATCGATCGTGGCAAGGGAATCGAGCGCACGTTGTATGAAGTTTAGCTCTTACTCATCAATTCATTGGCCACGTAGAAATCTTGTTATGACTCAATAGAGTGCTGCTGAATTGCCATAGATACATAGAGTAACTCACAAACGATTTCAACTAGAAAATCCGTACGTGTTGCCACTGTGCCCGACTTCGTTGACTGCCGAAAACATTCCTGTCAATAGTTTGAAATTCATTGAGTACACGCAGAATCCGAGGCCTCTTGCTTCGGACTGCTGTTTAAGCATCCCAAAATGCAGCCCGCAATCCCAACTGTCGCAACTCATCCAAATACGGGTAAAGCTCGCTAGTGCAATTAGCCTCGTCAAGAGCTATATCCAGCTGAACGTACGCCAAGTACGGTCATGCATTGTGGTCTATATCAGTGGCGTAGTGCAACTCATGGTGAGATCAGTCTACTACACGCCGCTCTACCATCTTTATCAGCTTGATGCTTCCAATACGCGAAATTTTTCATGCATTTTGTGAATTGTATGTCATTTTATTGGCTCGTTAGAAGATAATTTGCAGCACTCTTCTTTGATCATGAAAAAAATGTCAAAACCTATTTTCTCAATGTCTGAACTCGGTGTCATTAAACTTGCACCAGTGATAATGAATTCTAATTTACATATTTCTAACCTATTGCAAAGTCCCAAGGAAGCTTGGGGATTATCCAGGAAATGTTCATCATAATTGATCTTGTTCGTACGGCTGGTTTCTCGATCTCTCAAGCTGCCAGTCACGCGCAAGAAAACTTGGATGCTCTGCACGTTCCAGCCCCAGGATGCTTAAACGATTCGGAGCACGCACTCGTCGTTCTGAATCGCCTTTCAGTGACTGAACCCACCGCGTGACACTCCCCTGTCATTGAACCTAAGTGCTTTCGTTGGAAGCTCAATTGCGGATTCTCGTGCACGACCAGCTCAACCGTACAGTGTGGGTTTTCTTGTGATGTCTGGGCAAGGAAGAAGAAAAAATATAGGCGTTGAAGATTGGGCGACTCGGTGCAGGAACGTTTTCAAAATAAACTACGCAGAAAGACGAGACACGAACTGCTGCACGGTTTATTCTGAAGAAAAGTTGTTGGCCAAGAAGTGTACCAATAAAAATGATTTAAACATAAATTTTTCAGTCGACAAAATTATTTACTACCTTTGACGTGACGACTTTTCTACGTGATGGGATATTTTGAGAAGGTTGATTGATTGATTGATTGATTGATTGATTGATTGATTGATTGATTGATTGATTGATTGATTTCTGGAGTTTAACGTCCCAAAACAACGATATGATTATGAGAGACGCCGTAGTGTAGGGTTCCCGAAATTTCGACCACCTGGGGTTCTTTAACGTGCACCCAAATCTGAGCACAGGGGCCTACAACGTTTCCGCCTCCATCGGAAATGCAGCCGCCGCAGCCGGCATTCGATCCCGCGACCTGCGGGTCAGCAGATGAGTAGCTTATCCACTAGACCTCCGCGGCGTGGCTTTGAGAAAGTGTAACGAGCGTGCGAAATGCCAATCGTTGTTGTGCGCAGTCTGTTTTCTGATGTCTCTAGAAAGAAGATCGCTGAATACGACACGAATAGAGATGATGAAATACCAATGCTCAAGTAAATACTCGATGGTATCAACGACAATGAAGAAAACATGGTCAATATAGAAACGCAACGGCACACTATACGAGCGTCTTATTTATGATCTGCGTGGCTGACAGAACATAACGCATATCTACGAATTGGATATGTGTTATTGGATATATGCGTTAGTGGATGCTCATGACGGATCAAAGCAATAGGTCCTAATGTCCATTAAATGTATACGTTGAAGTTACCGACTAGCATAAAGGACGTACAGGTGTACGAACGGACGCACGGACTGACGGCCACATGCGCGTAAAGTCTATTTTTAAACCATACGTGCACTTCGTAGATTGTTTAGCACACACAATTATTGCCCCCGGGCCTCGACTGGGGATGGCGCACGGGCGGAATTGGAGTTGGATGGACACAGCGAGATCTTGAACTTCACTCCTAAACAATGAACTAATTGAAGTCACGCCCACGCGAGCAAAGGACGTGAGCGTGGTGGAAGACGTAACATTGACAAACGCAACATGCAAGGGGACCTTCATTACTGTCTCGATGTACTCGCAGGAAACATGCACAAGGCACTAGAACGGAAGCGTTAGAAAGGCAGCACTCCCAGTTTTACGGAACAATGAGATCTTACGTGCATGGCCGGTTCGCTCATTCACAGATATCATGCGGCGTGATCACGCTCACTCTTAAATGGGCCCTGCAGCACGTTTTGAGCATCGTCACAAAACCCTGCCGATCCGTAGTAGAGGCTACCGACAACACGCGAGTAAATATTATAGCTCAGCGCACGACCTAGAATTCACAATAAATTATGATCATCATCATCATCACCATCACCATCATCATCATCAGCCCGACTACGTCCGCTGCAGGACAAAGGCCTCTCCCATGTTCCGCCAGTTAACCCGGTGTTGTACTTGCTGCTGCCAATTTATCCCCGCAAACTTCCTAATCTCATCTGCCCACCTAACCATCTGTCTTCCCCTAACCCGCTTGCCTTCTCTGGGGAATCCAGTTATCTCCCCTAATGACCAGCGGTTATCCTGTCTACGTGCTACATGCCCGACCCATGTCCATTTCCCCTTCTTATCATATTCAGCTAAAATTGCTTTCTCTTCTCTCGACAAATCACGGAATAAGCCCGAAAATCACTTATAGTAAGCCCATCTATCAGCCATTGGCTGGTTTGAACATGGTGCGCTCGCTCGTTACAAAAGATGGCCACGGGAGGCCGCTAATTATCCACGCGCGCGAGCGCGATCGCACTGAAAAAGCCGGGCATTTGAAGAAAAAATAAAGAAAATCTGGCCCAGTGTCTGCATGTTACACTGCAAATGTCGTAGAAAGACGATAATATTGCGTCTGGAGAGAAGGAACAAAACGTTTATTTGATGTTCTGCGCAAGAAAGTTGGTGAATAGTATTTTGGTGGCGCTGCGTTAGAGTGGCTCGAGCGTGCAGCTGAGGCGAAAAAGTGCATCAAGTCACGTCACACATGAGATATGAGCGCTATCTGGCAGTTATCTTGGAAAACGAAGCGCGCGGCGTGCGCGCCCGTCTCGGAGGTCATAAGGTGTAGAACGCAAGACGACGGGCAACTGCCACTACTGTGTCCTCTTAGCGAAGCGTTGGAAACACTTGCCTTTTCGTGCAAGCGTTGTATGGTCAGCGCAGTGTGATCACGCTACGGCCCTCAAAATTATCTAAGTATGCCTTCTCTAGTAAACGACACACATACAAAATATTGACGTGTTGTTATGGTGCCTCAGATATGCGCATTATGTGCTTTTTAATCGACGATTGCACAAGTATGAACGCTGAATCTTGAGCAATATTGGTGGGCGCTTCGGATGGGGTCGGCCGTTTGAATATCGTCTAGTGCCTTTAGGGTACCGTTAAGGGCGGAAAAACATATAGACCAAAACTTTTGCGTTGAAGGTCCCCAAGAAAGACTGCCAGCTTTAAAAGTGCTCAAGGTCACTAGGCGCGCGTGACGTTTTTCTGGGGCCCTGCCATTCCTCCCTGCTTACCTTTGAGCGCTTTCGTCGAGACGAGAGAAGAGAGAATACAATCGCAGCATGCGACAAACCTTTGTAACTCCATTCTCAGTGGACGGATTCTTAAAATTTTTGCGGCGTTGAGTTTGTGAGGCAATAAGCTCTTCCCGTGAATTCATTACATGGGTAAAGAGAAGGACGACGACGAAGTGTATTTCTGCCGAACGCTGCCTATCTCATTTGGTGTTTTTGTGTGAATTTACGCTCTATCCGAGGATCATCGCTCTCCTGCGGGCAGTGATGGATCCAGGCCCCACCGTACGCAATCCGGACTTGGCGTCACCTTCGACGTCAACCTCAAGGAAGCGCAACAGCCGGGAGGACGACGCAGCAGTGACAGCACTGAACTGTACACGGCGAGTAGTGAAGACAGCGACGATGATTTCATTCCTGCAGTGAAGCGTAAAGCTAAAAGAAGAATGGTCGGCGCGTCTTCGCCAGTTAGCGTCTCTACCGTGAAGGCGGCGTGCAGTTCTGAACGCCATACCATATTTTTTGTTCCTGTCGACTCTTCGATCAACCTCAAGAACATGAACAGGCAAGTGATATCAGCGCGTCTCGAAGCTATCGTGCCTAATGAGATAAAGGATATTAGACTCAATCCACGGAAAAATATCTTGGCCATAGACGTTGAGCACCCGGCTGCGCTACATACCCTGCGAACTGTCACAGAGCTTGGAGGCATCTATCTCAGAACTTACATTCCGCAGTATAGTGACACGACGACAGGCGTCATTTATTACGTTGTTGTTTCTATACCGAACGCAGACCTTCCTGTTCTGATAAAGCCAGCTACTGGGGCAACGGACATATTGCAAGTATGCCGGCTCGGCAAATCCCGTTGCATCAAGGTGACCTTCAGAGGTGATTGCATCCCATCACATGTAAAGGTTGGTCATTTTCGTCACGTTGCCCTACCATACACCCCAAGACCACTACAGTGCCACAACTGTCTAAAACTGGGTCATGTTAGTGCTGTGTGCAACAACAAGCATGCCCACGTTGTGCCGGACCCCACAAAGCAGAGGCTTGCCAAGCAACTCTCCTAAAATGCAGCAACTGCAACGGGAACCATGAGACCTCGTCCAAAGACTGGCCAGTACTGAAGAAAGAGGGGAGAATTTTGAGACAAATGGTTGAAGACGGATCCTCACGAGAGGAAGCGGTAACGGTTGTTCAACGACGGCGTTCCCGTCGACGGCGGTGCTCGAAGAAAAGAAAAAGCAGTCCTGTGCCGAAGGTGCCTTCACTAACGCCGCCACCACCACCACCACCACCGCCACGACCACAGAGACCTCCCCCGCCCCCGCCACCAGGTGGGGTACGTCCAGAGGTGCCGAAAGACACTGTGGTGCTACAGATAACATCCGGCTCTGACTGGCCCACTTTACCGCGGGTACACGTGTCTACGGAACCACAATATCGACAGTCAACAACGAATATTCCCCCAGCAGGCAGTCTGTCCGCCCAAGAGGTACAAGTTTTTTCTGTATTGAGGTCGTTCATGAGTGTTATTCGCACTTTATTGGATAGTCTACAGATTCCTGCCGCTAAATGCGCGCTGCAAATCTTGGACACACTAGAACCAGTCCTTGCCGGACTTCAGTAACAAGATGGCGCACCATAGACCACATCAGCCTTTCCGAGAAAAAATCAAGCGTGCTTCCATAATTCAGTGGAACGCAAGAGGTCTACAGTCAAGAATGCCTGAGTTCAGACAATTCATTTTCGAAAATAGGTTTCCCATCATCATCATTTGTGAACCGCATTTTTCGAAAATACCTCGTCTGTCGGACTATGAATCGTTCGTTTCTTCATCGTGCATTGAGCTAAGTCAAGTTGCTGTGTACATCCGTAAAGAACTCACTTTCGTTCTCCAAAAAGTAGAGTCTCACAATGGAAATCACTACGTGTGTCAATATGTTAAAAAGAAGAAGTTGTCGCTTACGCTGGTAGGCGCATATATAGCGCCGTCAGGTCGACTAGATCAACAGATATTGAATGGTATATTTGCAACAACTCCAGCACCTTGGATATTGATGGGTGACTTCAACGCCCATCATCCATTGTGGGGAAGCATCAGGACAAATCGAAAAGGCACGGATTTAGTTGATCTCACATCAGAGCACGGGCTTCAGGTGCTGAAGGACGGCAGCCCTACTTATCTCTGAGGAGTAACTTACAGCAGTTGCTTGGACTTGACATTATTGTCGCATAGCATTGTCACGAAAGTCCAATGGTTCACAGATATTGAAACACATGGCAGTGACCATACCCCCACGTACGTGACAGTAAAAGGTTTGGACGATTCTCCTTCGCCTGGACATTCAAGACTTATTGACTGGGAAGATTTTCAGATATCAGTGGAGAGCAAGTGCATGCACGGACCACCGGAATCCATTGAAGAAGTGATTAGTTGTGCAATGGAGACTTCCACGAAGATATGTTCGAAAGAATCGAGACGCACGGCACTCGACCAAGAGTTGGAACAACTTCGAGTGGTCCGCCGATGTGCCGAAAGACGATACAGACGCACGAAATCTATCTCTGACCTCAGAGAATCCAGACGCATTCAGAAAAAAATCCTGCGTCGAATGCACAAACTTCATGAACAACAGTGTAAGAATTTTTGTGACTCGCTAGACCTTCCAAAGCCCTTGTCTCCCGTATGGAGGACTCTTCGAGGTATTCACTCGCATCCGCAACAGCGTCACCCCTTCGCCGCTCTGGCGCTACATCAACGTCGCTCACAGCTTGATGTTTCTGGGGAATTTTGTGCAAAAATCGCCGGCGACATCTCTATACCGATCGATCTATTGCCACAGGATGTTCCAGTCACACGAGATCAGCAAATGGAGGTTGCATTCACCATGGAAAAACTTCATGCGGCATTGAACACATGCAGACGCTCATCGTCCCCAGGTATGGATGGAGTGACCTATACTGCCCTACGTCACCTAGGCCCGAAGGCACAGCGCTGTCTCCTGGACATTCTCAATAAGTCTTGGCATGATGGAATGGTGCCTGATGAGTGGAAGTGTAGTCGCCTGGGGCCTTTGCTGAAGCCCGGAAAGTCTCCATTCAATTTGGCATCATACCTGCCTACAGGACTAGCAAGCTGCGTTGGCAAGGTCATGGAGAGGATGCTGCTTACACGCATGGAATGGTACCTGGAACATTATAACATCTATCCTGATGCTATGGCTGGTTTTCGACGAGGTCGGTCCTCAGTTGATAGCGTTATTGAGTTAGTGACCTCTGTTTAGCATCAGAAAGCTCAGAAGCGGCTGTCGGTAGCTCTGTTCTTAGACTTGAAGGGTGCCTATGACAACGTGACCCACGAGGCTGTTCTCAATGCTCTTGAAGCAGCTGAACTTGGAGGTCGTGTCTTTCGATGGGTAAGAAGCTACCTCACAAAGAGATTTATGTTCGTTTTAACTGAAGATGGGTCTACGAATAAGTATTTCACAAGTCGTGGGGTACCCCTAGGTGGTGTTTTGAGTCCAACACTATTCAACCTGGTTCTCGTGGGGTTCAACGAAATGCTGCCACAGGCGGCTTATATATCTCTCTACGCTGACGATATCTGCATTTGGGCGTCCGGCGTGACACGGCCTCAAGTGCGCGCAAGAATACAGAAAGTGGCAACAATGACATCGACATACCTTCGCCAGCAAGGTTTGACTATCGCCACAGAAAAATGCGCAGCGGTGGCGTTTACACGCAAACCGATGTCTTTCTACTCATTGTGCATCGATGGCAGATCAATCCCATATCAGAGCACTCATAGATTCTTAGGCGTCATCGTAGATCGTGACCTAACCTGGAGCCCGCATGTCACATACCTGAAGAAAAAACTCATTGGCATTGAGAATGTATTCAAATTCGTCGCCGGAAAATCATGGGGCCCATCCGTGCACTCCATGTTGCAGCTGTACACAGCCCTCTTTCTCGGAACTCTCCGGTACAGCCTTCCTGTCCTGTCCAACACCTGCGAGACTAACATCCGTGCACTGCAAAGCATGCAAGCCCAAGCACTTCGGACATGCCTTGGCCTTCCAAGATGCTCATCGATAGTGTCAACTATTGTTATTGCACAAGAACAACCGGTCACAACGCACATCATTGTCGAGACGCTGAGAGCGCACATTCGGCATTTTTCATGGCTACCGTCACATCATTTAGCGTGTTTGACAGCTAGGAGGCCCCATTCTTCGTACTGCGGTATCGTGACAAAACATCTGGACATACTACCGTTTGGCTTCAAACTTGCGATGCATCCAGCAACTGCGCCATGGAGTCTTCGTCAACCTGACGTGTGCTTATCAGTTCCTGGAATTTTTAAGAAGGCACGCATGTCAACGCTAGCCCTGAAGCAATTGACTTTGCGTCTGTTGGACGAAAGCTACTTCGACCGCGTACATGTTTACACCGATGGCTCCACTAATTCCAACAGCTCCACAGGAGCAGTGGTTGTTCCATCTGAAAGTGTGTTGCTTCAGTACAAGTTTTCTCACACCACGACGTCGACAGCAGCAGAGCTCGCAGCACTTCAAGGTGCAGTAAAGTACATTCTTCGCCAGCAACCTAACCAATGGGCCATCTTTTGTGACTCCAGGTCAGCCTTACAGTCACTACGGTTTGTTATGCAGCACGGGTTACATGAACAATCAGTATATCAGATAAGGCACGACTACCACGAAGCGCTCGCGGAATGTCACGATATTGTATTTCAGTGGTTGCCGAGACATTGCGGAATCGTCGGCAATGACCGCGCGGATGAAGCTGCTCGATCGGCTCATGACCAAGACCAGCGCTCGCCCATACCACTCTTGAAAACGGACGCTGCAAGGCTACTACAATCACTTGCTCGCCGTATATCTCTCCTACAATGGATTACGCAGGGTTTCTCCAACACGCACCTGTATTCGATAGACCCAAACTTGCAACTTCATTTGCCATCCGGGCTCCCACGATGCGCTGAAACTTTACAGTGTCGCATGAGGTTGGGCGTGGCATTTACGAATTCGTACTCTCGTCTCCTTGGAATGGCGAGCACTTCGGCAGACAACATCTGCGCCTGCGAGGAAACGCTTGAGCACATTATATGTCATTGCCCAGCATACCAGACGGAACGACGTATTATGGAGGCCAAGCTCTGTCAGCTGGATTCACGGCCGCTTACAGAAGAGAAGATCCTGGGACCTTGGCCGACGGCTTCCCATACGCGCAAAGCCACGAAAGCCCTCTTGTACGTTTGAAGGACCACCAGACTTCCCGACCGCTTGTGAAAGAACTGTTCGAGACCATGCTGTGTAGTCTTGAGCTGACTATTCATGCTTCTATTTCTTACTCTTTTTCTATCTATTTCCGTTCTATTATTCTCCTTTTCTCCCACCCCAAGTGTAGGGTAGCCAACCGAGCCAAGCTTGGTTAACCTTCCTGCCTTTCCTCTCTATTTATCTCTCTCTCTCTCTTCATTACATGGTTGCTTGAAAAAGTCTTTCAGGGCCGCTTCAACAATACAGGCCTAAAACAAAGCTATCAATGCTCAAAACTAGATTAAGATAAATGAACAAGGTCTAAAATAAAATAAAGCACATAAATAACTAACATTTATTGACACTAATCAACTTAACAGTGCTAAAACATTTCGTAAACGGGTGTCCGATTCAGGCACCATACAAGCAACGGTGCCACCACCTCGCTAAGCGAGCTGTTGCTCCTCCCACTGGCTTTTCTACGGCGCTACACGTGAAGGACAAAAATTACATGACCGAACTCGCTGCAGGCTACACGTATATCAACTGCCGTTGATAAGCAGGAAGTCAATAAAGTTTAGCAAATAGTACCACACGTGACGCACACCATGTTCGCAAATCTCCCCACCAAGATTGGGCTCCTTCCAGTGAAACCCTTCGTGCTCACCTTGAACATTGACCTCATCGACGGCCCATTAAGCGTGGCAGTGGGAAATCTACAAGTAGAAATCGCTAGATGTGCGTGCTACGCAGTTCCTCGGGTTTCAAAGTCGGCGAGCTACATTTAGCGCAGGTGTTTGGAACTACATAAAGTGCTACATTAGAACGACGTATACACATATATGTTGCTTTTGTGACACTCTGAAGGAAGCATTTATTGTCTGGACCAAGAAAGCCAACTACATTCGGCTCAAGTCAAAAAGTCGCGTTGTCAATTAAATTTTTATTCTCTCTCCATATCTCTTGCTCCAGTGCTCACCTGTTTCAATGAAATAACATGCATTTAAAAATGATTCGTGTAAGGCATAGCTCAGCAGCGACCGAAAGGCGAAGGACATCAGGAGAGGACAATGGTAGATGTTTATACAACCGTAGTTTGTATATGAGGCGAATAATTTATTGCAAATGTAACGGAACTGCCTGCCCCGCCGCGGTGGTCTAGTGGCTAAGGTACTCGGCTGCTGACCCGCAGGTCGCGGGTTCAAATCACGGCTGCAGCGGCTGCATTTTCGATGGAGGCGGAAATGTTTTAGGCCCATGTGCTCAAATTTGGGTGCACGTTAAAGCAGCCCAGGTGGTCAAAATCTCCGGAGCCCTCCACTACGGCGTCTTTCATAATCATATGGTGGTTTTGGGACGTTAAACCCCACATATCAATCATCATCAACATCTTGCACAATTTATATAAGCCTTTTCAGAAGCCACCTAACATCCAGGGTTGAACAGTATCCTGAAGCACCTCTTGCTCGACTGCCCGAAACACGAAACACACCGAAGGCAACTAGAACAGGAACTTCGTATGCTAGATCCCGAGCAAACGTTTGCATTGGAAAAAATACTAGGCCCCTGGCCATCTAAAATAAATGGTAAATCATTGAAGGTACTGCAACGCTTTTTTTTTAAGAAACAAAGATTTGTGACCACTACTGAGCCCACAATAGGTAAAAGGGAGCATGGCGGCTATGTATTTGTTCCGCGCATATGTGAACTTTTGCACTCACCCATGTAGGACAGTATATATGCATATATGCTATTTTGTTTATTTTTTATTTGTAACAATCAAGTGGACAAGGGTAGCCATCCTCAAGTAACGGGAACAACAACGTCTTCGTTTATTTTCTAATTAAATAAGAAAACGAGTATCGCGATAGTGTCACAGAGATACTTCTTAGGTATCTGTATTCCTGTATCTAGATACATTTCAAAAACGTAATTGTATCTGCATCTTATTGGCGAATACTTTAAGGTGTATCAATTATATCGCGAAACTGTATAGGACAAAGGTATCTTGCTACTTTTTATCGAGAATGAGTTGACCTCTTTTCAAGGGGGAAGGAATATTTTGATCTACACAAAGCAAAGGCACGCCGCTGGTCGCTGGCAAAGTGGGAGGGGGCAATAAATTCCCCACACACGGAGATAATGCGCCTGATGCTGCGGCCACAGAATCACGGAGGCAGAGTTGTTGTACTCTGTCAACAAAATTCCCAGTCTCTCAGTGCAGGTGCCAAAGCTTTATTTTTTTCTGTCTGCAAATCATTTCGCAAATCTTTAGTGGAAGCCACACCGCCGTAGACTAAATTTCATCTATTTGAGAATCTGCTGTTGCTTAAGTGCAGTTGTGTCAAGAACTTTTGCGCAAAAATAGATATCTCGTGTCTAGAATACACTTATACAGTTTTTTGATTCACTGAGGTTCCTTAGCGTATAGATCGATAAGCTTGACTTCAAAGTTTCAATGCTGAGAAATATTGATCACAATATCACCCTGCGCTTAATGAGCTCCTTTATAAAGCACTGGTGTTCCCGAAATCGGACAAGTGTTTCAGTATTTGTATTCTTGTATAAATATTACTGCAGACGTATGCCGGAATTTTTTTTCGTCTCTTTGCAAGAGTATTGTGAGAATATCTCTTTAAGGCAGACAAATATATTTCAGTATCTGTACGTCAGGCTTGCGGTGCATTCAATATATGCATCATGGAATATTTTTTCTTATCTTCGCCAAGCCGTCGTGTAATTCTACTAAATTTAGTCTAATAAAATTATCTCTCATATCAGTGGGGCCTTTTTCATTTCATATAGATTAATAACGCAAACACAGACCATAAATAAAGGTAAGTTGTATGAAGTCGAAGAACAAAATATGTGCCTTCTTAACTTCCCATTCTATTGGGCTGGCCTGTGGAGCAAGTGAATGTCTGTAAAGCATTACCTCCAAAGCACCCACAGCTCTTATCTGTGCCTCTTCATTTGTATTTTTATTGAAACATTTTTTTTTCAACAACGCGAAACGTTTCGTTGTTCGCGACCGAAGAATATAGCATTGTTGTTTTTCCGGCGATTGGTAATAAACTTGCTGCTAAATGCAATATCTATAGTATTCTAGTTCACTATAGCATTAACTATCCTTCTTTATTCACTCTCTCTAGCTAAAGAATGTTTTTCAGAAGGTCGCGTGCTTCCTGGAAAAATAGCTCTTTTGAAAGCATGCTTTAAGACGTCGAAGCTTGACTCCCACATATGCGAAAATAAATTGCGCGTGTTAAGCAGCGGTGCAGAAAAAGCTGCATCGGAAAAAAAGAGGAGAAACAGCACAGACACTCCCCTCTAATCACGAATAAATCTTTCGCCCAGCACATACCTACGATAAAACACTTAAAGTATGGCAAATAAAAGATAAAAACATTACTTAGCGCGTTTTTGTGTGTAACTGTGGTTTTATAGCTGAGCTATTAAATAGGATAGCCATTAGTCTTTTTTTATGAAACTGTGAGCTAAGTTTTGAGCGAGACATGTTCCAGCACCCCAGAGAACATACGAGGCACTTGAGTAGAGCGTGTTCTTTTTAGTTTTGTTTTTTTTTTGTCTTTTATTTCAAGTAACTTCGTGCTTTCTAAAATAAGTGAAAGTATAAAACAGATAAGTTCGTGCCAATTGCTTTCGTTTTTGGTCCTTAGTCATTTCACTACGTTCTTTATTTCCTATGTACTAGCTTTGAGTTAAGTACCCTCTTTTTTTCTTGAAAATGTTGTTTCTTGATAATTTCTAACCACGCCGATTTGTTTCCCATAATCTCTGCTTGGAGCATCATTCCCATGAGACATCGCCTCTGCTCATATTGCAGTGTGCGAAGGGCAAATATAGGCGTAGTTCTCCTTTCGAACATTTACAGAAGAAAAAATGCGACTCTCTGCATTTGATTAATAAACAAAAACTGAGACCAGCTTAATATACTTACGGTGTTCCACCAACAATCCTTCTAACACCTAATCGCAGACCTCGGGTGAGAGCTGTGCTCTTCCGTGAAAGAAAGTTCCAGTACTTTTATTAATTCATAACCCACTAATCAGATACTCCTAAGACAGAATGAATCATAGTGTCATATTTTGTTTTTAAATTGCAAAAATACTTCTCAATGCGAAGGTGAAAATTATCGCGTAATTTTTCTGTATCTTATCTTAAGTGTCCGTATCACGGTGTCCGTGATATTGAACATTGGGACTCTAGGCGGGTGTTTTCGGCAACAGAAGGAACGAGACATCGAAATATGTTTTTTTTTTCTGTTGTTCCAACTTTTACGAACATACAATGCTTAAGTATGCGCTAAAGCTCATGCAATATCTCATGAAAATTGACCCCCTCCTAAGCCGGCATCCGTTAAAGTCTCTACTTGCAACGCTCCTGGAAAAGTGCGAAAAGCAATGACTTTTACCACATGCGCTAAATGGCAGCACGGGTCCCAGTAACAACGAAAAAAGAGTGTTTCCAAGCAGGAGCCGAGCGCTTCGAAAGGCATTGTGCGCTGTGTTCTATTGTCCGATATATTTGACAAATTTCCCATCGCTGGGTCTCAGGAGGATATGAGTGTTCGTGCGGAGGAATTGAGCCCGTGGTTTTTTTTTTTTTACATTTTCCCTTTTGGGTTAGTGCTTCCTAGTTGCCTTTACAAAGACGCAGAAAAATCAACATTTGCGCAAGTTGCGGCCATATTTTATTTTTGAATTGTTTGATAACATAAAATAATATAGTACCCTGATCACCTTTTTTTACTCTTTATGAAGTGTTGCCATTTATGCGAGAATGCGTAGGTGTAAGGGATGATTTAAATATGTGAGTTTTCTTAAAAGCAGCAGGATTCCGTATGCGGCTTGACATGGCGTTAAACTTCGAGCCTTAGGCAGCTCAAAGGTTAGAGCCATGTGGCGTGGTTACTCGAATGTCCACTTCATGTCCACGGCAACGGTCGGCAATGTTTGCGCAACGGTGTGTAACCGCGCCGAAAACGGCCCGTTGTTGCATAATACATGCTCCATTAAGCACCATGATACGTTCGTACAATGTTCGATTGGAGTTGTGTACATCATACCCTTTCCGCACGGAAGCGTTTGCATTGGCCAGATAGGGCGGTGTGTAAACTCAAGACTTAGGCAGCACGAAAACTCCCTCCAGAGTACCATGCCCTTGAAACACTTGGTCATGCACTGCCCCAAACGATCAGCTGACAAGAGAAATATTTGAAGCCCATAGAATTTAGAAGGCAAGACAAAAGTGCGTCAGTGAACCGTCAATTGTTCTCCATCATAAGGAAATATAATATTTAGATTATTACCGCTAACGATGCCTCATATCTACAAAGAAGTGTCTTCAGTTCTTTTGCCTTGTAATAAGCATGCGCTAAAAAAAAATGTATGTTTGCGGTTCTTCATTAAATTTCTCATCTAAAAGTCAGCGCTCGTCTTGAGTCCTACCTTTACTCTGGTTTCGTTTTTCTTTTTTTGCACTGTTTACCTCGACCAGCTAGGAATCGTTGCCAATTTTCCCAGTTTTCAATACTATACGTGCTTTTTTTCTGGCGCCACCTGTTCATGACGTTCAGAAAGGGTACCTATTCTTATAGTCATGCTATTTAAATGAACACACAAAACACATTTTGAGGTATGACTAGGTCAATTTTTATTTGGGTCATGTATGTACGCCATAATTATCATTCAGTTAAGCATCTCGGTGCCAAATGAATGGCGTTCAAATTGCTGAATGAGTACATCAAAACTGTACACTGGCGTGTATGCGGAATGAATGGGACTGTCTTGAAAACGTTTACTTTACTTACGTACGTTTATTACGACCTCGGCGTTAATAACCGAATCACGGTACTCAAGGTTATCGTACAGACATCTCTCTGTAATGCCTCTGAGAAACTTTAGGTTCTTTGCGGTCAAATTACGAAACAATAAAAATGCTTCATTGCCTTCACACAACGTCTGCTATTTATGCAGTTTATTTTACTTTGCACACAAACTCCGTGGTCGTGTTTCTTGTTGTAGTTTTTTTTATGGCGGGGTTCAGTAATTCCAGAGCACGCAGTAAGTCAAGGTCAGGAAGTCTGCAAGAGCACGAGCATGTCGCTGTTCCGGTAACTTCAGCCATGACGCTTTCTATTTCACAGAGACAAATGTCTTCTTCATGCTTACAACTCCTTGGTGTGCAGATTATCGATCTCTAGTTTAATAATGCGGAGTTTATGCATACTATTGACACGCTGTCGACGACTAACGACGTACCATAGTTAGGCAGCTGAGCAGTACTAATTAAGAACACCTAAGAAGCTTGATCACAAGCTCAGAAAATGGCCCAGAAATTACAACCACATTGTTTGCTACAATATTACACAAACATAGGCATATCATACAGCTTAAACGTACAAATTTTGGGGGATGGTTTTCCTGTTGTCTGAGAAATGTATCACAGTAGTAGCACAGGTATTGAAAGTTGGGCTAGTTGGCAAGGCAACATTTTTAGGTACAGCATTTTTGGATGTCCTTTCTGCCCTCTTCCATTTTCATCGGTCTCGCGCTGAACAGAAAAATGTATTTACATACCCTTCAGTTCTAATAGTCAGCCAGAAATTAAAATGTCCCAATATACGGTCTAAGACTATAGTTGCAAATGCGTAGGTCCATAGCTACAAAAGTGAAAACAACGCCACAGTATGCCAAATACCAAACACATTCGCAGCGAGACTTCTCTACTAGTAAATGTGATGGCTAAAATTAGCAGCAGTCTATCCGGCACGTACGCTTTGTTTAAGAAAAGAAAGAAAAACAAGCGCTCTAAAATTGAAGTTTTCATTTTTCCCGGTTCGCTGCAATTGCTTTCTGTTTTTTTTTTTTTTTTACTTTGCGAGTTGCGCACAAAGCGTGTTCAAAGGCCTGAATTTCGAAAGCCAATATTTCGCTTCAACGCACGTGTTGAATAGTCACGTCGTCAAAAAAACAGTGGTAACTGTTTCCACGTGTCGGCATTCTGACATGTGAAGCAACTTAATACACCATGTGTGGAGATTCTCTTTCCGCGGTGTCCTAAAAGAGGAAAACCAAAGTCAATAACCTCGGTCACGCACAGCCATCGACCGCGGCACTACATAGCTCGAGGGCTATGAAAGAGTACAAAGGCACTCACATATTTGCTTTCAGATTCAGTAAGTTTCGTTGTTGGGCACGTAAAAAACAGGAAGAAATGAATGGCATATGTAGACGCACAGAGCGCTTAGTCTGTTTATGTGTGCCTTCATTGTTTCCTGTTGTTTACATGCGCTACAAAGATACTTACTGAAGATGAGTTACCAACAAGCCCGCGTCGCATCTCTCGTGAACCTTATTGCTTTCGGAAGCACAAGATGCATTTGCGCAGCTTCGAACTTACGAGACGTGTGGCTATTGCTAGAGCGTTCATTTCCCCACTATGTGCATGCCATTGGGCTACGCTAAAAGGCAATGAGGGTAAACTAGAGAAAAGTGCATCGCGAGTTGAAACTTGTTCACTTTATGTATAAAAGTTCGTTTTCATCACAAAATGCACGTGCCGTGCACTACTTGCATAAGCATTAGATGTCAACAACGATGCCACATTACGTGACACCAAATGGTCACGTTTCACATGACATAGTTGATTGGTCATATATGGTTCAATACCGGAGACACTATACAACGACGTGAGGTGTAAACATATTCTAATGCCTCCGACCTCTGAGGCTATAAAAAATCACGTTAGAAGCCGAAGGCTTTCTGGTAAATGGGGTCAGGGTTGTAGGAGCAACAAAGTGCTCTGAGGAAAAAAAGAACATGAAAAAATTGGTGGACTCTAATGCTTTGTTTTTAGGAGTTGAACGTGATAGCGATATCCTGTTCCTAGCACGTACTTCCAACAGCATTAAAGGTTTAAACCACGAAGTAATTATGATAATCACATCTGCTTGCCGCGCATCCGCAGAACATCTGCTTGCCAAACAAAAGAATCGGGTTCAATCCCCACTCTGACGCAGAATTTGTTTATCATTTATTAGGGGCTAAGCTCCTTAGGGTGTGGGTCTTTCCTTCCTCCGTTGGTGTAGGTAGCCATTGGTGTCACGTACCCGAAACAATGGTCCTTAGAATGTCCACTGGATGGCGGCATTTTTAAGTTATGAATACATGATGAAACGATGCGAGATGGCTGTACTTGAAGTGTTCACTAGATATCAGGACGGACGGATGGACATACAGATAGGCGCACGGACGGAATCAAAAACTAATGGGTGGACGAAAGTACGGACGGACTGACGAGTGCTTCGACCCACCAATCATAATTCACTCCGTGAATATTGCAGTGATTTTTTTTTTATTTGCATCGTTTTCGATTTTACGGTCGCACATCGGATGATGAATTTTCACTCACAACTAACGACGCCAACGCCAGAATTCTGCCCCGTCACGGTGGTCTAGTAGCTAACGCACTCGGCTGCTGGCCCGCAGGATGCGGGATTGAATCCCGGCTGCGGCGGCTGCCCTTTCGATGGACGCGAAAATGCTGTGCGTCCGTGTGCCAAGATTCGGGCGCAGGTTAAAGAACCCCAGGTGGTCGAAGTTTCCGGAGCCTTTCACTATGGTGTCTCTCATATTCATATGCTGGTTTTTGGACCTAAAACCCCACAAATATATCTATCTAACGCCAAAAGATCTGCGAAACAAGTTCCTTAACGCTTTCACGTTAAAATGGTGTTCATCTTCTATGCGTTTTAGGTGAATCTAAATGAAACCATGCGACTTTTTTTTACGTTTATGCATCATTCGCCTCCGAGTTACCACCGTCACGGAGGCCTCATTTGCTACTCGTACTTATATCTGGAAAGCCACGTGCCTCGGCAAAAACTTCGAGTTTTACCAGAATCCGTGCGAGCAACGAGCCGTCTCAGATTGAGTTTGCGTTGACCCGAGTCAGGAATGCGATGCACGAGCGGTCTCCGCGATCAATCTTGCCGAGAGAACACGTCAAGTCGTGGTAGAAGGCTGCGTCCTCGAGAATTCCGATACATCTTGCCCACGAACAAAACAAATATACCGCCAAGACCAGCTACGTAAACAGATGACAGATTAAAGTGTGTATTGGCCAGACAAGAAGCACTTACTTTTTCGAGAGTTTCGGCATGAATCATGCAGAAAGCGAGTGAGAAAGGTGTCGCTCAACATTGGCGCAAAGAGACACACAGTTACTTAGTCAGAAGAAAAGCAATCTGTCTATCTCAATATTGCAGGCTTTGCCAAAGAAAACGAGAGCTTTAGATTACGTACAGTTTTCAACTTTTGTGATTAGCGTAATGGCGCATCGTCACACGTTCCCAGATGGCGAAACTGTCGTCTCCTAAATAAACACTGATGCAGTCATTGTGTCCTTATAAAAAGGTCGAAACGTCGGCTTTGTACTTCCATGCAAAAAAAAAGGGGGGGCCCCTGGATGATATGTCTCACAAAAATTGGCACTCTCTTCAATGCGAGGGGTGAAAGCAAACTTTTAGAGAAGAATAACTGAGCTCCTATAGAAGTTCATTCGAAGAAGTGTCACAGTGAAGTTGCACTTCGCACACGCACCCATTCTTCATGTTTGGGTCATTCGTTTTTGCCTCACTCCTCTAAAACACAGCACTCTTCACAATCTGTTGATACAGAAACTGCTAACTCATGTCGGGACTTCAACTACGGCAATGTTTGAATGGAATACATTCGATTATAACAGCTAGCGTAAATTTTTCAGATTAATCAAGAACATATTCATACATTATAGCAGACGCTATGAGCTATGAACACTGCAGAAAACAACCTTTTTTTTTCACGCTTACATGTAGCCTACCAAATAATGAGTTTTGCGTGCCAAAAAATAAAATGGGTTTTGCGTGCAAAACAACCATATCATTATAAGGCATGCCGGCCCGGAAAATTTTGACCATCTGTTGTTCAATATGGAACATTGGCACCGCAAAGTACTCGGGCCTCAACTCTTTCACCTCCACCGAAACATGACCACCACGGCCACGATAAAAACCAAGACCTCAGTGCCGGCAACCGAGCACCTTAACCACTTACCCACACCGGCGGACTTCCATGAAGCTGACCTCAGTGCAACTTATTCTCCCTGTTCCGCACGCATAATTACTACTTCGCATAAAGTTCAACTCACGAGGCTTTCTGATGAGGTGTTTTGCTGCGGACAGCAACTTCAATGGCACTTTCTGGCGAAAATCTCTCAGTGCTTGCATAATAATGCGCCGCAGAATGGAAAATAATTTAGGTATGTGCAGTCCTTCGTTCTATGTAAGAACAGAGGATCTTCCGGCTAAACCATCATTTTCCACCCCGCATGTGGTTCCTTGTAAACACACTTCATTTCTTGTAAGTCGCACTGCTCAGTAATAATGTCTTCCTTATTAGGAATTGAAATAACCAAACGTGTCTGAGTCAGAAAACAAAAAAAACTGTTGAACGTTGTGTTAGCAGCAACGAAAAAGTGCGATAGATTTCCTCTGAGAATGCTTTTCGAATATTGCAAGTGCATGTCCACAATTGAAAAAGATGCTTATGCTTGTCTCAGCCAGCTTGTTAACATCTCGCACTCAAGTGCTGCCAATTAGGATTTTTGTAATCTTCGGCGAGCCCACATTAGCTGGCGAAAATAAATGGTGCAAGTCAGCATCTGCGTATTTTATTGAGTTCGCACCATTTTTTTTTAATTCTATACAAATCTTTGTTCAAGAAAACTTTGAGACCTGAGGGTCTATGCGTGGCATTCATTGAACGGCCAGAGCCTAGTTTACGCATTCTTTCCCACAGTAAACCTTCAAAACGCAGTGAGCCTAGCAGTCTCGTATACTGAAGTAGAGCATTAATTTTTCACGATATTGCTTCGTGTTAAAGCGACCTTCTGAATCCCACTTTTTAAAACTAAATTTGTGTCAAAAAGTTTTAAAGAAGGCATAAGAACACCTAAATGAATATTTATTTTGATTATCATCTTATTTTTATTGGCTTCGTTAGTATAAGTCTTGGTTCACGCCACGACACATTTTCATAATATACGTGTGTGATTTTGTTTTGCCGGTTCGGTTTTGTGGCCGTCTAATATTTCCTCTTTTACGCAGCTTTTGGCGCTATTCTATCTTCATATAACACCCCGCCGCGGTGGTCTAGTGTCTACGGCACTCGGCTGCTGACCCGCAGGTCACGGGATCAAATCCCGGCTACGGCGGCTGCATTTCCGATGGAGGGGGAAATGTTGTAGGCCCATGTGCTCAGGTTTGGGTGCACGTTAAAGAACCTCAGGTGGTCGAAATTTCTGGAGCCCTCCACTGAGGCGTCTCTCATAATCATATGGTGGTTTTGGGCCGTTAAACCTCACATATCAATCATATCTTCATATAATCTTATGCTTCAAAACGTCCATAAAGAGTACAAAGTTTATGCAGGCATGTGTTGTCTGCCGAAACTCGCTTTGTCTTATGAAATAGATGTGACCAAAGCGTCCTGGGGGAGCGCGGATCTTCGATTCAACTAGCTCACCTTTCCATGTTGTCATTTGTGCACAGCACGCCTGCATATTTGTAAAGCCACGCATGCTCCTGTGCATGCGACGTCACAACCTGCAATGGCCGTAAAGTGTGGCATCGCAGAGCAAGGCCGGCCGATCGCGCGTTCTAGAAAGACGTGGCCACGACTGTGCATCTGTCTTCCTTGATGGTCATTGTGTCTTCCTTACAAACACGGACACACTTATAAGCCTTCGAAGTTATTTGCAATCATGCTTACACAAGATGGCAATAGTACAAGGTGGCCAGGTATTTCACTTGTCCGAAATAATAAGCAGCTCATGACCAGGATTTGGTATCATCGGCACGTAGCACCATCTCTCGTCTCTCACAGTGATTGCCTGCCGTAACTGAATGAGAAATAAGCGAGAAAAATTAAATCTGACGAAAAAAAGCAAGTTATCAAGGACGACTATCGGTTCTACACAATTGAACCGTCTGGCATAATTACAGTGCCGCAGTATACAAACGCCGTGGCTTTCCAGAGCGTTTTATATTTAACAATAGGGTCGCATGTGGTTCTATGGGCGGAGCTTGATTGTCCTGGTAAGCCGCAGGCTTTGTAGTGCGAGGCTGCAATTTTACCAAAATGTGCCAGTTGGTCTCTGCTGCATACAACCCGGAGTCGTTTTTGATAATTACCTTTTTTACACGAGATATGATTTTTCTCATTTATATCCCATTCAGTTATGGCAGGCTGCCATTCCTTCCACTGAGAGATGGCGACACGTTCAGATGTCCCCAATTCCTGGAAATGGCAGTGATTTCACAGACTTACGATCACTGCTCGCGGTCAGCAAAGATAAGCGGTTGTCATAGAAACTGTACGTCACACTCCTTGGAGACAAAACCACTCGGTGGAGGAAGCAAGATTAAGCAGAATGACAGAGAGGCTAGCCAGAAAAGCACTCAGAGCTTCGAGGGACCAATAGTATGGCGATATATTGACGACATTTTCGTGATTTTCACTGTCTGTCCTGCTGCGTGTTGTGTTCCCAAGTAGGCAGTGAATATTACGAAAATATCCTAAACTTATCACCTTAGAATCAGTCACTCGCCGCTCTGAGTGCCCTTGTCTCCAAACAGTGTGACAGTTTCTTTGACAACCGCTGATCTTTACTTACCGCCTGCAGCGAACAGAAGTTTGTGCGATTATTGTAACTACTCATTATTTTGAACGCAACATGTGTTGAACACAACATTATTTCGAACACAACACAACAAAACCTGTTGTGTTACTGAGCTATCTACTTTGTTACACCATCGGAATTCATTATACTGAACAAGGAGGAGGAGGAGGAGGAATATATGAGGAAGGACAGGGAGGTTAGCCAGTTCTCAGACCGGCTGGCTACCCTGTACTGGGGAAGGGGGTAAGGGGGATAAAGAATGAGAGAAAAGAGACGTTGTAAAAAAGAGAGAGAAGGTCATTAGACGATCCACGACACTGTTTACAGTCTGTCTCTAAGACCACTTGCCCGCAGAAAGCGCAACAACGCTCTCAGTGCCTTGCGTGCAGAGGACGGTCTCGGCCAGTGTCCTAATACCCTTTCTTCCGACAATTGGCGATTGTGTATTCTATCTAAAGCTTTTGACAGTTCTTTTCTTGGCACGCTGAAGCGGGGACACTCGCAGAGAAGATGGGAGAAAGTCTCTGCGCAGCCACAGTTGTCACATGTCGGGCTTCTGGCCATTCCGATTCGAAACGAATAAGCATTCGTAAAGGCAACCCCAATCCACAGACGGCACAAAAGTGTCTCCTCTGCTCTGGTTATTCCTGATGGAAGACGGAGCTGTAGGTGTGGGTCCAAATAATGAAGGCGGACGTTGGTGAATGTCGGTGAATTCCACTGAGCGAGTGTCAGTTCTCGTGTAAGTGATCGAAGCCTTGCAGCGGCGTCCGTTCTTGATAATGGTATAGCTACATAAGGAGCATCATCATGAGCAGTGCGGGCTGCTTCATCTGCACGGTCATTTCCATCAATGCTGCAGTGGCCTGGTATCCATTGATACGCTATGTCATGTTGTTTCTTCATAGCACGGTGATGAAGTAGTCGCATTTCAGCAATTAGCTGTTCGTTTGGTTCATGACGATATGGCGAGGCAATGCCCTGGACTGCTGCTATGGAGTCGGAAAATATTGACCACGTCTGTTGTGGTTCTTCAACTAGGAACTCCAGAGCGGCACTAATGGCGGCGAGTTCTGCCGCCGTGGATGATGTCAGATGCGAGGTCCTGAACTTTATCGTGATGGATTTCTCCGGAATTACCACTGCGCCTGTTGAACTTGTTGAAGTGACTGACCCATCCGTGTAAATATGAATGCGTCCACTGTGTTTCTCATGCATAAACAGTAATGTTGTTTGTTTTAGGGCCAAATTTGACAAATTTTTCTTCTTTTGCATTCCGGGGATGGTTATCAGGGCTTCCAGTGGATGTAGACACCACAATGGTAACGACGGTCTTGCTGCGTGCGTGAAGTTCGTGGGAATCACCGTGCGATGTGAGGCAATAATAGAGCAGAACGCAGAGCATGGCCTGGAAGTTGGAAGGGAGGCGAGGTGATGTGATTGAGTCCGGGTGGCATGTCTTATGTGCGTTCTTAAAGCATCGACACGAATGTAGGTTGTGATAGGGTGTTCATGAGCGATTGCGACAGTCGCTGCTGAGGATGCGCATCTCGGCAGCCCGAGGCATATTCTCAGTGCTTGAGCTTGTAATGACTAGAGGACGTGTACGTTTGTTATGCGGGCCTTGCCAAGCACAGGTAGGCTGTAGCGCATGAAGCCAAGAAAAAGTGCAGCATACAGTTGAAGCATGGCTCGTACCGATGCACCCCATGGTTTTCCCGCAAGAAACCTTAGGACGTGGGTGATCATGGTCAGTTTCTTCATCATGTTAGCGATATGAGGGCTCCAAGACAAATCACGATGTATTATTACTCCCAGGAAACGGTGAGTCTTTTGATAGCCGATTGTGTGTCCATTAATTCTGATGCGGTATGGCGTCATTGTCTTGCGCGTAAACGTGACTAGTGAGCATTTCTCATATGACAGCTCCAGTCCTCGTCCTTGAAGGTAGCTTGACGTCAGTGTGGCCGCTGTCTGAAGCCTGGCTCGTACGTGTAGACGCGTGACCCGTGATGCCCAGATGCAGATGTCCTTCGCGTATATCGACAGATGTACGGAGTGTGGCAGGACGTCAGCGAGGCCGATGAGCGCAAGGTTGAAAAGTATGGGGCTTAGGACCCCACCTTGAGGTACGCCGCGATAAGTATGATGTTGCCTTGTTGCGCCATCTTCTGTCTGAACGAAGAAGGTTCTGTCCTTCAAATAGCTGTAGATCCTTTGGTAAACGCGGCCTCCCAATCCAATGCTGCACAAGGCATCCAGGATGGTTTCATGTAATACATTGTCATATACAGCCTTAATATCCAAGAAAAGTGCCGCTGATAATCTCTTTAGGCTTTTCTGCTGTTGTACAGACGTGACAAGATCAACAACATTGTCTATGGAAGACCGTCCACGTCGAAAGCCGGTCAAAGCATCGGGGTATATATTGTTATGTTCCAAGTAACACTCCAGGCGAGTCAGCACCATTCTCTCCATCACCTTTCCAAAACAGCTGGCAAGCGCGATGGGGCGATAGGAGGCCATGTCCAGAGGCGATTTGCCTGGTTTGAGCAGGGGCACAAGGCACTTCCACGAAGGAGGAACCAAACCGTTGCTCCAGGAGTCATTGTATACAGCTAGAAGGGCACGCCGAGCTGTTCGTTCTAGGTTAGCAAGGGCCATGTAAGTGACTCCATCGGGTCCAGGCGATGACGAGCGCTTGCATGCTGCCAATGCTGCCTGAAGCTCCTCTAGAGAAAACATATTGTCTATCCGAGTGTCTCTGGACGCCGGCGCGTTTTGTAGGTTACTCATGTTGATCCCGGACCCCTTTTTTGCAACCCTGGCACAGAAGTCTTCCGCTACATCAATTTCACGCCGTTCTTGGTGGAGAGCAAGGCATTTGAACGGACGATTCTGTTGTGGCAATGTTCGTAGGCCGCGGATTATTCTCCATATTTGCGAAAGAAATTTGTGGGGATCGAGTGACTCGCATAGTGACTTCCATCGTTGCGACTGTAGTGCATTGATTCGACGTTGAATCTTCTTTTGTAGACGTCTCGCTTCCCTCAAGTCGTAGATGGATTTCGTGCGCCTATAACGTCGTTCGGCGCGACGACGGATTGCGCGAAGTCGCTTCAACTCCACCTCATATTTGCAAAAATCTGGCAAAGGTCCACAATTAAACGTTGCCTCTTGAATAGCGGCCTTCATTATACCTTCTAGGCTTTCAAGAGAACCTTCTTGGTTTCTCTCGCATTGCTTCTCTGTGGATGATCTATACTTTGACCAGTCTATCCGTGAAGTGGGCGCGATTTGCGACTTGCTTAGCTTCTTGATTTTTATATAGGTGGGGATGTGGTCACTGCCATGCGTTTCATTGTCCGCAAACCACTGCACCTTGGTGTTTAGGCTACTTGACACAAAAGTTAGGTCGAGACGGCTACTATATGTCAGACCCCGTAAAAACGTTGGAGCGCCGTCATTTAAACCGTAGTTGGTGGTCAGATGCAAAGGAGGACACATCTCTTCCCCGACGGTCCATCTTCTGGCTTCCCCCCAGGGGTTGATGAGCGTTAAAATCACCGGTAATAATCCATGGCCCAGGTGTCACTGATATAATGGCGCTTAATCTTGCTGGTTCGAAGCGGCCTGAAGGCGAAATATATACTGCAACTAGCGTGAAGTTCACGTTCTTACGCTTAACTGTCAGGCACACGTATTGGTTGCTGTCGTCCGGTGTTACTGGATGCTCAATATATGTGAGTTCGCACCTGATGTAAACAATGACCTTACTGGTTCGTTACGGGTTGAAGATCTGAAAACCTCGTATTTAGAAATTCGTATAGCATTGTGAAGACGTGGTTCACAAATTACGATAATTGGAAACTGATTCTTGAAAACATATGGTCGAAAATCCGAATTGCGGGGTTTAAGACCTCGGGCATTCCATTGGAAAATTGATGCCTCTTGCACTTGTTTACGGAAGGGCTGCAGAGAAAGAGCCATGGTGCTTCTCTAGATTTGATAGCACCGGATTCAACGCGTCCAATATTTGAAGAGCGCCGTGGGCAGCCGGAGTCTGAATATTATTCAGGAGTACTCGAATTGTCTTCATGAGGGTCTTAATGACGTCTATTATTTCGTTATCTTGACTTTCATTACTTACTCGCTCTGAAGTAGCTTTCAGTGGACGATGCTGCCGCTCTACTGGCGGTGTCACTGACGGCAGCGCTGGCCACGCGTCAGGGTCAATGTTTCTTGCATCTTTCTGAGGATGCTTGTTGTTGGCACTTGTTGATGCTTGTGGTGGTGAGTGCATGATATGGGGTAGCGGTGTATCCCTGGCCTTGGCAGAGGATGTCCTAGGAGTTTTCCTATGGCGCGAACATCAACGTCGCACTTTGGCAGCAGCCTCCCTGTGGGTAGAACCGTCTCTGGCCATCTGCCTCAGCACTTGCATCTCCTTCTTCACATTTGGGCACTGCTTTGATGACGCCTCGTGAGGACCTTGGCGATTGCCGTATTTGCGATGTTCTGCCTGGAAGGCTTCCGTGTTGTGCGACTCTGAGCATCGGGAGCACATAGCAGAACTTGTGCAAACAGCACTTACGTGTTTTATTTTACAGCACTTCCGACACTGAAGAGGTTTCGGCACGAACGGCCGTACTGTGTGTCGAAAATGATCAACTCTTACTTGAGTTGGGAGGCTGTCACCCTTAAAAACTAGTTTCACGCATCGTGAGTTCCCGAGACGGCGGGCTTGCAAGATTATAGTAGCTTCCGTCACTGGTTTGATTAGAGTGGGAAAATCAATGTCGCTGATAGAGGTGTCGACGTCGTAGATAACGCCTGCCCTAGAGTCCTTGCCATCTGGTATGAAAGAACGTACGTTGATGTTCCCGAGCACATTCACCTTGGTCAATACGTCGAGAGCAGTACGTTGCGTAACGTCTATCGCCAGAACGTTCTTGCGGCCATTGATTCTCACGTCTGTTATTTGTCCTGGAACGAGCGCCTCAAGTGACATAGGCGTGACCTGGCGATTAAGTCGGTTCATGCTGTCAGCGGCATTCAGCGGGACAAACAAAATAGTGTGAACCGGTGGCTCTTGAATATTCGTGGTGGCCTTACTTTGGGAAGGAGATGTCGTAAGCAGCCTCCTCTTCGCCTTGTGTCTTGCCACGGGCACAAACTCACTTTCATCGGAGCTCTCATCACTGGCCGTAGAGTACATGAGCGTGTCCTCATTGTCGACGTCACTTGGGTGGCCGGAGCGCTTTCTTAGAGTGGCCACAGACGACGCGGTACGTATGGGTGGAGGCCCTGGTGATTCTACGTCCATTTCCACAGACAGAAGAGCGGTGTCTTCCACTAGCACCAAATAAAACGAGAAAAAATAACAGAGACTGAAACCAGCGTCCCACTCAGGAAAAACTTCGTCTTCTACACACACCTTCTACACACAACTTCGTCTTCTATGCACAAGGCTTTCAAAAAATAATTTGAGCACAAACACATTACACATTCACGCACGCACACACGCACACACGCACGCACACACACACACACACACACACACACAGGCATCAAACACAAACAAGGCTTTGCACTCAAGCCATCTCATGGCTCATTGAGAGTCGACTAATTAACGCGTTCTTCTAACTGTGCGTTCTTGACCCTTCGTGTGTCTTGTGAAACCCTTCTTCATAAAACACAACACAACAAGGCATACAATCTTGCGCCAATAAAAATTGAAGAGCGCCTTCTTTGGAATTTATCTGTAGTTAGATTCTCTTCGATGATGCACTATTATTGCGCTAGCGAGTACATCTCACTTGCATATTATGTTAGCACGATAACAGTTTGCTATTGACATTAAAGCACAGCCTGGTCTTAATACAATTGTGCCAATGCTTTTGTACTTGCGGCGCTAAAAGTAGTGAAGGCCCTGTCATACTCTTTTTTTTTTTTTCGGGAGACGGGCTTGTGTGAAGGTTTCTGCAGGTGGTGCTGTAGTCGTGCGTGCGTCAGTAAACAGACTGTTTTTTTTTTTGCCTTCATTCTTTTCACCTTCTCATTTTCCTATTCCTCTTTTCCATTACCCCAGCATAGTGCACCCAACCAGAAAGAATTCTGGTTAATCTCTCTGCATTTATGTTTGCATTATTGCAATGTACCGTTCATTTTTTTTTCAAAAAGCTGTAATTCAAGAATAATACGAAACTTAAACGCATTCATAGTTTGGATAGAAAACCTAATACGGTAGTTCTTTTTTTTTATTTTCTTCTCACTTCTTATGTAACGAAGATGTTACAACTGTAGACCAGTAAGTCGTTTACAGTGCATTTGCAATGCAAGTACGAACAGCGCCTCGGCACGTTCCCCGTTTCTGAATATATACACCGTTTCTGCCGAGACCTTAATTGCGTTGATATACAATTTTTCTCGACTGCACGAGCGGTAGCGCAAATTCGTATAAGCTTACGCATGAAAATAAACTCGCAGCTAGGAAAACAAATAATCCTCCACATTCTTGTTTTATTGGTAAACGGTGTAAATGTTGGAAATGTAGCTGTAAAAATAAATATTGAAACATTTTGCGGGAGGAGGAGGAGGAGGAAAACATTTATTTAAACTGGTAATGCCAGATAGCTCATCACCATCGTGCTGGTCGACATCCCTCGACCGGGACGTCCTCAGTCAAATTAAGCCGCCCCTGAGCCCACTGAGCCAGAGGTGGTTGTTCCTCTAGTACGAAATAAAGTATATACTCAACTCCAGCGCTACGTCTCATTGTGCTAAAAATAAAATACCGGGAGCAGGGCACCAAACAAGCTTAAGCCGCAGAAGCCTAGCTTGTTTGCCGCCGCAAATATAAACTATTTTTTACGAGGGCAAGAGTGCTCCTAAAGGATTTAATGGGTACAGAAGCATTCTTAGACGCAGCCCGTCACGAAAATGCCGGAAGATTTTCGGTCGCTACAGTTGGCCCCAAAGAACACCTCCTCTCGTCACCTCCGTTTGCACCCCAACGGCAGAAGTAGCACATCAGGTAGCGGCGGCTATAGCGCTACTATATCCTGAACGCGCCACCGTTTACACTGACTCACAAGCTACTTAAAGAGCCTTACAGTAAGGTCACGTCTCAAAACAGGCCGCGAGGGTGCTTAAAGGCAGCTCTTTGCAAAATGAGCTTCACCACATCATATGGTTCCCGGCTGGTGCGGTCATATTACCGGGCCATCCGAACCCCAATGAGATTGCTAATCAGGCGCGACGACTCATATGCCGCGGCGATGAGGGTCCCTCTAATGGTTCGGAACAGCTCCAGTTCGGCGATCCGCTCGTCACATTTCACGAATAGGTATTAGACGCGTATTCCCATTCCCCCCCCCCCCCCCCCATAAACTTCTGTCACGCTGAGAATGCTCCAAGCGGATTCCTACCCCTCGAATAGCTTCTTGAGTATGGTACATGCGTTGATGGGCTCGATATGCCAAGACTGCGGAGAAGCTAGCTCTTAAAACACAGGCTCTGGTGATGCGCTGCGTAGCGGGACTGCTGTCTAGAAGCCTGGTGCACCGGTGCTATCAACGACCCAAGCTACGACGTCCAGCTCCTGGCTGTCCGGAAGGCCCGTGAAAGGGCATAGAGTCTCGGCCTTCCCGTCCCAACATAACTCTAGTCAGGAGTTTGAAGTATAAAGACTTCTTTCTATTATTTACGGACCAAATTAATGTCTATTTTCTCTCTTCTCCATCTAAACAATATATAAACTTATTGTTCGTAATGTGCGTAGCGAATGTTGCCTCGCAAGTTTTACTGAGGATTTTCTTGCTTAAAAATACAGAATTAATTTTCAGACAAGTGTGAACACAGAATCTGGCACTAGTGTTCAGAAAACATTTTCTTTTCTTTCCAGCGTGGAGCCCTGGTTTATTTTACACAGCGACTATAAGGGCCACGCTGAAATGTGGGATACTTAATCGGTAGTTTTATTGTGCACTAAAAGTGCCTTGTGGCCTCCTTGAAAATGAAACATATGTTCTTGCCTTTTATTGGTAATCGAAATATGAGCTTACATTTCTTGTGCGTACATGCACCACAATGTTTGAAAAACACCATACGTGTTTATAGAAAGTTATTCAATTCACCAGATTAGTGAACTGAATGAGTGGATGTAAAATGTTTGATGATATCACTGAGTTACAGTGCTGCTAAAATTTTACAAGTGCGCTGTCGAGAAGGTCGAGTGATTTAGTCAAATCCATACCGTTTTCTATTTCAGAGAAAGATTCCATTCGCCCCTCTCCTCCCTTCTTTCTACAGGTTTCCTTGTCGCTTAACATGGTATACATCGACACTATCGCTTAACTGGGAACCGAAACTTCTAGCGGACACATGCTGAATTCTTCTTTTGAATATTTTCATCCAACACGCCCAAGACAATTTCGCTTTAGCCAAAGATAGATTCGCCTGTTGAAATCAACGTTTGCCAGCCTTTCTGAGACGTTTAACCTTCTTTTGTAGGTTTGCATTGACGAACCGCTGAATAAGAGTGAGACATTCCGAACGCAACTCAAGATTTGCTTAAGGCTAAACTCCCATGTTCTCGCTTGCTGCGCTGGGTTTTGTACATTACATGGCTGGTAAAAAAAAAATGGTCAGAAACTCCCTACTTCTGTAGGCGCTATAGTTATCACCGCGTTTCACTGTCGTCATCTCAGTAAACTGCACTAGCCACTCATTATGAGACCGCAGTTTCGAAATCACGAAATACTTATGACTAGCACAAGAGGGACACGCACCGCCATGCTTCAATCTGCAGGCGGGAGCTCGATAAGGACGGGAAATTGCCGGCCGTTACGTGGTCGGCGAAATGTTGTAGTCGGCTAACAACATTTTAAGGCTCCGCGTTTTCCGGATCGTTCCGCAGCCAGAATCAATATTGCACTAGATCAGACCAGTCTTGATAAACTTTATTTTGCCACAAAAGAAGTCTGGCGAAAATGGTCGGCCGTTATGGCGCACAAGGCGCTCCGTAAAATATTCGCATGCGCACTTCAATGGTCTTTTGTTACGATAACAATAACTCTAAGAGGAACTCTTGTTACCGAAGGAGCACTCTTTTTACAGAATGAAGCAAGCCATTGTCTACCTCACCTGTAAGTGTTCACGAAAAGTGAATGGCATGTAATTATATGCTTTTGTTTGGCTTCCTTTGTGAACAAGCCCTCAATTGCCGTCCTGGCAGCTCCACGGCGGGAAGGATGGCTGTACGTTTGGTGATGCGTAACGACACAGTCGGTAGAGTTTACCGATCAATTACTATCGTATAAGCGAACCAAAGCGGTTCATTTTACGGCCACCTAAGAATGCTGTGCTCGCCTAATTTTAAAGACATAATATAAAAAGGACGAATAAAAAACAAATAAGTTTAAACCGGCAGTTTCGTAAGATCGGATGGGAATGATAGGATAGGATAAACGCGACCATTTAGTGTGGTTAGGTTCCCTCGTTACAACGCGAACAGATCGTACGTGACTCGCTGTCTCGGCTCTGAAGAAACATTACGCCGATAAGTTTTGAATGTAGAGTAAAGACATGTAAAAGGCTAAAAAACTACTCGACAAGATGAAGTCTATAAAACACAAGGTTTCGAAAATTTGTATATTTTGTTAGAGATTATTTCTGTCAGATTTTTGGAAGATCGACACTAGCACATTCAATAGAGACTCATAGAAGGCAGTCGGCGATACACATTGCAAGAGAGATAGAAAAGGGAGAAGAAAGAAGGAAGGCAGAGAGGTTGACCAGATGCTAAAACCTGGTACGCTACCGTGCGTGGGTTCAGGAATAGGGGGTTGAAAGAGAGATAAAAAAATAAATAAGAACAAAACACGCATTCGCACATATCAAATATTACTAACGAGATAGCACCCTTCACGACACAAAAAAAATGTGGCTGATTCCTTTTTTTTTTTTTTTTTAGAAATCGGTATAACACGAAAGGGAAGCGTGTCTTCACAGAGGTAGTTGAGCGTTTATTGTGAATTGTTTCCCCTCATGGGCGAAAGAATGAATGTTGCAGCAAGAAATTGCGGAGTCATGCGAAGAACTGCAAGCAGCTCGAAACTTGCATCGCAAACCTCGAACGGAAATCATGCATGATTTAGCTTACTCAGGATGAACGCGGACTGACAACAGTCACAGCTCGACACCTAAAAGTGCGCTGTTCGAACAGAAAGACGCATGAAACGAACGCACAAGTACACATGACAAGTGCGAACAACTATCACAATTGTTTGCGCGCTTTCATCATCAGTAGCGAAATGGCGCGACGTGCTCGCATTGGGTTGAGTTACTGTATATGGTAGCATATATAGTATCTCTGGCATTGGGCGCGCTCTTGAGGTCGTCGCCTCTCGCTTTTCGTTGAGTGCCACCTCCACGGAGCGTGTGCTCTCTCCTGAGCGCGCGTTTATGAAACTCGTGATTCAGGAGTGCACAACATATATATATATATATATATATATATATATATATATATATATATATATATATATATATATATATATATATATATATATATATATATATATATATATATATATGGGAAAGAAGTGTATACCTAAGGGCTCGTTTTTCCGTGTTTTAACACAATATTAATGAGATATAACAGACAGTAATGCCAAGGAATGTACAGGGGAAGTTATTAGAACCAATGGAATGTAAATAAGAAGAAAGAAGAAAGAAAAGTGGAAGAAAAAATTACCAACTGTGAGCAGGAATCGAACCTACGACCTTCGAATTACGCGTTCGATGCTCTCTCTCTCTCTCTCTCTCTCTATATATATATATATATATATATATATATATATATATATATATATGTGTGTGGTGTGTGTGTGTGTGTGTGTGTGTGTGTGTGTGTGTGTGTGCGTGTGTAACGTAACTAGGTATGACTGAAGGTAGAGGCTGAGGAAGAAGAAGTCAGAATAGAATAAACAGGGCGTATGAGCCAGGCCACGTCGCCCAGTCATCGTAGCGTCACACGAGTCGGCAGGATGAAGACCTCCCAGACACTTCATCAGCGTCTCATCGTCGACACAGTTCTCCACAAGACGCCCTGACCATACATCGATTACGGAATCATCTCCGGGCCGCACACAGTGACCAGCACCATGCCAGAATCATCGACTGACCTTCCCAGCCCCAAGTACACCGGAGCAGCGGACGATGGACCTGTACAGGACTGGTTCGACCTGTTCGAGCACCACGCAACTGCTGCATCTTAGTCGGAACGGGAGATGGTCGCCAACTTTACCGACTACGTCTCCTGTGAGGCCTTCAAGTTCTACTTCACCCATATATTTCAAAACGACGAGTCATGGGAAAAGATAACACAAGAAATGATCGTTTGGTTTAAAGAATACAATGACGACTACGACGAAGATTTGCTTGTAACCCACCATCCACAGACAACTGCACTCAGTCGTCAATTTTACAGGCAGTCTTCAACCATTCGAACGCACAACAAGATTCGACCTCTGGCACAAGACTAAGTGGCACACGAGTTCAGAGAGACGACAATGCATATTTTGCGGAAAACACAGCCATCGAACGCGCCTCCCTTCTGCACGAAAGTGGGCGTTTGCGAAGACATCGCTTCAGCATATGACCCGAGACGTTGTTCAACCACCTGATGCCGTTCACTCTTCGTCTCGCATACGGTGTCCACCACCTGGGTTTTCATCATGCGGTTCTTCAAGCGCTCCTAACGCTCAACATTTGCTTTATAAGGCCGCCGTATTTATGGTAGATGACCTGGAGCATCGGGAAAATACCCTGTCGAGCCATGCTCCTTCCGCACGGGTTCATGTATCGCCATCCGGTGCATACACACTCGACAGTGGAAGCAACACCGAAGGCTCAGACGCATCGAACGTCGCACGCTGCAATGCGAAACAACCTCTCGTAGTGAACAGGGTAGAAGAAGCTTCTGAAGAACTTTCTACCAACTCTGAAGCGTTATCTTCATTGCCCGAACTGCATGACAACAGCCCACAAACTACCAGCTGCCGACTGGGCCCCACATCAAGTTGTAAAGAGAACCAGCGCGATGTTCAAGAAGGGATCTCACCGCAATCTGTTCCACAGCAACATCAGCAACGCCAGTAAAAGCAAGTCCAAGAATTGCAGACACTCCAACGAAGACACCGACAAGGACGACGACGCAAAATAAGCCTCTTAAAACGAATTCAAGAGGTCGGGCATCTCCGCATAAGGGATCGGAACCAGAAACGCATTGGGCACAAGAAATCAAGACTGTGCCTACGATTACAGCTCCGAAACAGCAGAAAACGACAAAAGAGACGAGAAGGCACCATCTGTACAACGCAGAGACCGAACAACATTCCAATTTCATCAGCTGCGACCATCGCACATACAAACTACAAGCACACCGTCTGTTCCCGTCACGAGACGCAACTCGATGCCTTCAACATCCGAACTTCAAATGCTACAGGGACTCCCACTCTTGTCCGTTCCTCACAAGAACTCAACCCATGTCACCATCAGTACAGATCTCCAGGGTGTGGTTATGCCATCCAGAACACACCAGTCAGTCTCGCCCACCAGAACTCCTGCGTTCACCGGACGGCTGCACTCTCTACTGAAGTCTTCGAAAGTTTACGGAACTCCTCTGGAGCTTAGAACCGATTTTGACTTTTGACATTTGTTACTTTTTAACCTCTCCTTGTTTAGTTTTTCTTGTTCATAATTCATGCCTTCTTTCGGGAGGAGGGGGAATCGTGTAACGTAAGTAGGTATTGACTGAAGGTAGAGGCTGAGGAAGAAGAATTCAGAATAGAATAAACATGGCGTATGAGCCAGGCCCCGTCTCCCAGTCATCGTAGCGTCGCATATATATATATATATATATATATATATATATATATATATATATATATATATATATATATATATATATATATATATATATATGTGTGTGTGTGTGTGTGTGTGTGTGTGTGTGTGTGTGTGTGTGTGTGTGTATTGAAAAAATTTTGAAAGCCTCTACTTCTCGCTCGAACTACGTCCAGACCATGTATGCACACCACGAGGAGATTAAATATTCCTTTTGAGTTGGTCAAGCTACAAGTTATGGACGAAACGAGAGCTTTTGTGCTTGCAAGCGGTTATTTGTATTTTTCTCGGGAAAAGCACAATCCACGCGCGGCGATTACTGCGAATTTCAGATGAGAGAGTTGATTGACGAGACCTCCTCCCCTTTTTTATTTTGTAGCACCTCGCTAGATTTGGCCAGCTGGTAGCGCCGAAAAAGAAGCGAGCCGAGTGGCTCGGGAGGTGGGAGCCACGAGGGATTTAGGAACGGCCTATCTTCTGAACCTGGCTGGACGCTGCAGCGGCGACTCCGCCTACGCCTGCGTTACAAATAAAAGCTGTGACCTTGGCATGGGCTCATTGCCGCCATCTAGCCTCTCCTTCCTCTTCAATTCCATTAGGCATAACCATAAGAAGTCTGTAACAAAATAACCGGTCCGCAGACGTTAGATGGAGACGACCCGTTTATTCTGCATGGAGACCAAGCTGTCCATCTCTAGCGCGTGCCTATCTCCACTTCGTCTTCTTCGATAGTCTGGCCCGCACCAAGAAAAAAATCTGCAACATCCTCTAGGGGGGCCAAGATGACTTGCACACACTTCGATGAAGTCTGGACCACTTTATGTTGTTCTGATCCGCATTATTATTCAACATCATTGTTGAATAGGGCCAAGGAGAATCGTACCAACCGAGAACGCAGTTCGTGTTGAAATGCACTTGCTTTACTACCGAGAGTGCCTGTGCACTACGGCCGTCGATTCGTGGCTGTCGCACCCCTTGCTGTCTCTGGAACCAATGCTGATGAGACGGAGGGTGTACTTGGCGTGCGTTAGGCTGACGTGTTGGGCATGAAGATTTACGAAGACGCGATGCCTGTCGTCGTCGTCGCCCAAAAGGTGGCTGGTCTGAGACGAGTTGTTCAAGTACGACGTCACCATGGACACGCTGGCGCTGACGACGTTGATGCACACGGCATTGACGAGCATCGACGAGCTTGTTTGGCGGCTCCACGTCTGCCAAGTTCCTGCCGCCAGCAACCGCGTAGTCAGGCTGATGGCACTTCTTTCCTGATGTCGAAACACCTTGCTCCCATACAGATAGATCGTGGTGCCTACTTGAGGTTAGTGAAGACACTTTATCGCTCCTGATGGCACCAAAACGCCACGTCGAAGATATGTCTGTGTGCGTTGCAGATGGATTGCGGCTCAAGATGAACAGTGTGCTAGACGGGCGCTGGATGCTGTCAGCCAACAAGGGTCCCTGTATCATCCAGCCAAACATTATCTCTATTGCTGTTAGCGTTTCAGTTACGCGGTCGATTTTGCCTGTGATGACCTTCCGATAGGCGTCGGATCCTACGATGACACTGATCTCGTCCGGTTGCCACGTACTCGGTTGAAAGTAGTCAGCTACGTTGTACTCCCGTTCGAGAAGTAGGTGCGAAATGTTGGAGTCGAGGGGTGGGCTTGTGACAGAGCAAATTTCAGGAATCGTCAAAGCTTCTAAGGTAATCGTTGAATCGTCGAACTGGCTTCAAAGCCGCACATTGACACGCTCAGTGCAGAGTCACCTCCTGACTTGGATTCTCCAAAAGTGACAAGAGAGAGTTCTTCTTTTCCCACGACGGAGCACTGAAGCGTCCTTACCAGGTCTGCACAAATGTAGGTGCACTGACTGCCGCTGTCCAGCAGTACCCGCACGAGGAGTCGGTGGTCTCCAGACTATGCCCAAATTCTACCTGTATGTAGCAATACATAAGTGGGCTCAACGTGACTCTGGGTGGTAGTGACCGTTGGGATGGTTAATGGGGGTGGTTGAGAAAATGCTGGGGAGCCTGCGTTGGGGTGCGGATTTTCAGCTGGGCGCGATAACTCGCAGAGGATGGTCGGTAGGCGTCACTGGCAGGTACCACATCTAAGATTTATTGACCTTCTGCACATTCTAGTGATGTGGTTTCGTGTTTTACAGCGGAAACAACAATTAGAGTACCGCAGCCTTGCCCGCTTCTCTTCAGCCGATAGGTTGGCATTGCAAGCAGCGATCATGTGATCCTTGCTGTGGCAGAGTGGGTACGCCAGTCTAACAGGCAAGGTAGACCCCATTAGGGTGGACGCTGACGGTATCATTTCTGTGCCATACGTTTCTTCAGAAATGTGGGTTCTGGTTTCGTCTTGCGACACACGACGAGACTCTAACCGGCCCTCCTCTCGGATTTCTACTTGTATGCGGAGAAACGTTAGTAAATCCTTGGCTAGCTGCGCTCGGTCTTCAGATGTTTCGGCGATGCTGGAGGCGCAGTTCCATTCTTTGTATTTATGTCTGTACATAATGGTGAAATCGTCCGGCCGACATCGCATTAGGACACGGTCTAAGACCACCGTGTACTGGTCAGGCACAACCCTTAGACCTTCCAAGGCACTAACGTATAACTGCACGCTATCGTGCAGCATACGAAGCCTTCGGACGTCTGACGAACTTTTCACAGGGCTCAGGGAGAGGAGATTATCAATATGCTCGTTTACGAGGAGATCCTGGCGTCCAAAGCGATCCGTGAGGGTTTTGATTGCAATTTCGTAATTTTGCTCTGCTAAACGGATGCCTTCGACAGCTCGCTTGGCACTTTCAGTTAAGTAAGTGAGAAGGTACTTGAACTTTTCAATGCGTGGTAGCTCAATATATTTATGAATGGTAACGTCAAAATGGTCCCAAAAGGACTGCCATCCACAAAGACTACCATCAAAAGTTAGTATCTGGACCTTGGGCAGTTGAACCGCAAGCGGGCGGTGGGCTCTCACCTGCCATGCTGCTTCGCCGGAGCTCGGACGTTCTAGGTTGCTTGGCCCGGGTCCAGTGGCTCGTGACTGCCTTGTGGCTGCCTTCTCACGTTCCTGTAGCCAGAACTTAGCTTGTGACACGGTGTAAAGAATCTTTGCGTTGTTCTCGTTTGCTGTTTCCACTTCATGATCCAGGTTTTCTTCATCCCTTGTCGCCAGAATGAGCTCGTCGAGCCTCGAAAGTGCTGCTTTTTTTTATTATTCAGGAAATCCATGTGGCCGGTAATCTGGGAGGCACCTGGATCCGGTTGCTGCAGCAGGTCCGATAACATTGCTAGGGCTCGGGTGACACCAGCTCTGATCGAGCCGCGCTTCTTCCGAAGATGGTCAGCGGTCGCCATGGTCGTGACGTTCAGGGAAGTCGCCGAAGGGGCGGATCCGGGTTTGTAACAAATGTAACAAAATAACCGGTCCGCAGACGTTAGACGGAGACGACCCGTTTATTCTGCATGGAGACCAAGCTGTCCATCTCTAGCGCGTGCCTATCTTCACTTCATCCTCTTCGATAGTCTGGCCCGCACCAAGAGAATATTCTGCAACAAAGTCAACTCCTAATAGTGCTAAGTTTTTCATAGGAGCTTTAGCCACTAATTTTACAGGCGGCAGACATTTTTTGAGAACGGCTGAAAGTCTGGCCATTCAAAATAGATTCATCATACACGGTATATCAAATAACGACTACTTTCTTGGCGAAACAACTTTGTTTGTAGTTGATATTACCACTAGTTTGTGTGCTCTTTAATAACGAACGATGACGGGTTCTTATCGCTGAATGAGGAAAGTACGACATGGTCATTATACACGCTCGGATATATGTTTCAGTCCCATTCACTGGAATCGTCTCTAATTAGAGCCTCATGTGTGACCCCAAAGGCTTCGAGGACGCTTGAGCCATGACTTCAAAAGCAGAACGCGATATCTATAACAGGGCCCCGTGCGCATCAGCTTTCTGTTTGTTAGCTTGGCTTCGGTTCCTGGTGCATGCCTCAACCATACACACCGTAAGGAAACGAACAACTGTGCGCATAACATCAGCCCCCTCAAAGGATCCTAGAATGTATACTGTAACTATACAGTTCTTGAGTGTTCATGCTGTATTTGTTCATTTTTTGAATCAGCGAAGGCCCCTCTACGCATCCGTAAGGCAGCACGTCATCCAACGCAGCTGTTCGCTTCGTTGGCGTTTTTGATGACGATGATGAATGAATGTGTCTGAAGAACTTTTCATGGGTGGGCGTTTAAATGCCCCGCTCGTTACGAAATTCACGTGTTCTGACGCGTAGCAGGATTCCACGCGTTAAGAGAGTTCTTCCACTGTATGAAGTTCACACATTTTCTAAGCATTTTCAAGAAGTATTGAAGCTATGTGGTATAACTCCTGCTGGCGACGCAGACTGCCTAGATTCGATAGTCCCGCGGGCCCGTAGATCTCTATTACTTACATTATTTGGATCTTTCCCGATTTCTTTTTTTGTTCACAAAGCGGCAATTTTTCTCCCACAACTAATAACGCCATCACCACCGCCAACACCGTAATTTCTGTGAAACAAACTTTTGAGTGTGATTACGGCAAAATCATTTGGAGTGAATGCGATTCTTGTACTTCCCCATGCACACGTCTTCCGACACTCTATAACTCTTGTCTGTCATCTTTAAAGCTCAACATATGCGAAATGTCCGACAGAGAAACCGCAACTGTTATTTGCAATAGCCTAAATATTGGCGTGTTTCACTTCTTCAGGTTGCGCCGAAAATTTAAAAAAAAAAGGCACTTGTTTTTATTGCCCGGTGTATAGAAGCTGCTCTAAACCCTAATATTGCGAGAAGTTGATGTGTGTTCACAACATGTTGTGCACGCAAATTCATAAAGTCGTAAAGCTGGCACGCTAAGCTTAGATTAAGGGTGACGCTCGTCCATTAATGTCCCACCGATGTGCATAGGCGCTTCGGACACCTATAACGAAGCACTTTGCGCGTGCTCAGGCACACAAGTTGCTCCTTATATAGTTCCAGCTTGATCAAACTGTTTTCTAAGCATCGCAGTGAGCAATCTTAGCTTGTGCGCTGGTATGTGCTCATTGCTCGGAAGCACCCCCGATAATAACGTACTGCCGTTTCATTAAACGTCCCGCTAATCCGCCTACGTGCTTATCTAACCGGCCGAACGTGGTCCACAACACGCCTATAGGCCGCGTAATCGGCTGCTGGCTGCTCGTTGTTACTGGCTCCAGCGCTTATGCAAGGTCCTCCATAAGCATGCAGGGTGCCTCCGGCAGTATTTTTTTCAACCCACGCGTAGCGCGCTTTTACCTGCAGCGCACGCTGTCGACAAGCTGATATAAATGGACACACTGTCGAGGACAAAAGGTGAGCCTAGTCAAAAGCATGCTCACCTAGGTCCATTGTGTACGCTTAAACTTAGGAAATCAGCAACGTACCAGATTAATGAACAGCAAGATGACAAATGCAGTATGACCTGAGCAAGCTGTTTATTGGGCAGAAGACAGACGATTATATGTAGGGTGACTATGAAGCTCTGAAAGGATCGGTGTAGACTTCATCTAAGTTCATCTAACTCGCAGCGGCTGCCTCTGTACTGTTCTTCAAAATGAAAGCAGCTATTCGCGCAAGGGTAAGCGTAAAAGGCAGCTAAGAAAAACATCCCTTATCTACCTTTCGTAGGTGATATCGTTTTTCCATCAATCACAACTTCTTTATTTTTTGTCGTGATTGAATGAAAAGTAAAGGGACACATTGATTCACCTCCCACCCGGCCAACAACGACTGAAGTGTCTCATGAAAAGGTTCAATATTTACCAGTTACACGAAAGTTCGTGATGGCGTTGGTGAAGATGGCCATTCACTCAACTTGAGCACTCTTTCTATCAGTAGAGTCACTCATAGTGTGCGCGAAGAATACATTTTTTCGCAACGAAGCCTGCCCGCTTACACGAAAAGCAATTAGCTTTGATAGATAAGTGTTAAATTGCCCGAGCTAGCTACCGTAATGCTATCTCTAGGTCCAATGGAGTTACATTGTTATGTTTTCAGGTTGCCTTACTGAGTAAAATGGTTTAATCACGCCGCTGCTCATTATGAGACAATGACGACGATTTTTATTGTTCCGCGGATCAATGCAGAAGGTATCACGCAAGTAATATCACCTACGTTATCAGCGAAAGAAAGGCTCTAAGCATAATTTATTATCTGTTGAACAAATGAGCTTTAAGCGCTCGTTATTACAGACAAGTGTGCAGTGGGCAATATATTGCCGGCGTCTGTGCGCAAGGAAGCATTCTGAAAGGTAACATATGAGTTAAACCTGTGCGTTAGTAGTCAGGAACTTCTAATTGATGCTCTTCTTGACTGTAGCCCTAAACACTGGATTGCGAAAGTTAGTTATGTCCTTTTAACGACAGCATCACGTAATATGGCTCACAGACACACCTCGGAGAAATCTTATCACGCCGCAACTCTCGTGCACAATAACATCGGATCAGGGCTTCTAATAAAAGTCAGGAACATGTAATTACTGTTTTTCATCAAGGTTGACGTAAAAGAACTTGTCAAGCACAATGTTGAGGTATTAATGACTTCATTTCGGCCGACAAATAACATTGAAGCATGAAGCTCAGCCTTACACCGCGCTCCGGGGCCATAAACACGTACTGAATAGCAATTAGTTGTCCATAAGCGCTGCGGTATAGTGACGTTTGTTAATTTTGAGTTCCATATCCATTCACGGACGTTCTTATTTTCCTTTCATTGTGTTATTTTGCTCATTCATACGAGGATTACTTTACCGTTTGCATGCTATTAGAAATGAGTATGCTGCACGTAATATTTTGTTGAGACACTTGAATGATACCATTTGCTCCCAAAAGCACGATCCTAGGAGTGCTCCTTTATTAACAACGTTAAGATTGGCTAGAAGCTATGAAAGCTTTTTTTTTCTTACTGTTAGAAGAAGTTTGCACATTTATTCATATTGCAGAATGCTTCTGAGAAATTTGAGAACAAAAATAAATTAGCTTTTTCTACATATTACTACGCCCGAGACATGTTGGGTTTGTTCATCAACAGTAGCTTTCAAACTATAATGAAAGTTCGGTTGGTCCTATTCGGTATATCGATTTCAAGGTGAAAATTTTAGCGCAAGTAAGAACGAACCAGAAAAAAGAGGTGGCACAGCTACTGGCTCTAGGCCAGTATTTCGTGGAGGGAGGCAGTTAGAGGGGGGGGGGGGAGATTTTTTGAAGGGCTTTAGTATGTGAGAGAAACATTTAAGGGGGGGGGGGGGGCTACGACATTCCTTTCTCATGGCTATGGTATTTACTGGTGCTGTGCTTGCATCATCTCTTTTATGTGGCTCATCCTGTCTGCGCTGAATTTTTCACTTTGACAGCTTTATAATGGTCCTGCTAGCGAAAAAATTATTTAAATTGTCAAATAAATCAACGGCCCCGTTCTCTTAAGCCCACGCACGTTCAGTTTTCAATGCCTTTGAGGAATTGAAAACTGAGGCATTTCTAGAGCTTGAAAAAGAAGAGAGCGACTAGGAACGACAGTTACCTCATCATCAGTTTGGCGTGTCACAGCAGGCGATGTTTGTTTTGCAAGAACATTTTCTGCAATCTGCAATCAGCCATTTTCTCCTTCAGTGCTCCAAACAAGCAACCGGTATTCATGGCAACACTGCCACTGTCAGGTAAACAATATTTCTTTCGCTGAGGCAGATAAAAAACTGTTCCTTACAAATTAATACAACGAAATACTAGCTGCTGTTGCCGAATCTGCTGTAAAAGTTTGATTCTATTGCTCGAAATACTTCAGTTTGAGTTCCAGTGATTGTTCATCATCAAAGCCACTCAATTAATCATCGAGTGCTAGAAGCTAGCTAACAGCGTCTTAAAAATTGTCTGCTTTTTATATCATTATTACGACTAACAAAAGCTTGTTCGTTCCGCTTCGTAAAAAGTGAAAATAACATTTATTTTGCCATTTTCACGGTATTTCTCATTATTAGATCTAGCCTGAAATTTCTCCTTCATTTATGAGCCTAAACAGCATTGGTGAGAAGCATTTAAAAACGACACTGCTTGCGGATATTCTTGAACTTTTATAAATAGTAAACGTATAAGGAAGCGAATAACCGAGCGAGTATTTAAGACTGCTTGTTCCGGCCCACAAGTTTTTTTCTTGAAAGAATTGTCGATTCCGATTCCATATAACTTTACTTACAGTTCTCGTTTTTTTTTTCGTTCTTGTTTACTCGCGGTTTCAGTCGGCCGCAAGTCAGGGGCCCTCTACTATGAGACGGGTGCGCAGTGGTTGGCGTGTCCTGAGAAAACAAGAAAAAAAAACATCACGCCTGCACACACACTCTTCGGGTTTCTTAAACTTAGTGCCACCCCACAAACACAAATACCTTTTTCAAGCGTTCATGCGTCTCAGATCTGCTTTCAGACAAATACTGATATGCGACAGCATGTTTCAAAACTTTTCATACGGCTCACTTTCGTTTTCAGGGAG
>NC_051169.1:35216368-35413435 GCF_013339725.1 Rhipicephalus microplus
AAATGTGGTTTGTAATTTGCGACATGCGTGTGTGTTATGAGTGAACACGATCGAGTGAACACGCACGCACGTATGCTGCGAAAGACGATGTTTATTGATGAGACGCTTTGGGTACTTTGAGCAAGATGGCTTTATGGTTCGTAAAGTGAAGGGTGCATGGGTCTGGTTGCAGCGGTCGAAGGTCGAAATTCGCAGAGACGTGGTCGATGCACGTCCCGTGAACCGTGGTCGGATGATGTTGGCCGTCGTGCGTTGCTCGTTTCAGCGAGTGCCGCGACTCCATGTAGTCGACCACCCAACCGTCCTTGATGACGTCGACGTTGAAGTCGCCAACTATCACGAAGGGTCGTCGTTGCGGTCGTTGTTTCAGGTATTCTTCCACGGCTTCGTCGACGTACTTCTCCACGGCGGCGCGCGATAGGTTGGGCGCGAGGTACATCGTCATGACGTCGACTCTGCAGACGCTAGCGACGCAGTGCTCGCCGTTGGCGCGTTGTTGGGTGCGCGGAGGGGAGAAGCGAGCAGAGCGCGCGCTGTGTTGAGAGGAGGAAGGGATGCACAGATGGCTGGCGGAGGAGGAGGGGAGGCTTCGGACGGTGACGGCGCATGACTAGCCCCTAGTATAACATGCTCCGCATCTAAAAAAAAACAACGCTAAAGCTTGCAGTTTATTGCTGCGCGTAAGAAACAACGAAAGTGTGGGTGTGAAGCTATCCTCTGGATCGAACACACATTCTGCAGGAATTCTCGCTAGGCGCCGCAGCCTGGATATAGAAAGGAGCATATAGCCGCAGCAAAAACACCGAGTTTTAAAGGGCTCCGTTCAGAAACTCTAATCAGGCCATGCAGTGTTTTCCTACTACCATTTCTTTTTCACACGTATATCCTTATGTTGAGGTTGTTCGTCAATGAGAGAGAGAGAAAGAGAGGGAGAGGAGAGAGAGAGAGAGAGAGAGAGAGAGAGAGAGAGAGAGAGAGAGAGAGAGAGAGAGAGAGAGAGAGAAAAGAAACGGATATTACAATTACGCACACTGTTGGGGTTCGAGGCACTGCGCAGGCTTGGCTGCCTTTTTTGTGTTCCTTCTTATGGGCGTCACCTTTGCGCCTAGTTCTGCAAGAGAAATGGACGCATAAAATGAGGACACCTTTAAGGGATACCTTTAAGGGACACCTTTAAGGGACACAAAGAGAAACAACGACTTGGTTTATATTGACAAACTGCCCCTTAGAACTCTAACGCCAAATGTTTCACAATCATGGGTTCATCATTAGTGGAGAAACTCAAGTTGAGAAAACACTGAAATTTCGGCGAGTTTGTACTTATAAGAGCACGTAAGCAGACAAGAAACGATAGACAGAGTGACACGGCAGGTGGCAAGTGAGGACAATATACATTTTTCGCGAGATTATAGTAGGGGTCTGTTCTCATAGGTAAGGATTTGCATCTTGACAAATGAGCATGGAAAATATCATATCACTGTTGTTTCGTTTCTGAGAAAAGGCATTTTTATTTTAAAACTAGTCTAAAAATCGGTACTCAACTAGGAACAAGCAAGAAAAGCCACAGGGTGAAGAATGCACACACCGAAGGCCAAAGACTCTCTCGTTCAGCTCACGAAATTTCCAAACAAGATAATGAACAGCTCCCGAGGTATATAAGGCTGAAGCCTGGGCAACCTGCTCACACTACCATGACCCCTTAAGATTACACTCATAATTTTCCTTTCCCATAGCTCGTTGTGCAATCCTCATTTGAATTCCGATAAAGAGTCACCCCATGCATGTTTCCACTTTATTGGTAGGTCTCCATGTTTTCGCATAAATCTTAAAAAAGAGTCACATAAACACACGGTGGTAAATTTGACGACCCGGAGTGATGTTATAAACCCCGATTTCGAAAGGGCATCTCCAACGTTCAAAGAGCATTTTCAAAGTTAGAAAGCATCCATAGAAAAGAGCGCACCTCATCAGCGGCTTGTAAAATCTTTTCGAGTCTACTGCAAGATTTATCGTCGTAGGTAATACAAACGAACGTAGATGTTTTGTATTCAAGTATTTGTGCTTGTGTGTATGTGCTTGTGCTTTGAGACCTTCAAAAAAGTACAGTAACTTTAACTGGTTCGCGTGTTTCCTGGTTGAGACATTTCATCTAAGACTTCGGAGTACTGCAAATAATAATAATAATAATAATAATAATAATAATAATAATAATAATAATAATAATAATAATAATAATAATAATAATAATAATAATAATAATAATAATAATAATAATAATAATAATAATAATAATAATAATAATAATAATAATAATAATAATAATAATAATAATAATAATAATAATAATAATAATAATAATAATAATAATAATAATAATAATAATAATAATAATAATATAATAATAATAATAATAATAGTAATAATAATAATAATAATAATAATAATAATAGGTCCTATATTATTGATCAGAAAGTTGAGCGAGGCTGGGAGAAAAAAAGCTGAGAAGCAGCCTGACAAGCGCCCTTTCTTCATAAGTACACTTCGGCGTGTTCACTGCAGTGCACATCAGGGGTCGTATTAACAGGGTGAATAGTATACAGAGAGTGAACAAAAATAAATGGATGGCAAAAATGAATTATAAGCAGCAACGCAACCCATATTGATTGAAAATGAAGTATATATGAGCACACTTCAACAGCTTGCGACGCAACAATAGGCGACACCGAGTTTCAAGAAAAGTTTGCTCCGAAAACACGGAGGCTTATTTAAACCAAGTACTGGTAAAATGCTGCTTTTATATACCTTGTTATTTTGTTTACACAATGAGCCACAATTCAAGATCAATTTAAGACATGTGAACCTATGCGTATGTTAGTAGAAATTATTACAGCTGGAGTTCGTCTTTACTAGGTACCCATGCACAACAAGCTCTAACTTACAAGATAATAAGCATCTATTACTAACTGAGTAAATGTACGTAGGTATATGTATGTAGTTATAAATATTCTGTTTTTGTGTCTTTTCTTTTAGCTAACCTGTACATTTTGCTGCAAATTGTATTGGACTGGCCACTGAAACTTCAGGATGTCCCTCCAAATAATCCTTGTAAGGGCAATTTTCCGAAAATAAAAATAAAATTCCACTGGCCGATTGACTTAATTTTCACTTCAAACGAAGTTTCGACTTTATGGATTGACCGAAAAAGACCAACTCACTTAAACACACATTGCACTCCAGCAGAGGCTTGCGGCTATTATTCGCTGACAGGTTGGCATTCAGTGTGTCGTTGCGGGGCTCCGTCGTTAGGCAAGATGTCGGTAGACGAGATGGCAGGGGCCCTGCAACAAGCGACACTTGCGTAGTGAAGCAGTCTATTCCCATTCAACAACCACTGCGGTCGATTCGGTATATACAGGGCGCAACAACAAGTACATACAAATGAGACAAACAACTAGCAACATTTGTCAATCTGTGTAAAAAAAACAATCACATGAATAATACCTGTGCCACATGCCTGTTTAGAAAGCCATCCAATCGACGCTACATTGACTCCATGGTCAAGCTCCAACTTCGCGGCAAGTTTCGCAGACTGTCTTGTCAAAAGCCCATCGAGTCAACGGAGTACCCCACAAATTCGTCAAAGCTTTGATGAGCATTGCGTAGTGATAACGTAAACAGTCTGAACGTGCCTCCTCATTCTTGCTGTGATCGTACTCACCATTAAAAAATGTGTATGCAACCAATATGCTTTATAGCAGTATACCTGAGTATTCTGAATTACTTGACGGGCCACCTAAACGTGCGAACTGCTCATACTCTCGACAACAGCAACGCGATTGTCATTGTCTTGAGTCTTGCCATCTATCACTCGCTAGTTTCGCTTATAGCGAACCAAAAGTTTTGCTGCTAAATACCTGAGCTAAATGTGTACTCACAACTATGAATGAACAGTTTATTGAAATGTTTAATCGCAAACCATACGAACTTGTGCTTTTAAACGATTTTACGTTATTTAACTCTAGGCGACATGAATATGAGAATAAACATGCACAGCGCCATGCTTTTTGCAACTGCCCTGAACAACTCAAAATTCATCATTCAAAACTGCAATTTAACAGTGCAGCAACACCATCGAGTCAGAGTTGTGTTTTGATGATGGACTGAATGACCTTGCAAAAGTGCCCGCATGACAGAGGTATCAAGTAGTTCCACCTCATTTTGGGAACAATTCTCTCCCCCCACACCCTTCTTATGTCCTGACCCGCATGCATAATGGAATCGCACGAATTGCAAGAGTGTCCATGAAAAGTTTGTATATGATAGGCAAACAGCTTCTGCGAATATTTGAGCACTTAGGATGCTCGAACAAATATTATAGTGTTCCAATTTGCTTCAATAAGAATTTAAGTGACTGGAAATTTCGAAGTATTCGGAACTAACGAATAAGTACACTATAACGCTCATGCAACCTCTTTGTAAAGGTGGTTTTAGTACCGGGATAATATACCGCTATGCTATACCGTGAACACACCTATCCAGGGGCATCACCACTGGATAAATTACGAAGCCCCACAACAAGCATAGTGAAATTTTGAAATAACGCGTTTTACACGTTATCAGTTACGTTCTACTGAAAATCAAGTCTTGCTACTAAGCAAAAGTTAATTGCTGGCCACTTCCATATATATATATATATATATATATATATATATATATATATATATATATATATATATATATATATATATATATATATATATATATATATATATCAAATGAGCCCTTGCATGCTATTTGAAGGCACCAAGTGTACCAGAAAGGGACGTGCGCTTCGAATGAACGAAAGAGAATTTAAGAGAAGAAAAGAACACAAGGAGCGTTACCCAAATGTTGCTTGTTCTATCACTGCTGGCAGCAAGGTGTCGGTTCACTTTATTTACATTTGCGACACAAAGGGCACAACAAAGTTAAAAGATTCATGCTCCCAATGTCTGCCTTTACGATTCATGCAGAGAAACTCACCACTGAACATGAATTCATCCTCCAAAATGGCTTCAACGTTTGGTCGCCTTGCTGGATCTGGCTGCAGCAGCTTCCTGATGAGTTTTCTGGCCGCAGAGCTCACTGACGAAGGCACACGATACTCGTTCCTCTTTATGCGGGCGTAAGTCTCTTTCAAGGTGGGAGTCTCAAATGGCGGATGACCAACAAGGAGGGTGAACCTGCATGCATGTACCAAAGGCAACACAACTCTGCGTGAAGGGCTGTCTTTTTTTTTTTACACAGAAATGGCCATCTAGCATGCTTTTAGAATTATGGAGCCCTTCCCTAACCTAGAAAACGGAGGAAAACAAAGCTTGAAATGCGCGTTCCTAACGTACGAACGTAGATGTTCCAGAACGGCGTAAAATGTGTGACCATGCCCGAAAACTATTATCATGAATGGGCATGTGGACTGTATTTGGCCAAATCCCACAACTCGTGGTGTGGAATGTAGTGACCCTGATGGGTGAGAGAACAAGTACTGAGAGTGAGATAGACAGGCGCACACTGAAAGAAAACAATAATATCAAAGAAGAGGAAGACAAATTCTTGCCACGAAAAAATCCTCACGACGTAGAATGCGAACCCGCGCACTCCTGATCCGTAAGTGTTTTCACGGCCGGACTCGACGCTCCTTCCGCACGCTCCTTACGGCCTTCTCAATACCGGCGCCGCGCATATATTTTTTTCTGACGCGTAGAGGGCAGCTCCACCTCACTGTAAGCTCCGCCGGCTCCCCGCGTCGCCTACTGCGACTTTTCTTGACTGCGTTCGATGACCTCGGGTAAACAATGCATCAGACACGCTCAGGCACGCTAACTGCACTAGCGTAGCCATGGTTTATTGTTGCGTGCCGCTGTGTAAGTCACAGCAAGGGAAGACACCGGGTGTGTCGTACCACCAATTTCCTAGCGATGAGGAACTGTGTTCGAAGTGGAGGAAAAATGTTTCACGTGAAAACCTCGTCATCAATGACAAGTCCGCATTGACTGTAGTCTGCAGCAAACACTTCACGGAAAATGACTGTGTTCCCGGATATTGTATCCGGAAACTGCGTCCAGGAGCCGTGCCCGCGGTCTTTGATCAGTATCCTTCGTATATGGTCCCGGCTACGAAGAGGCCGCGTAAAGAACCTGCAGCGCGTAGCCCCTCGGGCACCTCGGCTCCTCGACAGCCGACGAAACGGAAAGCGGAGTCATCGCCGTCTACCTACGGGAAGTTCTAGTCCACCTTACAACAAAATAAATATTGCTTTTTCTCTCTGAATTTTGTGCGCTGTAATGGATTACTGTTGCTTGTGACAACACGCGTGTGCGAAAATTCGGGAAAGCTGCCGGAATGGTTGCGACTGCGTAAGCGGTGCTCTCAGAGGTCGACTATACCATTTTAACCTCATCACATGCAACGACCGAGCTGTATAGTGTGGATAAAACGTTCATCTTCAAGAATTCAGGCGCCGCAGTTGGTTCTGTTCCTCGTACTCAGCGCTGTTATGATGGCCATAGCGCTGTGGCACGCACACTGCGCCCGTGAACGCGCTTGGAGGCGGCGGAGCAACAGTGGTCTAGCAGCGCCACCCCGAACTTGCGGCGGCAGGCAGCAAAACGCCCCAATGCGAAGGCCGTAAGGAGAGCACCGGAGAAGGAGTCGAGTCCGGCCGTGGTGTTTTAACGCCTCTGATTTCCAGGCACTCTAGCAGAGCATAACATAGCCTCAAAAAGCGTACCGTAATGAAGGGATGTAAAAGTGTACTGATCACGAAGAGAAAGTGAGCGGGTGAAAGCTAGCCTATAAAGATTTATAGAGAGGAAATGCACAAAGAAAAGGAGCTGAAAAAAAGGCTGATCCCTATTATTAGGAATCGGTATAACACAGAAGGGAAACATGTCCTCGCAGAGGCAGTTGAGCGTTCATTGTGTTTTGTTTTTGCCACAAGGGTGAAGGAATGAATGCTACAGCAACAACCTGCAATGTCACGCGAAAAACGCCAAGGGGCTCAAAATTGCCGCGCGCACCTAAAGCACAAAGTACGCACGGAATTAGCATGCACAAGGTGAGCTCGGACGACCAACTGTCCCTGCTCGACTCTTGAAGCAGGCTGTTCAAACAGAAATACACACGAAACAAACGCACACGTACACAAAAGACGAACGTGAACGTGCGTGAGCAGCGTGCTCTTTTCGTAAACGCGGCCGCGGCAGTGAGCGAAGTGACCTCCGTCTTTTCTTTAACCACTGTAACTTGAAAGCAAACTTGCGATGGAAGCGCAAAAGAACAAAGCGACCGAATCCCGAGATAAAAATGCGCGCACGTGACTGACCACGCCAGATAATACGCACTTTGCGCATAGCAACGCGTGGTGTGGCGTGGGGCGACGACCGTCTGAGCGAGTGGGCCCAACGCACGCTTCTCGCGTCAACTAGCTATTGATGACGACAACGCGCTGAAGTTGCTGAGCTCTGAGGATCGCCAATGGTACATGGTGTATATAAAAGGCTTGCAGTTGGCACCCTTCAGAACTACGTTCTGTGGCCCAGAGGTGAGCGCCACGCACTGCGGAATATAAGCTCAATAGTTCGACGCCCCGTAACATAGGTTTTCTTCTCGTATTCTCTTTGCACTTGATTTTTTCTCATTTTTGCATTTGTTTTAGATGCGAAGCAGCTCTTTGACTAGCCTGTGTAACGCTGTCCGTCCGTGTGTCTGTGTCAACGCGCGACACCGCGCTTCCCTCGCCACCGTTAATAGAGCTGAAACGACGCCAAGTAGGTCAGTCATAGTTTCTTAATATACACTAGACGGACCTCTGGTGCTAGTGTCTATGGGAGCTGCAACACACGGCGCTTCAGTGAGCATGGGAATGATGGGTAGTACACACATTTGTCCAATCTTCGTACTTTTGGCCTGCTTTTGGCTCTGTGTGTGTTCGTGTGGCTTGGAGCTGTTTCTTCACGAAAACATAAATTAGCAAATGTTCACCGTTTGCGCTTCAAAACCTTATTATTTTAGGCTTACCATTTTGAATCAAGTCACTAAATTCAAAGGGGTTCGTCCTTCTTTCTAAACAAAACCGTATCTAGCAATAAACGAAGCCGCAAGTACGATTCACCGCCCGCAAGTACGAAGACTAGGCAAAATGTGTGTACTACCCACCATTCCCATGGTCGCTGAACGATCGCAGCACCAGAGTACCCTCTAGTTTTTTAGGAAACTCTATGGGTCAAGTCGCAGCTGCGCGTTGACGTCACTCTCTCATCCGTTGCTGGCTCCTCCGCCAGCTCGCAACAGACTTCTCTTGCTTCACCTTCTCCACCGCTCGCAATGCTCGACTGCACGTCAAGTGGAAGCTTTATCTGCGATAAAACTTACACGAAATTCAACCCACCTCCCGTGTCATTGCGTTTCAAACAAACGTTTGACTCGAGTATACGCTACACCCGGCTTCGCTTCAAACCATTATTCCAGCACCCGTGTTGACGCCCGCTTCAATGGGGTCAACGCCATGCGCACCGCTGCTGCTTCGCATCCCATCGGGATTCCATTCGGGAAAATGGTCTATGATTTTTTAAACGTCATATCTGTTACGAAAGTACGTCAGCGGATCCGCGGTAGAGCCCGGCACAAAAAAATTGTATTAAAAAGAGAAAGAAGTAAAGAGAAGAGATATAATTAAAAAGGAAGCAAACATCATTTCACCTAAGAACTGCACCAACTGACCAAGCCACGCACGTATACGCTCATCGACGGAGACATCATTTGCAAACTGCGTTCTATAGTGCATAGAAGCACCTGATAGCGTCCAGAAGGTAACGAGGCGTCTTAAGAAAGGGCGTACCTCTGAGGAGCACGGCATTTTAAGGGCGAAGCTTTTTATAACGGCACCTGTTCGTCCCTCGTGCCAGTTGTAGTATGTAACAAGTATAACATTTTGACCAAGGTGGTGCCGGTGAGAGATTTCTTCTGTGCGTTGTTGAACAATAAAATATAGTGCTCAATGTACATGCCAATGGCTGCTAAGGGGGAATGAGAGGCAGGAACATTCGGCTTTTAGTTAACCCGCACGTTGCAATCCCCATTAGCAGCCATTGGCATGTACATTGAGCACTATCTGACAAGAAAGAGTTGCTACGTTATACTCGCTGGGTGTAACCTCCTTAGTTTCAGAAAGGTTTAGCGAGCGTTGAGCCGCAATGCCATGAATACAATGAACTAGTATATACCATGAACTCGAGCGGGTTAAAGGTGGGAAGTAGATACGAAGCGCAAGCCGTAAGAAAGTAAAAGCCGAATTCTCCTGTCTCTCATTTCCCATTAGCAGCCATTGGCATGTACATTCAGCACTATCTGACAAGAAAGGGTTGCTATGTTATACTCGCTGGGCGTAACCTCCTTGGTTTTAGAAAGGTTTAGCGAGCGTTGGGCCACAGTACCATGAATACAGTGAACTAGTATATACCATGAACTCGAGGTCGTTAAAGGTGGGAAGTAGACCCGAAGCTCAAGCCGTAAGAAAGTGTGCGTGTGCCACCTCTCGCTTAGTCTTTGGAATGTCCGCTGGATGACTGTGCTCCTATACGGGGAATATATGTTGAAAAGTTGCGAGATGGTGGTACTTGGAGTGTTGAATAGATGGACGAACGGACACACAGACAGATGCATGGATGGACGAATGAACGGACGCAGGGGCGGATGCATGGATGAACGCAAGGACGGACGCACGAACAGACGCATGCATGGACGGGCGGATGGACAGACGGAAGCAAGAACGAATGGACGGACGAATGCTTTGCCCCACTCTCTATCATTCACTCCGTGGGTATGCTGCCAATTTTTTTTTTCACGAGACAGTATCGCCTATCACCACATCTACCGATGCTACCATGCTATACAGTAGCAAACAACATGAGCACTCACAAGATGCATCCTACAGACCAGATGTCAACCTCGAAGCTGTGCCCCTTCTTCGAGAGTACTTCAGGTGCTACGTAGTTGGGCGTGCCGCAGAGCGACCTCCTCTTCTCGCCATCAAACTGCAAGCGGATAGCGAGCCCAAAGTCTCCCACCTTGAGTTCCATCTTGTCATTCAGCAGAAGGTTGCCCAGCTTCAGGTCTCTGTGAATCACCTTCTGTTGCACGAGGTAGTGGCATGCAAGAAGAAGCTGGTGTAGAAAGTAGCGTGCTTCTGCCTCCGTGAGTATCTTGCGACGCCTGTGCATTTCCATGAGACTCTAAAAAGACCAACAAAATTCGGTCACAGTCTTCCTGCGGGAGGCACAACCACGGTAATACATCTAACAGCAACTCTCTAAGGGTTGAAGACGCTATTATATGGCAATGCAAACAAGTCCCAAAAACACAATGACTAAGTAAGAGAGATGCTGCTGTGAAGAGCTCTGCAAACTTCGACCGCCTGGTGCGTTTTAAATTGCTCAGATAATTCAGATAATTGGGACTTCTAGCGTTTTTTCCCCAGGAAACGCGGTTACTGTGTCCTGTACTTGACACTGCATTGTCTGGGTGGGTATAGTCATGCTCCAGGAAATGCGGTTACTGTGACCTGTACTTGATACTGCAACGTCTGGGTGAGTATAGTCGTGCACCAAAACCGTCAAACCGACGTGATGGGTGCCCTTGCCGGATGTATCAGGTTCGTTCAATTGAAACAAAAGCGGATCTTCAATAATGCGCGACACAGAACTCGCAGCTTTGCCTATTATCATACACTACTCCCTACATCATTTGACGCTTGAATTCACTGAGTGCGAAATTAGTAGGATCATTTTGAAAAACTTTCAACTGCTTTCTTGGTTCACCTAAATTTTAAACTTCTTTACATAAAATTTTAAGCTACGTTAGGAGTGAATATTACATGATACGGTGTTGACATGTAATAAATAGAGCAGCTATACATACCCGTCGGTTGCAGAGCTCCAGGATGATGTATACATTCTTTTCATCTTCGAAGTAACTGTTGAAACCGACGATGTTCTTGTGATCGAGGCTCCTGTGAATTTGAATCTCCTGGTGTATCTGCGAATAATGGACGCATTGCAGAAAACGGCGTTGAATGTAATGCATGTCTTCAAACACAAGGGCCTATATACATTTTACTGTAGAACTGGCGGATACAAAAGTAAACTAGCACTTGTTCCAAGTACGAATACAACAGATCAGAGAAGCTCTTTAAGAAATGGGACATAAATGAACATGCACCTCATCTCGCTGCCGTCTTTCATGGAGGCAGTGTGGTGTGGAGTGGGCGGGGAGAGTGTCTGTGGCGCTCGATGGCCGGAACGATTGGGCGAGTGATTGTGCAGCGCGCGCGAGCCATCTGCCACCGCGCTTGCGCTCCCGCACTTTGTTTACTCGGTGCACTTGCCCAGCGTTTACTCGGTGCACTGCCCGGCGCAGGGAGCTTCGCCAGCGACGGCAGTGTGTGAGCGTAAGGAGCTTGGCTTCTAAAAATTGCCAAACACTTTTCAGAAAGTTAGAAAAACCGCCAATAGGGCGTGCTGGTATACGCTCGTGATGGTGAAGCGATAAAAACGAATGGAGACTTATGAAGAACACTGGACAAAACGCGACTACAAACTGAGTTTTATTTTGGAAACAACGCGATAATACAGATAAATTGTAGCACGTCGGGGTTAGAATCGGAGTGCTGTAGTTTACAAGCACGCCGATCGAACTGCCTCAGTATCGCATCATGAAAAGCGGCAGTCGTTGCGTCAGGCAGTCATCCATTCTTCCCTTTAACGTGAAGTTGCTTTTAAATGTGAAGCATTTCTTAGCGAACTTCGGCGACTATGAACGCATCTATCCATCTAGCCGCCTACGACTTTTAGCTCTCCTGGCCGTTTCGATAGTGGTATCGATACCAAACTTGGTATGACATAACATGACTGTATGATGAACATACTTGACTAGTCGTAACATAAAAACAATGATGTGTATGTCATGAATGTCATGATTTACATTTCCTGGTCCTGCAGCTCTAGCGGTGGTTTCGTTCCGATGGCATGTTGCAAAACTGGTATGGTATGGCATGATTGCATGGCGAACACAAGCGACAAACTCTAACATAAAAATAATGACATGCGTGTCATGTAACACCATGATTACATGCCACGCTCGTGATGCACTCGTGGCCGTTTTGCTAGCTTCACGTATGCCAAATTTGGTATTACGATACCTGAATGGATGACGAAAGTATGTGACTGGTGCAAACATGATAGCCATGAGATGCGTGTCATGACTATGACTATCATGCATGTCAGATGCGTGTCAACAACATGACTACATGCCACGCTCATGATGCGCTGGCGGCCGTTTCGCTAGCTTCACTTATAGCAAATTTGGTATTACGGTACGTGAATGGTTGACAAAAGTATGATACTGGTGCAAACATGATGAACATAAGATGCGTGTCATGTAACAACATGACTACATGCTACGCTCATGATGCGCTCGCGGCCGTTTCGCTAGCTTCACATGTACCCAACTCGTTATTACGTGGCGCGAACGGACAACATAGCTAAATGACACATCCAAACATGATAATCACGACATGCGCGTCATGTAACAACATGACTACATGCCACACTCATGATGCGCTCACGGCCGTTTTGCTAGCTTCACATATGCCAAATTTGATATTGTCACGACGTCAAAACAGAGGTCTTCCCGCTTAAACTGAGACACCAGAAGCAGGTAGGTTCTTTTAATAGAACGCGCAAGAGAGTTCTTCTTTTTTGTCCATTTCGTAGTCCTTCGTGGCACATGCACAACTGCCATCGTCTTTCCTGAGCAAGCACGTGACATTTGCCTCCCTCCGAAAAAAGCATCGTCCCGATGCGCAACTTAGGTTCTCTACAAGGCGTATGAAGTGGTCGTACGAAAACGGCAGCTGGGAGCTAATTAACTCGATAAATACAATTTCATACGCACGACGTGCACAACTTCGGGCAAATGCTTTCAGCGCTTAGAACTACAATCAGTGTCGGGAACAACTTCGTAGTTAACGTCGTTCAAGCGTCGCGTGACGCTGTATGGACCAAAGTACCGTCTTAGCAGTTTCTCAGACAGTCCACGTCGACGTATTTGAATCCAGACCCACACTTTGTCACCTGGTGTGTAGCTAATAAACTGGTGTCGGGTGTCGTAGCGTTATGCATCTTGATGCTGCTGATGACAGATGCGCACGCGCGCGAGCTGTCTGGCTTCTTCGGCACGCTGAGTGAATTCTTCGGCGTCTACATGGATGTCGTCACACTCATGCGGCAACATGGCGTCCAATGTTGTCGTGACTTCGCGACCATAGATCAGACTGAACGGCGTCATTCCAGTGGTTTCTTGTCGAGCGGTGTTGTAAGCAAAGGTCACGTACGGCAATATCTGATCCCAGTTTTTATGTTCCGTGTCAACGTACATACTGATCATGTCTGTGAGAGTCCTATTGAGGCGCTCCGTCAGTCCGTTTGTCTGCGGATGGTATGCAGTTGTTCTCCGGTGAGCTGTACCGCTGAGTCTGAGAACCGACTCCAAAAGCTCTGCGGTGAAGGCAGGTCCTCCTTCTGTGATCACTGTTGTCGGAGCGCCATGCCGAAGGACGATGTTCTCAATGAAGAACTGAGCGGATTCTGCTGCTGTGCCGCGCTGCATAGCTTTAGTCTCCGCATAACGGGACAGGTAATCAGTGACCACAATAATCCATCTGTTCCCTGTTGTGGAAGTTGGAAAGGGACCCAGGAAATCTATTCCAATCTGGGTGAACGGCTTTTCTGGTGCTTCGATTGGATGTAAAAGACCGGCTGGCTTACTGGGAGGTGCTTTGCGCCTTTGGCAGTCGGTGCAAGTTCGCACGTGATGGTTAACAGCAGCAGGTAACTTTGGCCAGTAGTACTTGCATCGCAGTCGGCACAATGTTCGGGTGTAGCCTAGATGACCAGACGTTGCTTCATCATGGCACGCTTCCATAATTTCTTTTCGAAGAGAGGCAGGCACGACGAGCAAGTGCGGGTTACCGTTTGGTGAGAAGTTTTTCCTATAGAGAACATCGTTTCGCAAGCAAAAAGATGACAGTCCTCTAGCAAATAACCGCGGCACGTCTTCACGTCGTCCTTCTAAATATTCAATGAGTGGTAACAGCTCAGGGTCACTGCGCTGCTCTCGTGCAATAGTGGCCGTGTCGACAACTCCCAAGAATGCCGCGTCGATGTTTTCGTCATCAGGAGCGGCAGTTTCCACTGGCGACCGTGAGAGACAGTCGGCGTCGGTGTGCCTCTTCCCAGATTTATAGACGACGGTCATGTCAAACTCTTGAAGCCTTAGGCTCCAGCACGCCAAACGACCAGATGGATCTTTAAGGTTGGTGAGCCAGCACAAAGAGTGATGGTCGCTAACAACCTTGAAGGAGCGGCCGTACAAATACGGGCAAAATTTGATGACCGCCCACACCACGGCGAGACACTCCTTCTCGGTGGTCGAGTAGTTCTCCTCTGTGCGAGAGAGAGTTCTGCTGGCGTAGGCTATTACCCTTTCACAGCCGTCTTGCCACTGCACCAGAACGGCACCCAGACCTACATTGCTGGCGTCAGTGTGAAGTGCTGTAGGGGCTTCCTGGTCGAAGTGCGCGAGGACTGGAGGTGTTTGCAGGCGTTGTCGTAGTTCATTGAACGCGATTTGCTGTTGTTCACCCCAAAGGAAGGGGACGTCCTCACGTGTGAGTCGTGTCAATGGCGCCGCAATGGGCGAAAAGTCCTCGATAAATCGCCGGTAATAGGCACACAACCCTAAAAAGCGTCTCACGGCCTTTTTGTCGCGTGGTGCAGGAAATTGCGCTACGGCGTCTATTTTGGCCGGGTCAGGTCGAACACCCTCGTGACTGACGACGTGGCCTAGGAAGCTGAGTTCGTTAAAACCAAAATGACATTTTTCTGGTTTTAAAGTAAGGCCGGCTGAACGTATGGCTTGGAGGACGGTGAATAAACGGCTGAGATGTTCCTCGAATGTTGCTGAGAATACAATAACATCGTCCAGATAGACCAAGCATGTTTGCCACTTCAAACCTGATAGTACGGTGTCCATGAGGCGCTGAAAAGTGGCTGGCGCCGAGCAAAACCCAAAAGGAAGCACCTTAAATTCGTATAGGCCGTCGGGCGTCACGAAGACCGTTTTTTCACGATCTCTCTCGTCGACTTCTATCTGCCAGTAGCCGCTTCGGAGGTCCATTGAAGAAAAATAGCGCGCATGACGCAGTCGATCGAGTGAATCGTCTATGCGGGGCAGTGGATAGACGTCTTTCTTCGTGACTTGGTTCAACTTGCGATAATCAATACAGAAGCGCAAGCTGCCGTCTTTTTTCTTGACCAAAACCACGGGGGACGCCCAAGGACTTTTTGAAGGTTGTATGACGTCATCCGCGAGCATCTTGTGCACTTGCTTCTGTATCTCCTCGCGCTCTTTCGGAGACACACAATAGGGGTTTTGCCGAATCGGTCGCGTATTGTCTTCAGTAATGATGCGGTGCTTGGTCAATGCTGTCTGCTGGACCTTTGACGTACGCGAAAAGCAGTCTTCGAATTGGTGTATAAGTTCAAGCAGGCGCTTCCTATCTGAGGGCGGTAGCGTAGAGCAGATGTCTACCGACAAAGTTGTCGAGGCGGGGACAGCCGCGTCATCTGGTTGCAAGGTAAAACAATCCCTGGCTTGGTCTACATCGTCGTAGTAGGCAATTGCGGTACCCTTCTGGATTTGGCGGCGCTCGTTGCTGAAGTTTGTGAGGAGCACTTCTGCCTGTCCACCAGTAAGCGCCAGGACGCCCCTCGCGATGGAAATGCCTTGCGTGAACAAAAGAGTGACTATGTGCTCCGCTATCACATCTTTATAGCAAGGACACCCACTGGACACCGACACAAGGCAGCAAGATCTCGGTGGGAGTGTCACATCGTCGGCCATTCGCAAACGGCCACGTTGTTTTTCACTGCTGTTGTCGGCATAAGGATGTGCGCAAAACGTCACTATACGTTGAGGGATGTTGATAACAGCGCCATGATCTTGAAGAAAATCCATGCCCAAAATTAACTCTTTACAGCAGTCCGGCAACAGGACGAAAGTGGCCACGAAGCTAGAATCCCCGATGCGAAGGCTAGTGGTGCATTTACCCGTGGGTGTCATCAGCTGATCACCAGCACTCCTTATGTGCGGCCCTGTCCACGGTGTCTTGACCTTTCTAAGGCGGTCGGCGAGCTCTTGTCGTATGATTGAGAAGTCGGCGCCAGTGTCGACGAGTGCTGTAACGTGATGTCCATCAATGAGAACGCTCAGATCGGCACGCACAACTTCATCAGTATTATTATTCGTCGTCGTATTCATCGTCGTTGTCGCCATACCTTCTTGCGATGATTGGGGGAACTTTTCAGTGTGTCGACGATTGGCAACCTTGCCCCCCGAGGTCGCATGCGTTAGTTTCCCCGGCGCGGGCTAGGCGAACGGCCTCTGGTGACGTCCGCGTAGCTCTGAGGGAAGTCACGGTGACGAGCAGGTGATGGAGATCGCAAGCGACGCGGTGGGGTTGCTTGGGCAGGCGATAGTTGATCGGCATCGTGGGCCCGATGGTCTTCGGAGCGGAAAGAAGCGGGACGAGAAAAGTTCCCGAACCCAGAATCGCCGTGATGGCAATAGCGGGCAATGTGACCGGATTTTCCGCAGCGGTAGCAAATAAGTCGATGGTCGGCCATGCGCCACAAGTCAGTTCGGCGAACTGGTGGTCGTCTTGTAGAATCCCGTTGCCACCAAGGTACGGTAGTGGGTCGTAGCTGGAAGGGCGTCGCCACAAATGTCGGTGGAGGGCGACGGACCACATCAGCGTAGCTCGCTGGATGTGGCTCAGGACTTGGCGCGGGTGGTGTAATGGCTTGCCTCAACTCCTGGCGGACGATTTCGGCAACAGATGCGACTGGCGGTTGGGCAGGGGGAACGCAGAAGGCCCGAAGTTACTCACGCAGTATTTTCCTAATCATTTGTCGCAGAGAACTTTCGCATACGGCAGTGTTCTGAGCTGCAGCACTTACTGCCGTGTGGCTCTGCAGGCGGTCAAAGTGTCGGCGTCGTTGTTGCAGTGCGCGCTCGATGACTGTCGCCTCTCTTATGAATTCATCTACTGTTGTAGGTGGATTCCGTACGAGGCCCGCAAACACTTGTTCCTTAACACCCTGCAATAAATGACGCACCTTTTTCGTCTTGGGCATGTCAGGGTCAGCTCATCGAAACAGACGGATCATACCCTCTGCGTACATGGCGGCTGTTTCATTGGGTTTTTGCACGCGTGCCTCAATCACTTGCTGTGCGCGATCCCGTCGGACCGAGTTCAAAAATGTAGCGAGGAGCTTTCGACGGAAGTCTTCCCAAGATTGGAATGTAGCCTCGCGGTTCTCATACCACGTGCGAGCGCTATCTTCTAGCGCGAAATATGCACGGCCAAGTTTGTGCTGTTCGCTCCAGTGGTTGGATACAGCGACCCGTTCGAACTGTTCGAGCCAGTCCTCGACATCCTCGTACTCTTCCCCACGGAAAACTTCAGAAACGCGAGGATGTTGAAGAGTTACCTGTGAGGGAAAAGTGGTCTGCGATGATGTGATAACCGTGGATGTCGTAGGAGCTGCCATGCTGGAAAGAGGCGGAACAGGTGCGGACTCTGGACTTAGGCCTAGTAGGCGCCGACTGAATCAGTGCACTGGAGTCGTGACGAGGGGCTGAGTTTCTGGACTAGGTGAACGGGTCCGAGCAAGACTGTCCTGCATCAGGTTGTAGGCCCCAGCACTTCCACCAGTGTCACAACGTCAAAACAGAGGTCTTCCCGCATAAACTGAGACACCAGAAGCAGGTAGGTTCTTTTAATAGAACGCGCAAGAGAGTTCTTCTTTTTTGTCCATTTCGTAGTCCTTCGTGGCACATGCACAACTGCCATCGTCTTTCCTGAGCAAGCACGTGACAATATTACGTAACGCGAATGGATAACGAAGGTATGTGACTGCATGGGGCAAACATGATCATCATGAGAAGCATGCCAGGTGAGATAATGACAACATGCCACAGTCAACGCACCAATAAATTTCGACATGACGCGGTGCGCGTGCTCGCCGGCGTTCACTTCGTTGCGTCACGCTGATGTTGCCCCGCCAGGCGCCATTCCTGCCATATACTCGCCGGCGCGCGCCGCGCTGCGTTACGCATACGCTGTTCAGCGCGTCCAGCGTCCCTCCATTACAAAAGGAGGGAGATGCAGCGCTGTCTGGGTAACGCATCGTGTAGCGCATATGTCGCATTTCGCGCCAGTTGCAATCGGGCCGAGCCGACAGACGCTGTTTGCGCCTGGCGTCAGACTACAACAGAGTGCTCGCGTTTTGCTAACGTAGCGTCGCTGTGCCCAGCGTGTGCGCGCGTCAACGCTACATTGGAATATACTGAGCCCTTCATGAAGCGTTCGCAGGCGTTTTTCTAGCTCCACATATACCAAATTTAGTGTTACGTGACGTAAATGGATGACAAAATATATGACTGGAGCAAACATGAAAATCCTGACTCAATATATGACTGGTGCAAACATTAAAATCCTGACACGCGTGTGATGTAAGAACATGACAACCTTCGAATAACGCGTTCGACGCGTTATTCGAAGGTCGTAGGTTCGATTCCTGCTCACGGCAAGTTATTTTTTCACCCACTTTTCTTTGTTCTTATTCACATTACATCGGTTCTAATAACTCCCCCTATACATTCCTTGGCATTATTGTCTGTTAGTCTGTTAGATCTCATGAATATTGTGTCAAAACACGGAAAAACGAGCCCTTAGGTATACACGTCTTTCCCTTATATATATATATATATATATATATATATATATATATATTATATATATATATATATATATATATATATATATATATATATATATATATATATATATATATATATATATCAATTCCAGCATATCGAGTTCCACATGTTTTCTCAGATGTATAAGCTGTTGACAAGGAGTGTGTCAAGCTTCGTTAGAGAACATAATAAACCTTCGTTCATGGGCTTCACGGTCACTTTAACATCACCAAAAATATATGAAAAATATGTAAAATATATGAAGGCGCCTTGTCCTGTGTTCATGAATGACCGTTTCTTTTTCGCGCTTCACCATCATGAACATCCCAGACGTCGAAGTTCAAAGCATGATCGAGTGTCCTGCACAATATTTGGTACAGTTGACAAGCTTGTTTTGCATGTAAAGAGAATAATTACCTTCCCGCGAATGTACAGTACGATTAAAGATCTCATAACTACAAGCATTACGTAATTGAAAAAAGTGTTTTTATTGCTCATTCAACACCCTGGCTTAAGCGAAGGCTACATAAGTGCACTAGCTTGTTCACTTCAAAGTCACGCAGACTGAGAAGAAAAAAAAAGTGGCCGCGGAAGTTTCCTATAGCTGGTACACTTCTAAGCCACGTAGACTGGAGAAAAAAATTGGCTACAGAAGTTCTCTATATAGCTAGTCAATTTCAGAGCCATGTAAACTGGAGAAAAAAATTGGCTATAAAGTTCTCTAGCTATCCACTTCAAAGCCATGTAGACCGGGGACGAAAATTGGCTGCAAAAGTTCTCTAGATAATCAATTTGAGAGCCACGCAGACTGGGAGAAAACATTTGGGAAAGGGTGTGCGGGGGGCAGATCGAAGCTTTGTTGAAACCCTGATCACCACACTTTCCTAAAGTAGCAAGTATTTAAAACTTTCAAGTGACAAATTAAGCAGTCACTATTCAAAATGCGAGTAGTATGAATTTTTCAAACTGCAAACCACGTGCATTCTGGTGGCCACGGTATACCTATGCAGTGAAGTATGCATTACGACAGCCATTCTTGCCAAATGTTGCTAGATTAACTCAAGGTATAACTCATTCCTATGTTATTGCTTTAATTGGTTACTATTAACTATGCTCCATGACATAGAACATGACATTTTTATATACTGGGGTGTGTAAGTTATAATATGTATACTGGCGCTGGTTGGGCAAAGATGTGCACCACAGTAAAATTTAAGGAGCCACATTCAATGATAGTCTGTGCTCCCAGACGGTCACCTTTTGCTTCTGAAGTGCCTTTACGAGATGTGCCTTGGAGACCACCTTGCCAGCATAAACTATGTTGGTAGCTCTGTCGGTGAACTCGTAGCATTTTGCGAATCCACCCTGTAAATGAACAAAGGGCGATATCTATCAATATTCGACCCACCCGAAAAGAACCGCAGCGACATCGGTGGAGTTCAAAGCTCAAAGGAACGTTAGGAGAGAAAACTTATAATAGGCTATCAACACTAGAAGTTCCTCTGTCACGGTAGTGCCAGATTGGGCAGCTACAATTAACATTCACCGTAAAAGTGGTCTTTTAATGAGGCAAGACTGCCTTAGAAAATTGGCGCCCGCATCTTCCCACGAGGGCAACTCGAATGAATGCGTCGCACAGGGAGGAGGGTATCACGAGAATGTTGCGTAATTGAGTATGATTTTAGAAATGTTTAATTGTTATTTCGTCTTTATTATTCTAATTTATTGAATTAAGAAAAAGCAAGGGAAGGATGATGATGATGATGATGATGATGATGAAAAACATTTATTATAAGAGAGAGAGGTACGGGGCCAAAGCATGACCCCGCTACATAGTCGGCGTCCTTAGTCCGGGACACCGCATGACGAGGCCCCTACTCGCGCCCGTCTCACCAGAGCCCGTTGAGACTCTAGTGATGAGCAGTTGAGGAGGGCAGTCTCCCATGCCTCTCGGGAAGGGGTAGGGGAAGGGGGTAGGTGGGGATTTTTCGAACATGCCCATACCATGTGGAAGATATCACTGCGGCGTACACGGCCGCAAAGACATAACCCCTGGATCACAAGAGAAATTCTACACGCAAAGCGGAAAGTCAAACGACTTCGGAAAGCAGTAAAAAAACAGTGCTGCAGTGCGAATACATCAAAATTAAAAACAGCTATTTCACACTTTAAGGCCAAAACAAAGCAAGCAAAACAACATTATTTTGAAGTAACGCTACCGTCATTCATTACTGGTAACCCACAAAGGTTCTGGAAGCATTTCAGCCGTAGAAAAAACAGCAGTCCTGAACTTTCGTTGCAACAGAAAACGGCGAAATCTAATATGTACAACAACTATTTCCACTCTGTTTTTACAAAAGATGACGGGGAAATTCCACAGCTTGCACACATGAATAATATTGGAATCAGCCCTATAGATGTAGTTGATGAAGGAATATTTTCTCTTTTGCTCGACCTAGACCCCAAAAAATCTTCGGGACCAGATGACATCCCCAATCCCTTTCTTAAGCGATATGCCGAATGGTGCAGCAAATACCTTGGTATGGTTTTCCGCAAATCTCTCGCCGTAGCAAAACTTCCAGACGACTGGAAAAAAGCTAAAATAGTACCAATTCCCAAAGCAGGAAATAGCGATAATCCTTCAAACTTTAGGCCAATATCTTTAACCAGCACGTCATGCAAAATAATAGAACATATAATTTTGAAACACTTAACCGTTCTTTTAGAAAGTAATGGCGTTTTGTCATCTTGCCAGCACGGGTTTCGCAGTGGATTATCGACTACCACGCAACTAACAGAAGTTGTTCACGATTTAGCATTATCTATTAACAACTGCACGCAAACGGATATTATACTATTAGACTTTGCAAAAGCGTTTGATTCCGTATGCCACAACAAATTAATTGCAAAACTTCGAAGTATTATTGGAGATGGAATATTAACAAATTGGGTTAAGGACTTCTTAACTAATCGTTCACAATATGTCCTGTATGACCAAGTACCATCAGAAAACTTGCCTGTTACGTCCGGAGTACCACAAGGCTCCGTTTTGGGGCCTTTGTTATTTCTTGTTTTTATTAACGATATCACAGACAGTATCTCTTGCACCATTAGGCTTTTCGCCGACGACTGCATTATTTACAAAGAAATTAACAGTCACTCAGATCACCTTGCACTAAGCGATTCTTTACACCATCTTTCCAACTGGTGCGACATGTGGCAAATGTCGATTAACCCCAAAAAAAAACAGTGTGCATGACGATAACCCGAAAAAAAGAAGCTATCCAGTATGACTACAGGATTAAAGGCACCAGGCTTGCAAAAGTGAATGCGCACAAATATTTAGGCGTCACGATAACGTCAAGCCTCAGATGGGATACGCACATTTCTAACATTACTTCGGTTGCTCTGCGCAAGCTCTTTTATCTTCGCAGATGCCTTCGGTTGGCCCCTCACTCAACCAAGCTTTTAGCCTATACTACTTACGTAAGACCGGTATTAGAATATGCTAACACAGTATGGTTTCCTTATACAGTCACTAACATTCAAAAGCTAGAAAACGTACAGAGGAAGGCAGCAAGATTCATCTGCAACAAATATAAGCGCACTGATTCTCCTACAAATATGTTAGCAAGCTCTGGCCTCCAAACACTTGCGATTCGAGCGAAACAAGCGCGCCTTAAATTTCTTTTTCAGCTACTTCACAACCATTATAAAATTGACCCATCATTGTACATCCGTCCGTCAGACTCCCGCGTTATTAGGCACAAACATTCATACACACTGAAAGAGTACTCTTACCGCAATGACACGTTCAAACACTCCTTTTTTCCACTTGTCATAAGGGAATGGAACTGTTTGGATTCCTCCATAACTAGTGCGAAATCGGTATCCGACTTTGCACTAAAATTAGAAAATATGTTCTCTTAATGCGGCAATACTCGCATTACCAGAAGCATTGCGCCACCAGTGAAAGCGTATTAGTGGAGTGTACAAGTGTCAACTGGAGTGTTTGGAAGTTAGCTATTTGTTTGCCGGTGTACCACTGCACTTCATGCAAAATTTGTGTTCTTTTTGGTGATGGTTTCTTTGTCTTTGCAGATGTAAACAATTTGTATATTTTTCGCGCTTGTACTTTGTGATGACTGTCATTTCACTACATTTCTGTTAATGTACCACCTGCATGTACAATCTGTACGCCCACCTGCTATGGTCTCGGAATGAGACTGGCAGTATTGAAAATAAATAAATAAATAAATATCACACGTCTCCCCACAGTGTGGGCACCGCCCATCTGTGTTCGCATCGAAATGTTTTAGGATTGCAGGACAGAGTAGAGTACCTGTCTGCAGGCGCCTTAGAGTTCGCTCTTCCGCCTTACTCAGCCCCTTTGCAGGAGCCGGGTAAAGGCGGTGAGTGTCGCGATAATAGGTTAGAATTTCTTTGAACCGCAGCAGCGGTGTATTGGCCTCCGAGTCATAAGAGCCAAGGTGAGGAGCCCGGTGGGTAAGCGCTCGGGCGGCCGCGTCAGCGGCCTCATTACCTCGTAAGCCCTGATGGCCAGGAGCCCATACGATGCGTTTCGGGGCTGGATCAGCGAGAGCCCGTTTTAGAATTTGGCTGGCTAGGGGGGATATCTCTCCTACCAAGTAATGAGTACATGCTTTCCTGGAGCCCGTGATGATAACTTTCGAGTTGGGGTCCGCAGCAGCAAGCGCTATCGCGACTTCCTCAGCGCGCTCTGGATTTTGTGCAAGGGAAGGAGTGTAATGTTAAAGTGTATCTTTATTGCTTGGTGCCATCGTTCTGTTGGCCGGAAAGCAGACGCCCTTGACTGAATCCCGAACGCGCGCTCCGCCGCTGATACCAACGCCGAGTTGCTGATACACACACCGCCCGCGCTCGAGGGAGAGGAGACGAACATGCGCAGCGGTTGTGTGGACGGCGCCGACGGGACAGCCTGACATCATGCGACTAAAGGCCTGGCCCCACGTATCCATCGCAGCGCGTCGGCGCGAGGCTTTTTGACGCGGCGCTGCGCCCTCTCCGTATAGGAGAGTGGGCTCGTGGCTACGCGAAGCCGCGCGCTCTCTTCCTCCGTATGGGAGAGGGCTCGACGCCACGTCAGAAACACACACGTCGACGCGCTGTGACGGATACGTGGGGTCAGGCCTTGAAGGGCCACTCACCAGGTCCCAAACCAAATTTTAGTTAGACCTTGGAAGTTGTTGGGTGTCCGATGAGAAATGTTTTGCCACTATAAATGAATGGTAAAACTTTATTTCGTCAGAAAGCAACTGCGAATGATTCCGTGTTAGAGGGCCATCAATCCAAGGTTGGCGGCGACCTGTGTGGCCCACTCCACGACCCTTAACGGGACGACTGGGTCTGAGCTGGTCAACATGGCTTCCCAGTGCTCAGGAGAGGAATCACGCATAATATCTATCGGCGGCAGCACTATGCTACATTCCCAAAGTATGTGATCATATGTTGCCATAGCCTGGCACCATTTGCATTGCGGCTTTATCTCCTCCGGGTATATTTTGTTCAACACGTAAGGGTTGGGAACCATTTTTTGAATCGGTTCATTACGACCTGAGAAACCTGTTTTTTTTTTTTTGAAGTGGTGTGAAGCGAGGACGAGAGGAGACGAGCTCGAAACCCTTGCCGCTCCTCCACAGTCTTCGCAAGCCAAATCTCTTCCTTACCCTCTCCGGCATCCGATGAAGAGGTAACGTGCGCATGGCCTAGGTGGCTTTGGCATGACGTGCCCGAACAAGCCCAGCCCCCGTTGCACGCGAGCGGCGTTTTAGGGGCGAAGCTTTTTATAGTGGCACTCGTTCGTCCCCGTTGTAGTGTGTAACAAGTATAACATTTTGACCTCCAAGGTGGTGCCGGTGAGAGATTTCTCCTGTGCGTTGTCGAACAATAAAAATAGTGCTCAATGTACATGCCAATGGCTGCTAATAAGGAATTAGAGACAGAAGCATTCGGATTTTAGTTAACGCGCACACTGCGATCCCCATTAGCAGCCATTGGCATGTACATTGAGCACTATCTGACAAAAAAGGGTTGCTACTTGATACTCGCTGGGAGTAACCTTCTTAGTTTTAGAAAGGTTTCGCGAGCGTTGAGCCGCAGTGCCATGAATACAATAAACTAGTATATACCATGAACTCGAGGTGGTTAAAGATGGGAAGTAGATACGAAGCGCAAGCCGTAAGAAAGTAAAAGCCGAATTCTCCCGTCTCTCATTTACCATTAGCAGCTACTGGCATGTACATTGAGCAGTATCTGACAGGAAAAGGTTGCTACGTTATACTCGCTGGGCGTAACCTCCCTGGTTTTGGAAAGGTTTAGCGAGCGTTAGACCGCAGTGCCATGAATACAGTGAACTAACATATACCATGAACTCGAGGTGGTTAAAGGTGGGAAGTGGGAAGTAGACCCGAAGCGCAAGCCGTAAGAAAGTGTGCGTGTGCCACCTCTCGCTTAGTCTTTGGAATGTCCGCTGGATGGCGGTGCTTCTATATGGGGAATATATGATGAAAAGATGCGAGATGGTGGTGCTTGGAGTGCTGAATAGATGGACGAACGGACACACAGACAGATGCATGGATGGACGAATGAACGGACGCAGGGGCGGATGCATGGACGAACGAACGAACAGACGCACGCACGGATGGGTGGATGGACGCATGGACGGACACACAGACGGACGCATGGACGGACGGAAGCAAGAACGAATGGATGGACGAATGCTTCACCCAACTCTCCATCATTCACTCCGTGGATATGCTGCCATTTTTTTTTGATCATGCAGAGTTATTTCGTGTCGTGGTCTACTGCCTGTTTCTGCGGGATGATTCGGAAACGCTGGCTTAGACGCGGTAGAATAGATGAGCACAATGAGTTCGCGAACGCGTAGGAGCGTTCCACGGCTGTCGTCTGCTCGATGGGCTGACCGCGGACAGGAACGCATGCGAAACGCCGGCACATTAGCCCTGCATCTCCTTGCAACTCACGGTGAAAAAAGAAGAGAAAAAAAAAGTGCTCACTGAATGGCCGTGTACGTAGGGCCATTCTTACGCGAACCTCATGTTCTCATTCGCTGGGCACGCGGCCACAAAAGGAAAAGGGAGCAGCGTTAATACTGAAGTGTGACCCATTTCCGCGGCGCGTAGCGTTGCAAATTTTGACAATGAAAATTTGACGTGATCATGAACGCCTCATCTACCCATTTCGCTTGTCAGCTCAAAATTGTCAAACCTGGTCAGTGCCCCTTAAAGGACCACTCGCCAGGTTTGACAATTTTGAGCTGACAAGCGCAATGCGTAAACGAGGCGTTCATGATCACATCTGGCAAAATTTGCAACGCTACGCGCCGCGGAAATGGGTCAAATTTCAAGATAAAAGCTGATCGCCCTCCCCTCTACCGGAGCACGCGTAGAGAATGAGAGCATGACGTAGGCGTAGGAATGGCCCTACGTACACAGCAATACGGTCACGTTGGTCCTCTACGTTGACGACTCTGCTCTGACGTTGTCAACAGTATACCACGTGACATGGCAAAAATTATTTAACGCAACATGCGTAGTTTATGTATTTCTTGCTTTAAGATATGAGTAAAACTTGAAATAAATAATAATACGCAATAAAAAATTGTGCACGTTTTTCTTACATTTTTCCCCCGTGAAACGCTACGAGATGCGGGCATTAGCCCGCATCTCGTAGCGTTTCACATGCGTTCGGGTTCCCGCGGTCAGCGCATTGAGCAGACGACCGCCGTGGAAGGCTCCTACGCGTTCGCGCACTCATTGTGCTCATCTACTCCACCGCGTCTAAGCCAGCGTTTCCAAACCATCCCGCAGAAACAGGCAGAAAACCACAAAATAACGCTGGTCAACAAAGCAACGCCGCTAGCGTGCACGGGGGCTGGGCTTGTTCGGGCACGTCACCTTTTCCTTCCTCCGTGGGGCACGTCACGCGCACGTCACTTCATGGTCGGATGCCGGAGAGGGTGGGGAAGAGGTTTGGCTTGCGAAGGCTACGCGGATGAGTGGCAAGGGTTTCGAGCTCGTCTCCTCTCACCCTCGTTTCGCGCCGCTTCAATAAACTTGTTTTCTCAGCTCGTAATGAACCGATTCAAAAACTTTTTGTGGCAAAACGTTCCTAATCGGACACCCAACAACTTCCACTGTCTAACTAAAATTGGGTATGGGGCCTGGTGAGTGGCCCTTTAAAGAAATACTCCACATTTAAAAAAAAGATTCTATGTGTACGTGTGATGAAACTATACGGTCTGAGAGCTTGGGAAGTACGCAAAGGTGCCAGCCAGTTGACCTAAGAGCAACAAGCGATTGCTTAGCGAATAATAAAATAGCTCACTCATGCTTGGCTAGGCATCAGCCTTGATTGTGCGTGCACTGGTGCACGCTAGTGTGCATCTGCCGAAATATGCCGTGAGCGACGGCGATCTTTATTGGACCGCTTACAGCGGTTATATATGGGCGGGATGACACGAAGGCAAAACATCCAGTCAGTTCTACTTCGCGAACACTGTCGAAAAAGCGAAGCTGGGACCCATCCACCAGGACATTTTATGCCGGGGTCCAGCATGGCTCCACTAACGCATTTTTGTCACGAATATTATGTAATGTAATACTAAGAAATAGCAAAGAAAAACACTACAATAAAAAGTTTCGATGCTGAGAGTCGAACCTACAGCCACTCATCCCAATTCCCAAGCCCACCCCTTCCTCTAAGAAGTGTGCACTGCTCAGTAGTAGTAGTAAACAAGTTTCCCACGCCCACCTCTTCCTCTAATAAGTCTGCACTGCTCAGTTGTAGCAGTAAACAACTTGGTAAGGAAAGCCATTGGTTTCCTAAGCTGCACTGGTCAGCTTACGCCAAAAGGAACAGCAGCAGCTGGTTCAATGGGCTCGCAGGTCGCAAATTGCAACAGAGAGGAGAGGCCCATTCAACAAAAGGCCTCTGTACATTGGCTAATAAATGTATTCTTTTTGTTCCCATCTAGCTTCTCAGATGCAATCCTGGAAAGTTACTTGCCGTAAGTTTCCCGTGTGCTGCACCCGAAAACGCAGCAAAAGGGTTTTGCGAACACAGAATGACTGAAAAGAGCAATCCGAAACAAACAAACAAAAAAAGACGCGAAACGTAGTGCACATATGTTCAGCTCACCGTGTTGGGCACCTATACGTAGGTCGAGCTATAGAGAGAGACGTAGAAAAATAAAACAAGCGAAAGGAATGGCGCGCGAGGGGCACGTGACGACGTTAGGCCAATCGTTCATCGAGGGAACGCGCAGGCGAGGAGGACAGGAGCAGTTAACAAAAGATGATGTTTTTTTCATTGTATTCAGAGACTTTAGCTAACATCACTTTCACATAATCAACACGATTAAAAAAAGAAGGTTGAGTTGCCGCACTACTCGACGTCACTGCATGCTCGCGGTTCCCCAGAGCCCGGGAAAACTACGACATGTACAGTGTCGCCAAAACAGTTTGGGAAGCGGACATTTCGGAGCGGGAGATGGTAGCAGAGGATGAAGGGCGATTAGGTCACACGATATCACATACGTGTAGCCCGAAAGCCGCCTCAACGGTTATAAAAGTCATAAGGGTGGTTGAAGCTAGGGGCATTGGAAATCCTTTTGAGGCAGAAAACTAGCAAGTCCAGAGGAAAGTTAGCCCTTAACGAGAAAGTTCCGCGTCGCGAACACACACCGACAGGAGCGTTGCCAAGGCAGCGCAGCCCATTCAGGCTACAGCTTAACTTAGTAAACAGCGCACCTTGCCGAGGAAGTTGCCGCGCACGTATTCTCTGCTGGTTATCTTGTCGATGATGAGGTCTGGCAGGCCTTTCTGAACGGTGGTGCCGGCTTTGGTTGGAATAGCGGAGGCCATTGCGACGCAGCAGCTGAATTCGTTGGAACGCGCGTGCTGCTCGTGCACGTTCTTCTTCTTTATCTCTTCTCATGGCTCTTACCCAAGAAGCTTTGAATGCAGCGGTGGGTAGGTCAAACTAAAAGAATATTGAGCTAAATTGTTCATCCTTTTACACATTCCTATGCTAATATTCCGCAATTAAATTTGTTGCATTAACTATTCCTAGCTTATACGAGAAGTATTGCGAAGGAACACTTAAAAAAATTACCTAACACTCGTGCACGTTGTAATGATTGTCGTGATTCTTGTTCTTCTTCACCTTCTCTTGTGGTTCGTACCCGCTGTTGTGCCTCGCCCAAGTTCCACGTGGTCTTCGCGGCCTGCTGGCACCTGGCAGCTGTTGATGAGTCAACCCTGCACCGGGACGGCGACGGACGCGGACAATCTGGAAAAACCACGTCGCCGGCTCCTCTTGACACAAAAGTCGTTGGCCAAGCTTTTGTCAGCCGCCGAGAGCAACACTCCGAAGCAGCGTCGACCCAGCAGCTGTACGGGGTATTCTGCCTTGCTTGAGTCAACCTGGCTGCATCAGGGAGCGACTTTGCGCCTGGGATTCCACGTCATCTCACTGTGGTGCCACGCTGGCGCGTGGGGTCTCCCTCACCAAACAGCGAACTGGGCATGTCTTGCCCCTTTCCTAGGTTCAGAGGGAGGCGGTGTTTGGCTTTCCCTCTTCGGGGACGGAGAGGAAGACGACGATCTCATTGGAGTATCCTGCGCATAAATTTTCTTTGCAAGGGATCTTGGGAAGGCGGACGATGTATAAAAACGCTAGCGCAGAGGCGCTCGTGTGTGATTCTCTTTTCATGTTGTACCACGCTACCATGTAAATACTGTATATAAACATTTTTTTCTCCTTCTCCGGCTTCTCTACTCGTCCTCTCCGGGGACTCGGATGGCCCGAGTCCGCACCACGCTACCCAAAGGCGCAACAGTGGTGGCAGCGGTGGGATTCGCCTGCGTCGGCTGCATCGAAGTGGTGAGTGCCGCGTGTTTGCTCTTCTTTTCGCCAGACTCGTTAGCGCAGATGGTCGGTAACGTGGTAGGGTGATTTTGGTAAATTTTGATTCGCAGACCAAGAATTGGGTGGCTCGTGGGCAAAATTACCTTAGAAGAGAAACGGTGTGCATATCTAAGATGGAGAAGTTTAAGGTCCAAGAACTCCTCGAAATTTGTCAGGAGCTGAATATTTCGGTCGGCTCGGTTAAAAGAAAACAACAAATTTTGGAGCACTTGGGAAAAGAGGAAGTGAGTTTAGAAGAGGCCATTGAGGCCAGAGAAACCATTTTGGCAAAGAAAGAGGAGCGTGAGCGCTTAGCCCGTGAACAAAGAGAGGAGGAAATAAGGAGGGATCGCGAGGATAAAGAACATGAAATCCGTCTGAAAGAACTGGAGCTTCGTATGTCCGTGGGAAATCAAAATTCAGGGGGTGGAGAATCAAAGATAAAGGATCTAATCCACACCTTCAAGGCGGGTGACGACATTGCATTATACCTCGTGCATTTTGAGCGAGCATGCGAAAATGCAGGGTTTAGTAGGGAGACTTGGCCACAAAAACTGATATGCGTACTACCAGGCGAAGTGTCCGATGTTATCGCAAGAATGAATAAAGAGGACTCCGAGGTGTATGACAGGGTAAAGGCTGCATTGCTACGAAAATGTCGCCTATCGACAGAGGCTTTCCGCCTGCGGTTCAGGCACTCTAAGAGGGGCAACGAATCTCATTCAGACTATGCCTACCAAATTAGAGCCAACTTTGAAGAGTGGCTCAAAAGCGCGCAAGTCTATGGCAACCATGACAAGGTCATTGAGTTGATGGTACTTGAGCAGTTTTACCGGGGAATTCCCGAGGAGGTAAGGCTTTGGGTGCAGGATAGGATGAAAGACGTAGACATGAACAGGGCAGCAGAACTCGCCGAAGATTACTGCTCACGCCGTAGTCTCCGCAATACACCACGAACTTCGGAAAAAAATGAAAAGGTAGAAAGCTGGTCGGGAAACCAGGGACGCAAGAGGTTTGCAAGAAATAACTGGAAACCCGAAAATTCCAAGTTATTAGACAATCAGCAGGGAAAGGACAGTGAGGGGACTAAGGCGGCACCTTCATCAGGTTCAAAGGCGCCTGGTGACATAGCGCATGCGTTAGAAGCGCGGAAGCCAGTTGTTTGCTACAGCTGCGGAGAAAAGGGCCACATGGCCAGGAGCTGTAAGAGGCACATGGCATTTGCCACAATTCAGGAGTCAGAGGATAGCTTAAAGCTGTTGAAGCCTTACATGAGGACACTCTCAGTGAACGGCCGAATGTGTAGGGTATTGAGGGACTCGGCGGCCACAATGGATGTAGCGCATCCAAGTTGCGTATCTTCCGAAGACTATATAGGAGAGTGTGCCTGGATTCGGCAAGTGGCAGAAAAGCAAAGCGTCTGCCTACCGATAGCGAGGGTTGTAATCGAGGGCCCTTTCGGCCAATTGTGTACGGAAGCAGCAATTTCAGCCAACCTCCCGGAGCACTTCCCTTACCTATTTTCAAATAAGTCTGAGGAAATGTTAAAAACACGTGGAGAATCATTTGCCACCGAAATAGCTTGCATGGCCCTTACCCGTTCGAAGGCGCGCGAGCTGACGCAACAGCTGAGCAGCTCACCCTCTGGGGAACAGACGTCCGAGGGCAGTGTAGGAAAACCTGAGGTAGTTGCGACGGAAAATGAGTCTGCCATGCGAGTTGTCGAGACGGAAACTGGGGCTATGGTCGACAACAGCGAGGAAATATCTCTAACGCCCGAAAACGAGGACTTGGTGACAGGCTCGGTGTTAACACCCGCGTCCACCAGTTGGTGTCAGCTAGCCAGAACCGACCGTGCAACGCTAGTGGTCGATCAAAAGGCGGATCTCGCACTCTCTATGCTGCTAGATGCCATACATAAGGAAGGTAACTCTAGGAAGAACGTTTCGTTCTACACCCAAAACGAGGTGTTGCATCGCAGGTATGAGAACGCTAAAGGGCGGGTCTACAACCAAGTGGTAGTTCCACTAAAATACCGGCGGAACATTCTCGACCTGGCCCACAGCAACGCCTGGGCGGGCCACTTAGGTATAAAGAAAACGAAAGCTAAGCTGGCTCAGGAGTTCTACTGGCCCGGGTGCTGGAAGGATGTAGAGATGTTTGTCCGTGGATGCGACACTTGTCAGCGGATAGGAAAATCAACAGACAAATGGAAGGCACCAATGAAACTAGTGCCAATAGTCACAGAACCCTTCCGTCGGCTCGTGATTGACATCGTGGGGCCTCTGCCTCCATCTAAATCAGGATATCGGTACGTCCTGACCGCGCTGTGCGTTGCCACCAAGTTCCCGGAGGCAATCGCACTGAAAGAGTTGAGTTCAGTATGCGTGGTGGACGCATTGTTGTCTATTTTTTCTCGGGTGGGTTTTCCCTCGGAGATACAGTGTGACAACGGAAGTGTGTTCACAAGCTGCCTTACGACTACATTCCTAGAACGCTGCGGGATAAAAATCGCGCATAGCTCTATTCACCATCCACAGTCGAACCCTGTGGAACGCATGCACTCGGTCATGAAACGCGTTTTGCGAGCTTTGTGCTTTGAGCATAAAAGTGACTGGGAGGGGTGTATACCAGCTGCGATGTTTTCTCTGAGGTCGGCCCCACACGAGAGTACGGGTTTTAGTCCGGCTGAACTTGTCTACGGCAGGAACTTGAGAGGTCCGCTGCACTTAATACGAGAGTCATGGACTGGATATGGGGAGGACCCTAATGTAGTTTCCTATGTACTGGATTTATTGGGGCGACTGGGGACTACACGCGAAGTGGTGGAGAGCAACATGCGCGCAGCACAGGCGCTTTCCAAGGCCCGTTACGATAAGTCAGCTCGAAAGCGAGTCTTTAGAGTGGGCGATGAGGTGATGCTGTTGTGCCCTTCAAGAAAAAACAAGCTGGACGTACAATGGGAGGGACCAGCGACAGTGTTGTCAGTGCTTTCAGACACCAACTACGAGGTAAAGTGGGGCCGGAAATGCCCCAAAGTGTATCACAGTAACCTAATGAAACCCTACATGCGACGAAAAGCAGTAGTAAACCTTGCACTCAATGTTCCTGAGGATGAGGGCGCGGAAATCCTTTGTCTTTCCGATGGCACGGTCAGCAGCACATTGTCCGATAGGGTAGACACAGGGAAACACCCTAAGTAAGGCTCAAGAGGAAGATTTAGAGCTTTTAGTACAGGAATTCGCTACCGTTTTCTCCGAGAAGCCAGGCAAAACGGATGTGATTAAGCACGACATTGAGCTGACGGTTAACAAGCCGATCAGCTGTAAGCCGTATCGGGTGTCACCTAGACAGAGAGAGATACTAGAGGCCGAAATTCGCCGCATGATCGACCTAGGTGTTATCATCGAAGCAGACAGTGATTTCACCTCGCCTTTGATTTTGGTTGAGATTCCGGGCCGTGATCCAAGGCCATGCGTGGACTATCGCCGCCTGAACTCTGTAACAGTCGACCAGACTTACCCTATTCCTAACATTGAAGAGAGGGTAGAGACAGTGTCTAAGGCGAAATACATTTCTACGTTAGACCTTGTTAGGGGGTATTGGCAGGTCCCTTTGACAGAGCGCGCGAGTCGATACGCTGCTTTTATCTCACCCCTGGGCACTTTTCGTCCTTTGATGATGAGCTTTGGGCTCAAGAACGCGCCGTATTGTTTCAGCCGCCTGATGGATAAGGTTCTCCACGGGCTCGAGAAATTTGCGCTGCCTTACCTAGACGATGTGGCGATATTTTCGGACAAATGGTAAGACCATGTTGAACACCTTCGGATGGTTTTGGAACGGGTCAAAAATGCAGGTCTTACGGTTAAAGAGAGAGAAATGTCATTTGGGCTGTGCTGAAGTAAGCTATTTAGGGCACATTGTAGGAAATGGGCGTCGTCGACCGTCCGAACTCAAGGTAGCCGCGGTGGTCGGTTATCGTCGTCCCAGCACTAAGACCGAGATGAGAGCATTCCTCGGCCTCACAGGTTACTATCAGCATTACGTCCCGAATTACTCCGAGATTGCCAGCCCTTTGACAGATAGTTTACGCAAGACCGAACCTGTGAACATTCAATGGGACTCTAAAAAGGAAGACGCTTTTCAGAAGCTGAAGCACGCATTGAGTGAGAAACCCGTCTTGAGGGCACCGGATTTTGCAAAACCTTTCACTATTCAGTGTGATGCAAGCGAACGCGGTTTAGGAGCAGTGCTATGTCAGACGGACCAGAGTGGAGAGGAGCGGCCGGTTTTGTATTTGAGTCGCAAATTGAGCAGCAGGGAAGAGGCTTATAGCACTTCGGAAAAAGAATGTGCTTGCATTGTTTGGGCCGTACGAAAACTAGGCTGCTATGTTGCTGGCTCTAAGTTTATTATAGAAACTGATCACTCTCCACTAACCTGGTTACACCAAATGTCACCTAAGAATGGTCGTTTGCTCAGATGGAGCATAGCACTGCAGCAGCACAATTTCGAGGTGCGCTACAAGAGAGGTGGCCTTCATACAAATGCAGACGCCCTAAGTCGAGCGTTTGACTCGTCAAAAGACGCGGAAGGTTTGTTTGATTTTTTTTGTTTACCTTTACCTAGTTTATGTGTATTTTTTTTTTCAATGTGTTACAGTGAGGGCGTAGAGAAATTTTTCACTGACTCCCTCGTTGTCCCGAGCTCTACAGTTTGCTTGTTTAGCTTGATTATAATGTTATCTCGATTCCAAATGGAGTTACGTATGAAAGAGTTACTGGACACTTGTCCCGATTGGTATGCACATTGTTTCCTTGAGCTTAAGTTATTAAGATAAGATGTTTGCTTTGTAAAATCGGAGGCCTGGCGATGAGAGTGGCGTGCACGCGGTGCTTGTCGCATTGTGTGTGGCTGACAAAGGTCGTTTCTTGGAGCTTGTCACCCACTTTTCACCGAAGCGGGGCGCAGAGGCCAGCTCTTGGAGCATTCCAGTTTGACCAGGCCCTTCGAGAAAGCAAGAGCCTTGCCGGAACGTCGCCGACATCGACCCGGCCGAGCTGCATGGAACAACTCGACCTCCCGATGTATCATCTGGCGGCGGGGGTGCTGTTGTGCCTCGCCCAAGTTCCACGTGGTCTTCGCGGCCTGCTGGCACCTGGCAGCTGTTGATGAGTCAACCCTGCACCGGGACGGCGACGGACGCGGACAATCTGGAAAAACCACGTCGCCGGCTCCTCTTGACACAAAAGTCGTTGGCCAAGCTTTTGTCAGCCGCCGAGAGCAACACTCCGAAGCAGCGTCGACCCAGCAGCTGTACGGGGTATTCTGCCTTGCTTGAGTCAACCTGGCTGCATCAGGGAGCGACTTTGCGCCTGGGATTCCACGTCATCTCACTGTGGTGCCACGCTGGCGCGTGGGGTCTCCCTCACCAAACAGCGAACTGGGCATGTCTTGCCCCTTTCCTAGGTTCAGAGGGAGGCGGTGTTTGGCTTTCCCTCTTCGGGGACGGAGAGGAAGACGACGATCTCATTGGAGTATCCTGCGCATAAATTTTCTTTGCAAGGGATCTTGGGAAGGCGGACGATGTATAAAAACGCTAGCGCAGAGGCGCTCGTGTGTGATTCTCTTTTCATGTTGTACCACGCTACCATGTAAATACTGTATATAAACATTTTTTTCTCCTTCTCCGGCTTCTCTACTCGTCCTCTCCGGGGACTCGGATGGCCCGAGTCCGCACCACGCTACCCAAAGGCGCAACACCGCTCTGGTGGATTTGCCAAGAATTGGGTGGGCCCCGCCACGGTGGTCTAGTGGCTAAAGTACTCGGCTGCTTACTAGCAGGCCGCGGGATTGAATATCGGCTGTGGCGGCTGCATTTTCGATGGAGACAAAAATGCTGTAGGCCCGTGTGCTCGTATTTAGGTGCACGTTAAAAAAACCTCACGTGGTCAAAATTTCAGGAGCCCTTCACTACGGCGTCTCTCACAATCATATGGTGGGTTTGGGACGTTAAACGCACATATCATCAGTCATGAAGAATTCAGTGGTCTTAAGAAATCTTATAGAATTTTTATTGTTTCTGTGATTCTATTGCGACAGCGATTATGTAAACACTTTATGCTGATTTTTGCCGTCGCGATCATGTCCCGGGTATGTATAAGTATGTATATATTTATAAAAGGAATAAAGAGAAATTAGTCATAAGAAAAAGTTTCGAGGCACCCACCGCAAATTCGAACCAGCGACCCCTCGCTATTTAGCGCGCTGTACTATGGCTTGCACTAACGGCGAGCTATGTATACGGACCATTTGGCACTGGCTTTCTGTCAGTGGACTTAAAAAAAAAAAAGCATTCTTGAAAAATACATGTACTTTGCTTGGACGAGCCATACATGCTTTCCATAAACACTGGCGTGTCCGATGGCTTAATTAACGGAAGAGTGGTTTACTGAAGCACATACAGTTGGACGAAAGGGGCATTCCAAAATGGCTCTGGCTCCACTTTCGCTCTGAAGCAACACGAAAAATCACTCGCATCAAGTTCAGTGCCTGTGAATTCGGTTCTCGTTCAAACACGCACCGTGCACACTATCGCTTTTGCCGAACAAACTCAGCTCACTACCCCAGATGAGTTTTGGTGACGCCTGTGCCATTAAAACGTCGCATGGCTTCGTTGTCACAACCGTGCACATTTCGACACGAACCTTGCGGGCTGACGTCATGAACGTCTTGCTGCACAACTTCTGTGCGGTGTGTCTACAGTATGTGCCGATGATAGTCACAGGAGGCTTCAACGTTGAAATATTTCGACGTGCAAAGCAGTGGCGTGTCACGTCTCTCGATGCCGAACTTGGCCTTCACCTCCTGTCAAACGTCCCGCTGTCAAGTATTCCCGACGACATCTGTTTTGATACTGTGGTTAATACTGCCAATTCAAGTAGAATCGATATTGTTGACTACATTTCGTATGGTTCCTAAATCTCCTAGCCTTTCTTCGTATAACAGCCCAATGTGTTGTTATCGCAATAATTGTTTTGGTTTTGTGACGAGATATTGAGCGTATCCATCCATTCACCCACCCACCCACCCACCCACCCACCCTCAGGTTCTCAGGCTCTGAGAGCCTGAGGTGAGTGTCAGGGCCTAAGCAGACCTCAGGCTCTCACACTCAGGCTTATTTAGGTCGGGGCGTACCCTAATCGGGCGCTATCGAACAAAATTTATCCCGAAATAGTAGCCAACAAATACATGTTCGTTCTGCCACAATACCTTGGAACATATGCTCTGGCGGGCCCCCTAAGCACGTTTCGAAGGACCAAATAAGCACGTTTCGAAATACCAAATAAAGTCCGTCCGTCCGTCCGTCCGTCTGACCGCCCGTCCGTCCGTCCGTCCATCCATCCATTAATCTATCTATCTATCTATCTATCTATCTATCTATCTATCTATCTATCTATCTATCTATCTATCTATCTATCTATCTATCTATCTATCTATCTATCTATCTATCTATCTATCTATCTATCTATCTATCTATCTATTATCTATCTATCTATCTATCTATCTATCTATCTATCTATCTATCTATCTATCTATCTATCTATCTATCTATCTATCTATCTATCTATCTATCTACTATCTATCTATCTATCTATCTATCTATCTATCTATCTATCTATCTATCTATCTATCTATCTATCTATCTATCTATCTATCTATCTATCTATCTATCTATCTATCTATCTATCTATCTATCTATCTATCTATCTATCTATCTATCTATCTATCTATCTATCTATCTATCTATCTATCTACTATCTATCTATCTATCTATCTATCTATCTATCTACTATCTATCTATCTACGACTGTTAGCTCTCCTGGCCGTTTCGTTAATGGTATCAATACCAAACTTGGTATGGCATAACATGGCTGTATGAAGAACATATTTGACTAGTCATAACATGAAAACCATGACATGTCATGAATGTCATGATTTGGATTTCATCGTCCTGCGACTCTTGCGTTGGTTTCGTTCATATGGCCTGTTGCAAAACTGATATTTTAAGACATGATTGCATGGCGAACACAAGTGACAGACACTAACATGAAAATCATGACAGGTGTATCATGTAACATCATGACTACATACCACAGTCAAGGAGCCAGTACATTTAAACGTGACGCGGTGCGTGTGCTCACCGGCGTTCCTTTCGTCACGTCACGCCGGCGACGCCAGGCGGTGGGTGGTGGTGGTGAAAACATTTAATAACCATTAAATGGTTACAGAGAGGTGATTGGGTTGGGGCCTTATTGGCCTCCTACCCTCACAGCACTAGGTGGAACCCCTATTCCGGGGCTCCATTGGCAAGCAACGCCGCCCGCGCACGTTGAACCAGAGCCTCTTGGGCCTTCACGTCTTGACAGCCGAGCAGGGCCGCCTCCCAGTCCTCTCTCGTGGGATTGGGGTTGGGGGGGATAGATGGATTAGACTGGCACGCCCAGACGATGTGAAAGGTGTCAGCCACCGCACCACAGAACTGGCACGTGCCATCAAAGGATGAATTGAAATGTTTTAGCACCGCCGGGCACAGTACAGTATTGGTAAACAGTTTTAAAAGGAGGCGCTCGTCAGCGCGATGCAGTCCCTTACAAGGGTCTGGATAGCGCCGGTGCTCCTCCTTGTAGTAATTGGTAATATCTTTGAATGAAAGGGCCGAATTGTCTGATTGCGAGTAGGCTTCCAAAGACAGGGAGATAGCCCGGGAAGAGAGTGCGCGGGCGGCCTGATCGGCCTGTTCGTTACCCCTGAGTCCTTGGTGACCGGGTGCCCAAACCAGATTTCGCGGAGTTGGATTAACGTATCGGCAGCTAGGTTCCAGTATGCGCTGAGCAAGCGGTGAAGCCCACCCTAGCTGATAGTTCCGACAGGCCCCTCGTGAGTCGGTGATGATATGTTTAGAAGAGGGATAGGTGAGAGCCAGAGCGATGGCAACCTCCTCCGCGTGTGTTGCGCTGTAGGCTTTGAAAGTGAGCCCGTTTACGGTGTTTGCGTTGTGTATGACTGCGGCAGTATACCACCCCCCATGGTGCGGGCCGGCAACGTCCACGTAGCACACGTGTTCCTCTTGACCAAAGTGTCGCTGCAACGCTTCCGCGCGCGCCTGGCGGCGACCACTGTGGTTTTCTTTGGACATGTTGCGGGGAAGGGGTCGGACCCGGAGGGCGCGTCTCCAAGGTTCTGGCACTCTCACCCTTTCCTCAATATAGTAATCGTGTTTGATGTGTATTCGGTCCAAGAGGCGGCGACCGGAATGGGTCTGTGCAAGGCGCGTGTATTGGTTAACGAGGTGGGCTTCTCGAAGTTCCCGGTAGGTATTCACCACGCCTAGGGCCAGAAGTCTCTGGTTGGACGTGGTGATAGGGAGGTCGAGAGCCCGCTTGATAACTTTACGGTGGATGACCTCGAGTTGATCATCCTCGTGTTTGCGTAGGTGCAAGTAGGGAGTCGAGTAGAGTATTCTACTCGTTACGAAAGCATGGGCAAGCCGCATTGCATCCCTGCTTCGTAATCCGCCCCGCTTGTTGGAGACCCGGCGGACCATACGGCCCACCTGGTCTCCCACCGTGCGAAGTTTGGCTATTGTGGTGTCGGCCTTGCGTTGGTGGTGTATGAAGAGGCCAAGGATGCGGATCTCCTTGGCCTCACGGATCGGTCCCGAGGGAAGACTGATATGGAGCTGAGTTGTGTCCTGAGGGGAGGGACGTACGTGCACAAATTCTGACTTAGCCGGGGCACACTGGAGTCCGCAGTAGGTTGCGTAGTCGTCGACTACAGTCGCTGCTGCTTGCAGGCATGACTCCATGTGACCCAGGTTACCTTGCGTGGCCCAGATCGTGATATCATCCGCGTAAAGAGCGTGATGTATCCCTGGTAAAGAAGCCATTTGGGGGGAAGATGAAGCATGGCTATATTAAATAGGAGAGGAGAGAGGACCGCGCCTTGAGGAGTTCCCCTCGAGCCGATGACGTAAGGCCCATGTTCCTCATCTTGTATGCGTATGTAGGCTCGACGGTCTGTAAGAAACTGTCTAACATAATTGAATGTTTTATAACCACAGTTGGTCTGACTGAGGTGGTCAAGGATTACCTCATGCTTCACGTTGTCGAATGCTCCTTTAAGATCCAAGGCCAGGACTACCTTGTCATTGTGGGGGCATTCAACAGGATCTAATATGTCATGGTGGAGCTGTAGAAGTATATCCTGGGCTGACTTCTGAGGACGGAATCCAACATGGTGTCCGCAAAAGTGTGCTGTGTTTCTAGAAACTCGGAGAGTCTGTCGCGCACCATCGTTTCCATCAGCTTGCCGACACAAGACGTGAGGGAGATGGGGCGAAGGTTCTCCACGTCAATAGGTTTACCTGCCTTCGGGATGAAGGTCACGAGAGCTGATTTCCATTCAAGAGGGAGAGGAGTTTCTCCGTCCCAAATGCTATTGATGTATTTGAGGAGCGTGGCGTAGGCTGCGTCGGGAAGATTGGCCAACAGTTTGACCGTAACCTGGTCACGCCCTGGTGCAGTGCCACGCTTCATCTTGCGTAAGGCCGCCTGGAGGTCGTGGAGCTGGAACGGGGTGTCCAACTGCGTGTTCTTTTTGCCTGCGTAGGAGTATGCGGCCGTCCGGGGGTCCTTGGTGGTGCACAGGTATCGGTCCCTGAGCGTGTTTGCCAGCTGTGTTGTCGTCCCTGTAAAGTTGTGCATGACCTTATGTAAGTGACGTTGAGTTTCCGTGCGTGTTTGTGTTGGATCGATGAGAGCGCGAAACAGGCGCCACGTGTTGCGACCAGACATCTGGCGTGCAGCCGTGTTGCACCTGTCCACCCAGTTAGTGTCGGCTAGCTGAGCAGCATATTCCGCAGCTTGCTCCGTGAGTTCTAGGATGCGTTTCTTGAGGCGTCTGTTATGTTTCTGTTTTTTCCATCGTTTGGTGAGGCTGCGGCGGGCCTGCCAAAGATGGAGGAGGTGGTTGTCTACGTCCGTTTGAGTTTCCGTGAGCTGTATCAGCTGTTCGTGTTGTTTCAGTGTAGACGTCAGTGATTTAGACCAGGTGTCGTATCCCGACTGGAGAGGGTCTACAATAGGTAGATGTCACACCTGTCCCGTTTATTAGGGAGGCGATCGCCGGGCTAATTCCAAGAGCCGAAGTATCGGCCCCCCGAACCGCACCACGAAAGCGTGGACAATTTAAGAGTGGTCCTTCTTGGTGCGCCAGCGGACGCCGGCTGTGGTCCAAAGAACAAGTCAGAGCCGAGAGTTGATAAACAAACAAATTATATTCTCGAAATTGGCAGATCGAAAACAATACACACGTATGCACACTCCACAATAGTTACATACAATACGTCACCAAACAGACAATGTACTACACAGTACAATCAACCACACTTGAAACAACGGACACAGACAACAATACGCACTACAATGCAGTCGCATGCATTGAACAACCAAGACACTTAAAGACTAAAGAGATATAAAACCTATTCAGTCCAAAGTCCTTGGAACAAAAGTCTGAATGATACTCTTCCGAGAATCACTCACTCAAAGTCCAGCGTTGTTGTCGTTCCGCAGCTCTCGAAGTCTCTCTTCCAGGAAACCTCGCCGGAGTTTCTCTTCCAGGAAAACTCCCGTCTTCAATAGGCCACTCTTCAAACTTCAACTTCTTCGCCGGAACCCCGTCGGCTTCACACACGCAGCTGTTGCCCGCGTCTTCGCTCGATAGCGGTAAACCCACGCTCTTGCCTGTAGCTCGAGCCGTCCCTACGGACCAAAAACTTCGCCGACTACACGGCGGAATCTCTACGCACTCTGGCGCTCACTTCCGTCTCCTCCTGTTCTGTCACTACGGGCAGAACCTTCGCCGACTCCACGGCGGAATTCCTACGCGCTCCGGCGCTAACTCTCCGTCTTCTCCTGTTCTGTCGTCTCGGCCGCTCGATTAAATACCTTCCGCGCCACCTTCCAGAAATTTCTGGTCATTTCGTCGGCGCGATACGCGGCGAAAGCTGGGAAGAGGGCGAGACAGTTGGAATGCCCTCTCCGGCCGGTGAGTCAACTCGGTATGGCCCCGCCCCCTCCGTTCTGGAAAAATCGCGGGCTTGCTGGGCCGCCGATGTGGGGTGAGGAGGTTCGTCTGCGAAGCCGTGCTTCTGCGGGGAGAGCGCGCGCCCGGGAGCCCTGGATGTTTGCTTTCTTTTTTTTTTCTTTTTACCTCGCGGCGTTTCTGCCGCCCGTTGTCGCAAGGATTTGGCGGCGCGCTCTTGTTTAGCGCTCGTTCTGTGACACTGCCCCCCCACTTTAAGAATATTATCTCATAATATTCAAAACCCCACAGACGAGCGCGAACAGTCACCACACACTCTCACAGACTGTAACACCATCAGTCGCTCATGACACTTCACATTCACAACATATCACTCAATACGATTGGACATTACATTCAATCTCACACACATGAAATATTACCTCAGGTACATGACTACAACACTTCATCACACATTCCAAACAATACAAACGTACAAGGTTCGGTCTTTACAACGATTATACAACACTATACATCACATCACAGCACAACACTTCGACACTTGTGACAAAGGATACCACAACATTAACACAACATATGGCACTCAACACTGCCAAACACATTCTGCTTTGACCTCAGCACTTATCCTGAGTACTTCGAGCACCGCTTGCGCCCCTTTTTGCGGTGCTCGCTCGATCTCTTCTTGTGCTTCCACGTTCTTTTTCGGCAAGCCCTTTCCAACGACGATATCTGAGGCGTCGTCTCAGCCATCGTTGTCTCTTCCGACACCGTTAACGCGTCATTACATTCGACGGGTCCTGTCTGTTTATTTACCCGCTTGATCATGCCTCTACATTTTGCCCGGCTGGCCAGCTCCGTCTGCTTTACACTGTCAGTCGGTTGAGGTCGTGCCGACGTACGTCCAGTTGCTCGGCCTGTGAACTTATTCGACACGATCGTCTTCTCCTTCGCTGTCTCTTGCGCCGCAGCTTCTCCTTGGGCTCTAGTGAGACCCGTCACGGGATGCTCCTCCACTGTATCTCGCGGCCGCTGTGTTGGCGAGGACTCTATCTTCGGGTCTTCTCCCAAACATTCTGGATCACTTGGCCCTCGCGCCCCGTCGATGTTTCCGATGACAATGTCATACAGGGGGGTCGTCATGCATAACGCAGTAACCTTCCCGCTGAAGTACGGGGTTTCAACCTCAATTTCTGCTTCGGGAAGCATCCGGACCGTACGGTCAATTAGGCAAACCGGTTTCGTTCTGCCTGTCAACTCTCTTTCCCGTACCAAATTTCTCCTCACGATAACCGTGGAGCTACCGGTGTCTCTTAGAACCGTAATCTTCTTGCCAGCAATCTTTCCAAGAAGTGTTGGCATTCCCTTCGTAACACCGGTTGGCTGTTTTGACATTACAGCCCCCACAATAGGAATTTTCTCCCCATTCTTCAACTCTACGAATCCATCAGTGACGGCATTATTATCAGATTTCGGTGCCACTTGCACACAAGATACCTGGTGAGTTTGACTCACTCCGTTCCGACATGCATCTGCTTTGTGCCCAGTCTGACCACACTTGAAACATTTTACAACCGTAGGGCTCGTAAGGATCGTTCGACAGTTTTTCGCGCGATGACCCACTCGGTTGCACTGAAAACATCGCGGAATGCTCTCTGGTGCACGCTTCTTTTCTTCGGGAGCCAATTTCTTCGAATCATCGGGACAATCCTTCTTGACCTTGGCCAAGTTAGTTCCTCCTTGCGCTTCTAAGAATTGATCAGCCAATTCAAGCATTCCTTCAAATGACTCCGCCTTCCTCTCTTTCAAATACAGCGACAGGCTTGGGTGGCAACTAGTAAGAAATTGTTCTTTATTTAGCAGCTCTCTAAGTTCATCGTACTCCTGTGCTGTCCCTGAAAGTTCAATCCATCTGTCGAAATAATGGCAAAGTCGGGCGGCATACTGCGTAGCCGTCTCACCATCAGCTGGCTTTCCTGTCCGAAATCCGTCCCGGAATCCTTCCACAGTGAATCTAAATCGCTTCAACAAAGCAGCTTTCACCTTTGCATAGTTGGCTGCATCGGTCGGCGTCAGCCTACCGTACACACTGAGCGCTTCACCACTCAAGCAAGTACTTAAAGCAGTTGCCCATTGATGTTCCGGCCAATTCTGGCTCTTCGCAATCGTCTCAAATCGGTGAAGGTACGCGTCAAGGTCGTCCTTCCTTTCATCAAACGCTACGAGCAGCTTGCTTGGGTTCAAGCGGAAGCCGTGATCTTCCCGTTCGCTGCTTTCAACTCTAGCTTGGACGGGAGCTTCGCTTCGCTGTTGCAAACGGAGCCGCTCGAGTTCCATCTCGTGCTGCCGCTGCCGTTCCCTTTCAGCCATCTCCGCTTCTCTTTCTTCTCTCGCCCTTTCGGCTGCCAACTTTTCTCTCTCCAGCTCCAACTTCAATTACTGCTCTCTTTCTTCCTTCAGCTGTCGCTCTTTTGCCTCTCTTTCTTCTCTCGCCCTTTCGGCTGCCAACTTTTCTCTCTCCAGCTCCAACTTCAATTGCTGCTCTCGTTCTTCCTTCAGCTGTCGCTCTTTTGCCTCTCTTTCTTCTTTCAGCTCTCGCTCCTTTGCTTCTCTTTCTTCTCTCGCCCTTTCAGCGGCCAGCCTTTCTCTCTCCAACTCAGCTGCCTTTTCTTCCTTGGCCCTCTCTGCCGCCAACCTCTCTCTTTCCAGCTCGGCTGCTTTTTCTTCTTTGGCTCTCTCTTTTTCTTCTTTTTCCTTCTGGGTGACCCACTTCCGTAGTTCGGCGCCAGAAAGACCCATCTTTTCACCAAGAGCAACTAACTTTTCGAGATCCATTGTGTCTCGCAACTCGCAACTAAAACCTTGCCGCGTGCAAAAAGTATCTGCCTAAATCAGTCTATCGGAACACTCCCCTGCACTCGTTAACGAGAACACTGAACAACACACAAAATCGTTCCGATAGCACTATCACAACTCGAGGCTCCTTCTCGCTACTTTGGACACACTGTGCACCAAAAGGTCCTGTCGCGGACGCCAGATTAATTGTCACACCTGTCCCGTTTATTAGGGAGGCGATCGCAGGGCTAATTCCAAGAGCCGAAGTATCGGCCCCCCGAACCGCACCACGAAAGCGTGGACAATTTAAGAGTGGTCCTTCTTGGTGCGCCAGCGGACGCCGGCTGTGGTCCAAAGAACAAGTCAGAGCCGAGAGTTGATAAACAAACAAATTATATTCTCGAAATTGGCAGATCGAAAACAATACACACGTATGCACACTCCACAATAGTTACATACAATACGTCACCAAACAGACAATGTACTACACAGTACAATCAACCACACTTGAAACAACGGACACAGACAACAATACGCACTACAATGCAGTCGCATGCATTGAACAACCAAGACACTTAAAGACTAAAGAGATATAAAACCTATTCAGTCCAAAGTCCTTGGAACAAAAGTCTGAATGATACTCTTCCGAGAATCACTCACTCAAAGTCCAGCGTTGTTGTCGTTCCGCAGCTCTCGAAGTCTCTCTTCCAGGAAACCTCGCCGGAGTTTCTCTTCCAGGAAAACTCCCGTCTTCAATAGGCCACTCTTCAAACTTCAACTTCTTCGCCGGAACCCCGTCGGCTTCACACACGCAGCTGTTGCCCGCGTCTTCGCTCGATAGCGGTAAACCCACGCTCTTGCCTGTAGCTCGAGCCGTCCCTACGGACCAAAAACTTCGCCGACTACACGGCGGAATCTCTACGCACTCTGGCGCTCACTTCCGTCTCCTCCTGTTCTGTCACTACGGGCAGAACCTTCGCCGACTCCACGGCGGAATTCCTACGCGCTCCGGCGCTAACTCTCCGTCTTCTCCTGTTCTGTCGTCTCGGCCGCTCGATTAAATACCTTCCGCGCCACCTTCCAGAAATTTCTGGTCATTTCGTCGGCGCGATACGCGGCGAAAGCTGGGAAGAGGGCGAGACAGTTGGAATGCCCTCTCCGGCCGGTGAGTCAACTCGGTATGGCCCCGCCCCCTCCGTTCTGGAAAAATCGCGGGCTTGCTGGGCCGCCGATGTGGGGTGAGGAGGTTCGTCTGCGAAGCCGTGCTTCTGCGGGGAGAGCGCGCGCCCGGGAGCCCTGGATGTTTGCTTTCTTTTTTTTTCTTTTTACCTCGCGGCGTTTCTGCCGCCCGTTGTCGCAAGGATTTGGCGGCGCGCTCTTTTTTAGCGCTCGTTCTGTGACACTGCCCCCCACTTTAAGAATATTATCTCATAATATTCAAAACCACACAAACGAGCGCGAAAAGCCACCACACACTCTCACAGACTGTAACACCATCAGTTGCTCATGACACTTCACATTCACAATAGATCACTTAATACAACTGTACATTGTAATTCAATTACACAACACGTGAAAACTCAACCACAAGCACATGAGTACAACACTCCACCACACATTCCCAATAATACAAATGTACAAAGTCTCTCACTACAACAATGGTTGCCGGGTTCCTGAAGGGCAACCACGGCAACAAGGAACTCAAAGGTCTCAAGATAGAGGCGGAAATGAGCCCGCTTCTTGTAGTTCTTGAGACCTCTGCAGTTCCACTGTGTTAGTAACAACGGCTGAGTTGCTCACGCCAGGCGCCGTTCCTGCCATATACTCGCAGGCGCGCGCCGCGCTGATTTGACACAGCACGTTGCTCGTCCCTCCGCCAAGAAAAGAGGGAGACGCAGTGTTGTCTGGGTAACGCATCGGCGTGAAATGCAGCATGTCGAATTTCGCGCCCGTTGCTGTCGGGCCCGCCGACGGAAGCTGGTCGTTCCTGGCGTCACATTATGAATTGGATTGAATAAACTTTTATTTTGTCCTCCAAAACACAGATCACTGTGCTGCGGGCAGCTCCCACGTGGGGACTGAGATGCCAAGCTCCTCAGCCGCCTCGTGGGCTTGGTGGACAGACCAGAGCTGATCTGCCAAGGATGAGCTGCGGATTGCCGCCTCCCATCTGGCAGAGCTGATGTGCGATAAATGAGCGAATTTGGTGCACTGCCAGAGCATATGTTCTAATGAAGCTATTTCCCCACAATGTGGACAAATATTACTTGGGTATAGGTCAGGGTACATGATGTGTAACATTTTGAAAGTAGGGTACATTTGCGTTTGCAAAAGCCTTAATGTAAGTGCCTGGGGCCGAGTTAGATTTTTGTGAGGTGGAGGGAAAATCCTTCTAGAAAGGTAGAAATATTTATAGAGTGATCGCGCGTTGCTAACGTTGCATCGCTATGCCCCGCGTGCGCGCACGTCAACGCTACACTGGAGTATATTGCGCCCTTCTTGATGCGCTCGCGGCCATTTTGCTTGCTCCACATATACCAAATTTGGTGTTACGTGATGTCGTTGGATGGCGAAATATATGACTGGTGAAAACATGATAATCCTGACACGCGTGTCATGTAGGAACATGACAACATACCACGCTCATAGCGTGCTCACGGCCGTTTCGCTAGCTCCACATATACTAAATTTGGTATCACGTGTCATGAATAGATGACGAATGTAAACGACACATCCAAGCATGATTATCATGACACGGAAGTCATGTACGGCATTTTACCTCTACATCATAATTTTGCGCTGATTTTAAAGTGACATATAAACCTTTCTCATTCGTGCTTAGCATATCATTGTTTCCCACTGTACGTGGGATCTGCCAATTTTTTCTATATTTTTGCTTCATTTCGTCTTCCCCCTTTTTATGCTGCAAAGTCTTTAATTTCCATTTGTAGTAGACAGCGTGTCCAACTCCTTTATGGCTATGAGCTAGTTTCTCTTAGGAGACAAAAAAAAAAACGTTTGCAATCGCAAAGCGTATGCGCCCCCCCCCCCCTAGCAGCACCGCATTGACGTGAGGCCCATCGCGTGCCAGAACCTAGCACACTATTGGTCGATGCGTAAACGTGGGCAAACGTGCAAAAAGAATGACGATCACGTACACTGTTGCAACGTGTTGAGTCGGAGCTGTTTGGGGGTTCCGAGCTTTAGTGCAAACAGCGTGTTATATCGAGAATCCCGAATTCCCACCATATAGCTTGTATAATTCGCAGGCTTATCATTAAATCATATTTAAAAATGTCTGCTTATTCACTTAGACGTTTACAGTTCGTATTAATTTCTGTATCGAGAACTTTTTTAATCAGCCTTGGTTTAGGGTACATAGGTTTTAAAATTTTTTGTTAAGGAGGATTTAGGACCTTTAAACGTTAACAGGCGCAGCGTCGTTTCAAATGACTCATTGGTAAAAATTAAATTAAATTTGATAATATATTCTATTTAAATGTCCGACGTCCACCTAAAAAGTATATAAAAGGTGTATCAGAAGACTATCTACTTCAACCGGGAATTATAAATGGTATTGCTACGGATGTATCCATGTGTGAGAATAAAGCGGGGGCAGGCATCTTCTCAGGGACATCGCCTTGGTCATTCGCAGCACGTCTTCCGGTTTACACTCTTGTATTTGAAGCAGCACTTTTAGCAAATATTTCGGCCCTTAGAAAACTTTCAATGATTGATTCTGCAGTTGTTATTTTTACTGATGTCCTTTCCGTATGTAAAATCATAACTTCAGCTTCTTCTTTGAAGTCTTCCGCTTGAAATGTTCTTGCTTTTTTAATCCCTGAACACTTGAGTACAGTGCGGTTGGTATGGGTGTCAGGTCATCGAGGCATATTTATAAATGAAATGGCTGACGCTCTCGCGCGCTGGTTACTAGATGGTCCTCTAATGTCCATTTTACTTGATAGCGTTTTTGTTGCTGAATCACAATTTCGTAAATATTCTTTACTACAGGATTCCATGAAAAGTAGGTTACTAGTTTATAAGTGGGGTCATCAATTTTTTGTTCTGAATAATAAATATTGCCCCTCTTGCAAATTGCATGTGTGTTTCACAAAATTTTTATGCCGAATCCCACCTCCTAATATTTATTTATACAGGACTGGTCAAGTACCATCTCTCCTTTGTTTTTAAGTGTGAATACACGTTATAAGCGACCCCAAACCATCCACCGCCGTCGGCGGCGTCCGCAGTCTTCTCTCCATCTTTAAAAGAAAGAGGACTTGGCGGGCCGCAGCGCGACGCTCTACCGAATAAGCCACGGACGCGACGCTGATATCGGTGTCAGTAACGCGCCTTATACCTCTTCCTTTTCGCTCGCTCCTCCGCTATCCTCGCTCGCTGCAGCTGCGCGCGCACCCCTTTCTCTCGCGCGCCCGCCTTCTCTCTCAGTCTCCCGTCGAGAGCGGGCCGTGAGGGGGTTGGTTGGTTGGTTGCGAAACTTTATTGAGGTCCTGCAAGGCGCGCGTCAGCGTGCAGCGGGCGACTCCCACGTCGGGACCGTTAGGCCAAGCCTATCGGCCGCTCCGCGGGCCTGCTGGACGGCCCAAAGTTGGTCGGCCAGGAGGGAGCTGCGTAGGGCCGCCTCCCACCTGACCGATGTAGTGTTGGGGTTAGTGTACATTGCCTTGCACTCCCAGAGCATGTGCGCCAACGTGGATACATCCCCACATGCGGGGCAAGCGTCATTGGGAAACACGTCAGGATAAATAGCGTGAAGGGATCTCAGGTTAGGGTACGTGTCGGTCTGCAGTAGTCTGAGCGTAAGGGCCTGTGGCCTATTAAGATTTGGATGGGGGAGTGGATATAGTCTCCGCGCGAGGTAAAAATATTTTGTTATTTTGTTGTACGTGGCAGGCGCGTCCCTGTTTTCCGCAATCCCGTTGGCCCCGAATCGTTGCCCGGAACCCGCGCGGTCGGTTAGTGCGCGCGCGGCCTCGTGGGCAGACTCGTTGAGGTTGGGGGGAGCGCCTTGGACCTGTCCAACATGTGCAGGAAACCAAATCAGTACGTGGTGCTTGATGCCGTCGCGGCCACCACTTTAGAGCACGCGCAGGGCTTTTTTGGAGATTACACCACGCTCGAAAGCGCGAATAGCTGACCTAGAGTCACTATAGATGACCTCCCTTTCACCTTCCAGGATGGCCAGGGCGATGGCCACTTGCTCGGCAATCGTCGGATCGTCAGTGTGAACCGATGCGCAGTTGGTGATTTGTTGTTTGGAGTCGACGACGACTGCGGAGAAGGCGCGGCTCCCACGGTACGCTGCCGCGTCGACAAAGCTGACGCCGTGCTCCTCACTGTGAATCTGCTTGAGTAGAGTGGCAGCTCTAGCCCGTCGCCTACCACGATTGTGCTCGGGATGGACATTCCTCGGTATCGGTGCCACGGTGATGAGGTCACGAATTTCACGGGGCACCTGTCTCATCTTCTCGTCCACTTCAGCCGGAGAGTGACCGAGCTCTCGGAGTATATGTCTGCCGGTCTGGGAGCTCGAAAGGCGCGTGAGCTGGGCCCGCTCCTGCGCTTCGGCAATCTCCTCCAACGTATTGTGTACTCCGAGCTGGAGCAGGCGCTCGGTGCGCGTCCTGATCGGGATACCGAGGGCCCGCTTGGTAATCTTTCTGAGCAAGACGTTGATCTTGTCACGCTCGGCACGCTGCCAATTGTGCATGGCTGCGACATATGAAAAGTGGCAGATGGGCACAAATGCATTGACCAGGCGGATTAGGTTGTCTTCCTTGAGGCCTTGGTAGCGGTTGGCCACCCGCCGAACCAGTCGAACCGCGTTATCCGTCTTGGCGGCGAGCTTGAGTATAGTCTTGCCGTTGGAACCATTGGACTCGATGGTCATGCCGAGGACCCGAATGGAGTCGACTCTGGGTATTACGCTGCCACCTCCGGTGTAGAGCTTGATATCACTCTTCGAGATCGGCTGCCAGTTTTTGGGCTTGGGCCCTCGCCTAGTGGGTTGGTAAAGGAGGAGCTCGGACTTGCTTGGGGAACACCTCAGGCCTGTGGGACGGAGGTAATCTTCCGTGGTGTCTATGGCCTCCTGCAGGGAGCGCTCGACTTGCCCGTCGCTGCCACCTGTGCACCAAATGGTAATATCGTCCGCGTAAATTGTGTGGTTAATGCCTTCGATACATGAGAGCCTCTTGGACAACCCGACCATGACAAGATTGAACAGGGTGGGCGATATCACTGACCCTTGTGGCGTGCCGCGCGATCCCAGCTCTATCTCCTCGGAGACAAGGTCTCCCACACTGAGAGTGGCTCTCCTACGGGTCAAGAACGATTTGATATATTTGTAGAATCTGACTCCAAGGCCGAGCTCAGCAATCGACCGCAACACGAAAGAGTGAGTAACATTGTCGAAGGCTTTCTCTAAGTCGAGGCCGAGAATGGCCCGCATGTCTCGAGTGTTGCAGTCGATGACTTGGTGCTTGAGCAGCTTCATAGCGTCTTGCGTCGAAAGCTTGGCCCGAAAACCAATCATAGTGTACGGGTAGATCCCATTGTCTTCCAGGTACCGAGTCAACCTATTGAGGACCACATGCTCGGCTACCTTTCCCACGCAGGATGTAAGCGAAATGGGGCGCATGTTGTCCAAGTTGGGTGACCTCCCCGGCTTAGGAATGAGCACGGTGCGTGCGACCTTCCACGGGTCGGGGACCTCGCCGCTCTTCCATGCCTCGTTGATGACCTCGGTGAGGTAGTCGATTGACCGGTCGTCCAGGTTGCGCAGGGTCTTATTAGTTATGCCGTCGGGGCCCGCGGCAGACCTTCCATTGAGCCCGTAAAGCGCCTGCCGAACCTCTTCGTGGCATATCTTGGCGTCCAGTTCAGTGTTGGCTGGTCCTGAGTACTCAGGGTGCGTTGTTGTTGCGGGGTTCGAGTCGACAGGGAGGTACTTTTGCACCAGCTGCTTCAAAACCTCCTCTTCTGAAGAGGACTGCTTGGCTTCGTGCATGGCTCGCGCTAGTACGTTCCGCTGGTTAGTTTTGGTGTAAGTCTCGCTGAGCAGGTGCTTGAGCAGGTTCCATGTCTTGCCATTACGCATCTGGCCATCTACCGAGTTGCACACCTCGTCCCACTGCTGCTTGGAGAGGACGCGACAGTGCTCCTCGATGGTCTTGTTTAGGTCGAAGATTTTCTTGCGCAACTTGCGATTGAGGCACTGGCCTTTCCAGCGGGCGAGAAGTGACTGCTTGGCCTCGAGCAGGTGGGCAAGGTGGCTATCCATTTTTTCAACCGTAAGGTCAGTACTAATATTCTTCGTGGTACTTATGACGTCCTCTCTGAGCTGGCTAATCCACTCCTGTAGGCTTGGCCTGTTTGCAGGTAGGGGTCGGTCGTTGCGGACTTTGCGAAACTGGTCCCAGTTTGTCCAAGAAAACTCCCGTGCCCTCTTTCGAACCACTAAGAACTGCGTCACCAGGACGTAATGGTCGCTACCTAAGTCAATGTTTGAGTTGGCCCACTGTACATCGGGGAGATTCTTGACAAAGGTCAAGTCGGGAGTGGAGTCTCTGCAGGATGAGGTGCCCAACCGAGTTGGAAAGGCCTTGTCGGTGATTAGAGTCAGGTCCATGTCCGTCGCGTTCTGCCACAGTTCCGCGCCCTTGCTGGTATTGTACGGGTAGCCCCAAGTGTGGTACGGAGCATTAAAATCGCCCGCCACAACCAGGGGGTTGGGACCTGCCAAGTTGACGGCCTTCTTTATGAGGGCCCTGAAGCGCTGCCGTCGGTCCTTAGGGCTACTGTACACGTTGAGAAAAAAGATGCTGCTTCGGTCCGAGCTGCGCGGCAGAATCTCGGTCATGACATATTCGGCGCTGCTGGTGGCCATTTTGAGGTCGTGAGAGATGTGTGTGAGCTTGTTACTGACCAAGGTGCAGACGCTCCGGCCATCAGAATAACGCGAGACGGGCCTGTAACCAGTCAGTGTGACGTTTGGAGTTAATGTTTCCTGAAGCAGAATGACGAGGGGGTTTTTTGCTAGAGCATCGAATGTACTGCTGCAAGGACGCCTTTTTACTAGGGAAGCCCCTGCAGTTCCATTGCCAAATGAGAAACGTCTCACTTGGCTTGGCCATCTTGGTGCTTTTGTGGGCTGGTGCTGCCCTCAGATTGGCTAATAATAGCGTGGACGATGGGGCCCGTAGCGCCGGGCTGGGGTTGTACAACGGCGGTTGAGGTCAGAGCTGGTTTCACTACACTTTCGAGAAACGACTCTACCCTGGATACTCGGTCGTTTTGCGCGGCCAGGGTGATCCGCAGTTGGGCGAAATTCTCCCCGAGCTTATTGATGCTTTCACTGAGCGCGGATAGCGTGTCTCGAAGCTCAGACCTGACTCGAATCGCTACACCTTCCTGTTCGTAGGCGACGGCCCTCTTCTTGGGAGCACTTTGACCCTCACTGCTGCTGTCGCCGGCTTTAGTGCTGTGCACCTCCATGGGTAGGGGCATTGTATCGGCGACGCATGCGGCGGCGGGTTGCGGTGGTGGGTTTCTCGCGTTCTTAATCTCAGCAATCTCGGACATAAGCCTGTTTATAGTTTCCTTCATCGCTGCGTTCTCGCGTTTCAGCTGGGAAATCTCGCGCGCGCTCTCCGCATGCTCTGGGAGTGACCCCGACAGTACCTCAGCTGGCCCTCCTCGGACCGTGTCGGCCCAGGTTATAGAGCCCGACTTCTTGCTTCTCGCTGACACCCCGCTAGGCTGCTGTTGACGCCCGGTAGACCTGGATCGAGACCTGGAGCGGCTCCCAGACTTGTAGCGCCGGGCTCCTCTTCGGGACCGGGAGCGGCTCCTGGACCGGGAACGGCCCCTGGAATGGGACCGAGAACGTCGCCTGGAACGGCCCCCGGAACCACGTGACTGCTGGAAGTCCTGCCCATGCGTGGGGGGTGATGGTGGTGCCGTGGCTTGGCCTTGATCGGTGGCGCGAGACTTTTCCCAGCGCCTTCGTCGCACGACATACGGGATCTGGAATCTTTGCCTACAGTCCTTGTCAGCCGTGAGGTGTTGCCCACCACACAGCCTGCACTTGGGGGTACACTTGTGTTGTGCGTCAGGATTTGAAGCCCCACAGCCCCGACATACGATGTCGCCTGGGCTGGGACACACATAGGCACGGTGACCGAGCCGACCACAAGCGTAGCAAATGTCTATTTTCTTGCGATAAAGCGAACATTGCACAAGGGTGGGGCCGTAGCGTACAAAGTTTGGGACTCTATGACCGTCGAAGGCGACGATTACCGTACCGGTGCTACCTATGCGCTTGGCTGCCAGGGCGAGCGGATTTATTTCATTTACGATCTTGTTGTCAATATCATTCGGGCTGTCTACGAGTGGAATACCTCGGATCACGCCCTTGCACGTGGAATGAGGGGCGGCCCCGTAAGCACTGACCTCGTATGTTCGGCCCATGACGACGATCTGCCGAACTTTGACGTAGTGGTTGGCATTTTCCCTTCTAGGTGTGCTGACAACCATAATATTCTGCTGCACGTTGGGGCATAGCGTGTCGCCCCGCAAATCTTCGGCGCAGATGCTTGTGGCTGCCAGGATTGCATCAGCCACCACGGTGCAGCCGGTCTTGACAATATTGAGGCCTCCAGGGGGCCGAATCACGATCTTCGTATCCTCCCTGGGGAGCTGGGGCATCCGGCCAGCGCGGATGATTCTAGCCTTGATGTTATTGCCACTGTTGCGGCCTCGTGGGGCCTCGGCCGTTGTCGACTTCGTGTCGTTGAGAGTAGCACCATTAAGATTAGCGCCTGCCGAGCGCGCGCCAGCTCTTCTGGCGCCTGCAGACTTCCAACCTCGGTCTTCTGTCACCTCTTCGGGGGTTATGTCCTCCCCCCCACCTGATATTCCATTCTTTTCTGAAAATAAGCCCTGCGAAGAGCGAAAAGAGCACCCGGGAACGGCGACGCGGCTGGCGTCGCGCCGGCGTGGGCTTACCTCGTTAGGCTTAGCCCAGGCGGTGGCCGGCTCCGGAGAAAGACGTTCCAAAACGTGAAAATAGTCCACTCACGCAGCAGGTTTTGGCATCAAAATAGCCCTGGCACTTTCACTGATGCAACACAAACAAAGCTGAACGCTCACTTGAAAAATTCACTTGAAGATCATTGTAGGAAGCAGGAGCCACTCGAAGGTCGTCCGTGAGGGGGAGTAAAGTTAAAATCCGTTGGCATTCGCCAGTGAGTTAACGTAAACTCCCCCGTGTGATCAAATTGCGATTCCCAGGAACCATTACACCATAAAGGCACCATAGTGTGATTAATAAATATAATAGTGCGAATTAATAAATACCCCTCATAGCATCATCCCGTGTATTCGCACTTAACCATGTTCACCCTCGGGGAAATGCTTGGGAGTTTTTTATTGTCAAGAGCCTAAAAACATCGATCATGTTTTACTTACTTGTCGATGTTTCACAAGGCATAGAAAAAAATTGAAATTTTATTCAGATAACTAAGCATTACTCCTAATTCTGAAAATAACCTTTCCTTTTTTAGGGCTTCTTCTCTGGACGACAGCAACAGGAGCGTCTACATAGCACTTAGCGAATTTAATAGAGACACCAGAAGGTTTGCTTGTTAGGTTTTTTCTAATTAAACTCTACTCTGATTTTATTGTTTATATTCATTTCAATTAGTAGTTCTCTACCCACTTTATTCGTAGGTAACCTTACGATTGCCCGATTTTATATTTCATAGATGACTGAATAACTTTCTTTGCTTCATGAAAATTTGAAGTTCCCTTTTTCCCTATCATATTGACCGTCGGTTTATTGGCTGATTCCCCGTAGTGGGTACGAGCCACAGCACAGGTACAAGCGAGCGAGCGAGCAAACGAGGCACTGACAGGGCTTTTTTGCCCCTTCGGTTTGTGTAGAAACAGCCTTTTAGGCAAATGCCCATTTTGTTCCTTGCGTTTATATCATGCCACTTTGATATATGAGCGTCGACTATGGGTCTGGAAGAGCTTTTATCGTGCTTATAAATGCCTCTTTGTGGCGTTTGTGCCTACATGCCCATAAGCACATACGAATGCCTATATTCAATATAAGTCCTCGATGAACACTATTCAAGCACACATTTTGCTTCCGAGTACAGTTTAAGATCGTTATTGGTAATACCGGGCAAAATTTACCCTTTGGAACTGTATAGGGTACAACTCAGTTCTCAAGTTCAACAAACATCCGGAAAGCAACCATTACGAGCAGTGAAATGAGACGCGCCGGCCACCTTATGCCACCGCCACAGCGCGAGTGGTTGGGAAGGGGGAGTAGGAGGGGAAGAAGAGACATGATCTCTATAACCATAATGGGAACACGTACCAGCGCACGCCGAGGAATGGGGAGAGGAAAATAAAGGTGCAAAGAGGAGAACTGAATAGTGGTGTCCATGGCCGAGCACGGGCGGGTGGCTTTTACAGCTGGTTTTCCAGTACCGTGTTCCCAAGGAACCAAAGCACCACCTTGAAGACGTTAAAGTGGTGCGGAGCATGAAACAGGCGGATCCTTAAGTGCAGCCGTAGAAAGATGAAGATGAACGAATGTGAAACCGGGAAGTGCCATCAGGAAAAGGGAGACAGTAGGTTAAAAAATGACATGTGCTCGTGGCTTTAGTGTCGTTTGTAATTTACTTTTTAAATGACGCTTTATCAGGTTAAATGAGAAATTTTACTTACATACTGCAAATTCTCACGTGCCTAGTGAAGAGCTTCGCGCTGCAAGAGTTTTATATTTAGTTCATTGCGAGCCGTGAAAGCATGATGCAAAAAGCTAAACTTGAAACATTTGCCCCTCGCCCCAGGTAGACTTAAGAAGAGTCTTTATTCTGGCTTATATACAAGACAGTATACATGCCACCACGCCCCGCCGCGATGGTCTCGTGGCTAAGGTACTCGGCTGCTGACCTGCAGGTCGCGGGATCGAATTCCGGCTGCGGCGGCTGCATTTCCGATGGAGGCGGAAATGTTGTAGGCCCGTGTACTCAGATTTGGGTGCACGTAAAAGAACCCCAGGTAGTCAAAATAGCCGGAGTCCTCCACTATGGCGTCTCTCATAATCATATGGTGGTTTTAGGACGTTAAACCCCACATATCAATCAATACAAGCCACCACGTGAGGCAAAGCGAAACCGACGTAACCGTAAACCGAATTACTTTCCTGCTTTTTCTGCGCCGGAGCAACTCAGATACAGAAGGTCGCACCAGGCAGACGCATAAATAACGCGTCATGCACACGCGCATGGCATGCCCGAGTCAGGTCGTGCACTCAACAGGTGTTGTCTGTGTTCTTTGCTTGTTAATGCGGGTTGGCTTCCTCTATGCGCGCGTTTGGAGAGACTGGATCGTGTATCCTTCCCACAATACACGGCGTCGCACCGCTGGAACTGCTGTAAGGGACGGTGCACCAAAGATGGCGTGCGTTGCCCTTCTATCGCTTTATTCGATGAGGAAGTGGCTTTCGCAGAAGGTGCCCGGTTGCGTTAGTGTACGCACGAGTTTCTTCTCTGTTGGCCATTTCTGGGACGTGTGCTGTGTTGTTAATCTTTTTCCTACCCATATATTCATGTGATTTTTTTCATTAAACATCCAGTTGTTTATAGACAGTGCTTGTGTCGTCGTTGTCTCCGTTGTCCGTGTTTCGTTTCCGCTGGCCGACATGCCCACTCATCGTCACATGGTCCCCTCAAAATGCGTAGGACAACATCTAGCTCAACAAAAGATGACTCTGAAGCGACGGCGGTGAGCTGAAGACTCCTGGTACGTAGGCAGTTTCAGCGCGGCATATTTTCTTACACAAGGATGGAAGCCAATCTTAAGTCGACATTCGGTTATGAATAATTAGTGTGCGTAGAATTTCTTGCACTCACTAAGCCCAGATTATTTTTTTATTAGAATGTGCGTGAAACTTTTCGACAAAGTTTGCTGTTACAGATTAGTGTTTTTGGGCATGACCCGAAAAAAAAAACTGCCCCCGCTTGTTCCGAATGACGTCGATGCGGAAGAACACGGAAGGAAAAACGAAAGCTACGACTATACGATCCATTGGGGAGAGAGTTGCTGTGTGAAGAAGGTTACTTCCAGAAGCCGTGCTCTTATAGATGTCGCGACACGCCGATATAGATTACAACCTGATCCGACGGCTTACCCACGGCGAAATACTTTCGGCGAAAGGAAAGGCAAACCTCTGGAGCAGTCTCTGCTGAATAGAGGCACTAGTGTTTTTTTTTTCAAACTTTTTAGCTCTTTCACGCGTAGTTGATGCTCTGTCATTCTTATAGAAAGTGACACACCAGCATAATAAAAACCCAAATAGATCATCTGGTAACTGCACGTTACGTAAGACTTTGGGGCCAGTTGGTGTTGCGTCATTTATTAAGTGCTGTGCAGACAAGAATAGGTGCAGCACGATGGTTAGGGCGCCTCCTCTCCCTCCCTTGTAATACGAAAAAGACTGATGAGCGAGTGCAGATATTCGTTGCAGCGTTACTTTACTTAATGGTTTCCTACGGGCGATAATAAGCTATCCGCCTTGCGGTTAATAAAAAAAAATGGAACCTCAACTGAAAGAGGACGTCATGCGCTTGTCACTGCAATTATCAGCACTTGGTATGCAGCAGTTGTCACTGAAATTTCGCGCGTGCTTTTCGTGAAGTACTATAGTGTAAACAAATAATTTTCTTTGCCTTATGAAAGTGAAGCATCTCTCACAATTGATAACACGTGGCTAAACGTTGAAATAACGAACTCCAGTGTAATGAAATTCTCGCTATAACGAAGTATTTAAATTTTCCCGCCACACAGAGCGCCATGCACATATGCCTCTTCATAACGAATCGTACTTGCCTGCGATTTTATTATAGCGAAGTTTCATGGTTACAGCAGAGAAATACAAAGCAATATATGCAAAACAAAAGGCGTCAGCAGTTGACTCGCAGGAGTGCATTTTGCTTAACGCGACTTAATTCATCCCGTCACATATATATGTATACAATGTTCGTATACAATATATGTATACAATTAACATGCTGCCAATGCTCAGAGAAGCAGTGTGCCTCTTGTACAATGCCATGCAAACGCAGATAAATTCGTGTGAATAGCCACAGAAAGAACTACACAGACCTGAAAATACAACTATTGGCGTGGTTTTTCGCCACCATTGAAAGAGAGCAGGATTTAACGATAGCTAATGTTGTGAAGGCAGACGGTCTTGACACCGACTGCTTTAAAGTGAATGAAACTATTGTTCATAGAAATAACCGCGTAAGAGGACACAAGCTTCAGCGTATGCGAGCGGATACTCGTTGTATGCGATCGATGCACGACGAATGTTACCTCTTCGAGAGATAAGTGCTACGCATGACATAAATCACCGTTATCTCCTGATGAGTCTACAAGGAGCCTTCAGTGAATGGCCTAAAATCACGTAGGCATGAAGAAATGATATTATTTTGATATGTTTTCTCACTAGAAGACAGACGTTTCGTCTCCAACCAGAGCGTGAATGTAAACAATCGTCCAAACAGTATACGCCCTCGGCTGGTGCTCAGCGCTTCAGCTGTTAGTGTGCGTCGTAGATATATATAAACTGTTCCGAGAGCAGTCAATGACGGTTGATTTTCTTAAAGCGCGAACGAAAATATCGAGAAATAAACTCAACTTTTCAAGAACAAACGTAATTAAAATGTGTGCGAGACAACGATCATGTAAACGCGTTCGGTATATGCATGTTGTCTACGTGAGTATAGCCTTACAGATGGACACGGCTGGCAAATACGTTGATATTGTGACATCAGCGCTTGGTGAAGGCCACGCACAGCGAATCACATCGGTTCGAACGGCGGAACCGCGGTGAGTGCGCTGATAGGAGAGAGCGGTGATCAAGCAACCGGTTTTGTAGTCAATCTCTTGGCGTGATTCGCTTTTCCTTCTTTTCTTCTTTTCTTTCTCCGCGTTTGGAAAAAGTTAGCGCTTCCGTCCGCTCGCAAGGCAGCCGTGATAAACAAGTATTGGTGAGCCAGTTGGGCTTTTCTACACAATCTGCATGCTTACTCCGACGAGTTTGTTCTTGGAAGTCTCGGTGGATTGTGTCGATCACTCGCACAGAAATTGCCGCCCGCTATCGCAGAAGACTCGCACGGGCTCGACGGCACAGGTGTACAGCACCAGCGGCACTACGAGTGAGTGAACGATACTGGAGTATGAAACTCGGTCAGGTTGAATACGTAAAGTAAGAGCCATTCTATAACTGTGGTCATTTTTTCTTTTGGCGTCGTACCCATTGTTGATGCTGTGCCATAAAACCGATCAGATTACGACGCCGTACGCGTTCTTCCCGTTATATGTCACGTGAAAGTGCAATCATGTCCCTGAAATGTTACTACTTTGGGCAAATTAACCCTGCAGCGCAAATTGTGATCTTCGATAAGGCTGCTAGTTCGACGAAGTTTTCGTCTCGAGCTGACGATCTGCGTGCAGGAGCTGCGGCAGCTGCAGTATAGGAGGGCCTAGAATACAGCTGCAGCGCGGTTTAAAGTGGAATACTCAAATTGACGTCACACGTAAGAGGGCGCCACTCCAATATCTCGAGGCCAATAGAGTGATCGAGTTTTGCTAGCGTAGCGTGGCTGCGCCCAGCGTGCGCGCGCGTCGACGTTACGCCGGAGTGTCGGAGCCCGCTGCTTCAATACATGGTTTCGTTCAGCGGGAGATGGTATAATTTCTTTACCGGAATTAGATAATCATTTATTTAGGAACACCTCAACGCCCCTCGAAGAAGCATAGGGTGAGAAGGGGTGGCGTATGTCACAATTAAATGCATGAAGGTACACATGCGTTCATATATTGTGGCAGAGCAAAGTGATTTCCAAGTTACCGAACAATACTGATGTTAGAAAAAATAAAAGTAAAAAACCCTATTACACCAAACTGGACTGGCTGGCACATAATTAGAAAGAGAACAAACAGCGGGGGACACAAGACGGACAATGAAGGGCAGACGTTAACCGCCCGCGTCTGTCGTCCTTTGTGCGTCCTCTGTCCAGCGCTTTTGTTTTTTTTCCCTAAATTAACACAAAAGTAAAAATAACACTCCAAGAAGATTCATAGCGCGACAGCGTATTCTCGAAGATGCTAGCCTGGCTAGCTCATGGTCCAGCTTACTATAGACGTAGGCGACTGGCTCACGCATTGTGCTAGCGTCGCGACTCGAGCAACAGTACACGCACCCATGACTCACTGTGTGTACCTATTATATCACTACGAGCGACGACGCGTTGACCCCCGACACACGCCGACAGCTGCACGCGGAGCTCAACGCATCGGTTCTGAAGTCAAGGACTTCGCTTGTTCATTTCCGTTTCGAAACCTGCGTCGGCATGCGAGGGAGCCTTGACAAGCGTAGTGACGCGATTCAGTTGGAAGGTCGTACACAAGCTGTGTACTCCGTCAGAGCTAGCGCTTCCTATAGGAACGCTGGAAGAGGCATCGCCGCCGCACGTGCCCCAGGAATACTCGTCTGACATCAGAAGCTCATCGCTGTACGGCATCAGCAGTACTACGAGTGAGTGCACGACATTAGAGCGTGAAAGTTCTAAAGGAACAATATGCACGACAGCATGCAGGGTCGGTATGGTATCTACGCTAATATTCTTCTCTCTTCGTGGAGTTTTACTCACTTGTTTTACTACTCTACTTCTTTAGGTGCCCTGTGAGAATACAATTTTGTTTCTAAACCTTGTGAACTTGAAGCGCATTAACGCGATAACTGCTGTGCATACCGTATTAATGGCATAGTTAACAGTGTGTTGGAGCTCCCAATACATCAAACTTATGATTACAATTGCCCTTAACCTCTCAAAACGAGCCCTGATTCAGTTTACTTCTCGGGGAACGATCATATGTAGCAGGCTTGGTTTATAGCGAATGTCAGAAGGGAAGAAGCAGCGCCCCATTTTTTTCCTTTCAATTCCAGTGCAAACGCGTGCTTCTCAACGGGAGTCGTCGGTCCGCCTTAGTTCATGAAGTGGCCGTGACTTGGTGCGACATGAAAGGTATAGCGCTAGAGTCGCTGAATATGCTACCAGCGTATACCGTTATCAAGGTGGCGCTGCTCGCATCGAACATGCACCTGAGCGCTTTCCCCCTACGATGTGATAGACGTATTTCTCATTTAAATATAATAAATTTATAAGACTTATTCTTTGTGGCTTGAAGCAATGCCGCCGATGCACCAAAGTGCTATTAAAGCCAACGAATGCAGTAGCGTCGCAGTGACGCTTTCCCGTTGGTTGCTCACATAGCGGCACGAACGGTGACACGCTATCTCAAAACACAACATCTGTTACAGAGCCAGCGTGACAGCTAACATTATGAACACGAGGTATGCAATATATGCATTCCCCACGGATATGCACGCAACCGAACAAAAAATTACCTGATATAGTTTCTGTTGTTAGGCGCTACATATGATGGGCGCTCTCCCCCATGACCCCAAAGCACTCGCGAAGACTAGGCAATGGGCTAGAGGAGAGGGTGGGGAACGGCTGGATTGGGTGCATCTGCTGGCATTGATAAAATAGAGGAGGAGCTGTGAAGAAGTAAGCTGCCGAAGGAGGTGGGGGGGGGGGGGGAGCGTATTATTTTGTATCTCGCACTTACATCCGAGTCCCGTAGCCTCGAGACATGTTGCCCGTTTCTTAGCGCATTTGACCAAAGGGAAACACCAAAAAGAGATGTCAAAAATAGCTTTCCAAGTCTGCGAGCAATGTATGGAAGTTTGGACATATTTATTGTGAATTTCTTTCTTTCTTTCTTTCTTTCTTCTTTCTTTCTTTCTTTCTTTCTTTCTTTCTTTCTTTTTCTTTCTTTCTTCTTTCTTTCTTTCTTTTTTCTTTCTTTCTTTCTTTCTTTCTTCCTTTCTTTCTTTTTTTTTCTTTCTTCTTCTTCTCTTTTCTTTCTTTCTTTGTGCTATGCTCCGTCGTAAATGTTTCCCTTCTCCATGCCCTGCATTGGACCTTCACCCCCCTGCTCAGCGGTGCAATACTTCAGCTGCTACAGCCAACAAAGATGGTCGGGCGTTCATATCGAGGCCACAATGAAATGTGGCGACGGGAGAGGAGCATCTAGACCCGTTAAAAAGTCTGATTGCTATAGCAGAAACGGCTGGTTGCCGATAAACCGACTATCTAGAGAACATCGCTCATTGGGAAAGTACGAACACAAGTACGCTTGGGGCGGGCACACGTTCGAGGCCCACATATTTTTACGCTTGACGGCACCGGGCATTTCGCTCGATGTCGAGCTCGTTTAGCAGAAATTTTGGCGTCGGCGGTTGTGAGCGAAAAATAATCATCTTGCGCGTGACTGGAAAATCGAGAAAGATGAAAATAGAAAAAATAAGAAATAACTCTTTTTGAGGGATCGGTGTAACACGGAAGTGAAACGTGTCCTCGCAGAGGTAGTTGAGCATTGATGGGGCATTTCGCCTTCGTCGAAACGCGACCACCACGACCGGTATCGAACCCGCGACTTCGGAAGTCAAGCACCGCAAACACTGTGCCACGGAGGCAGACACGGCTTTTAAGAAGGCACATGCCCAGGTTAGGTCCGAGTGGGGATCGAAGCCGGGTCGTTTGCGTGGAAAGCGGGTGTTCTACCTCACAGCAAGGCTTCTTTTTTTTCTTTCATGGTGTTCATTACAATGTGTTTTAAAATGAACATAAAATGACACTAATAGTATAAAATATATAAGCACATCGTTAATTTTTATGAAAGGGATACACGGTGGAGCGCGTCATAGTTCTGCTCGCTCCGTGGAATTTAACAACAACAACAACAACAACAACACCAACACCAAACACAAAACAACACAACCAACAAACAACAACCACCAACCAACAACAACAACAACAACAACAACAACAACAACAACAACAACAACAACAACAACAACAACAACAACAACAACAACAACAACAACAACAACAACAACAACAACATTTTTTGAGAGAAATATACTTCCTTAGTGCGCAGGGAATATATAGCAAAGAGATAGGGCAGAGCGCACACTTACAACCAATTTTATTGCACAGATGGCAGGAATATATATGCAGTCAAGAGGTGAGGAGATCACACACAGAAGAAAGGACAAATGATGGCGCATGTGCCAGACCACCTTATTCCAATCTTAAAATGACAACTTGACTGAAAAAGATACCTGTATTCATTACCCGACAGATTGACGGACGGGGCACTCACACACTCATTTCCTGCTTTGCGAATCAAAAAAGTCTTCATATATTTCCCGTGTCCTCTTGTCCTTATACCTTGCCATTACTTGGCATTCATCAACCTTCGGTGTGCACCCACACTTCGCTCAGTGACTTGCCAAGTGGCTGCCCACTGATCCGCGCATAAGATTTGCGTGTTTCCTAAGGCGATCGTTCAGACAGCGCCCCGTCTGACCGATGTAGTATCGACCACATGATAAATAAATCAGATGCACAATTATTAACCCCTGTAATATATTCTACAAACATCTTTGCATGCTTCGTATTGCACCCGACACTAAAAGATCCTTCGTAGTTAACTCTGTAATTTTACAAAGAGAGCTCAGCTTGTTTTTTGCCGTGAAGAGAACCTTTAACGTAGTTTTCTCAGCGATTCTTTTTAAGCAGTGCGAAACCTTGTGCACATAAGGAATGGAAGACACTTTCAGCTTTGGCTGGTCCTGAGATGCGCAGCGTGCATTCTTACCCTGCTTTAATGAAATTCAGAAGTGATTCTGATATGCCCGAGAGCAAGTGATCAGGAAAGCCTGCTTTCTTTAAGTCTGGTTACTTGGTTGCCAAAACTGCTGTGAACCTGGTGATGGCAAGACCTTGACAATGATGCCATCATGCATGCTTTGGCAATTCTTCGCTTAACAAGCTTGGAGTGTGCTGAACTAAAGGGTAACAGGGCTTTCTTGAAGCGGGGAGCGTATTGCTAGCACACGTGTTCTGGCAGAAACATAAGCTCCAGCTTTAAAATTCTGTCTGTTATTGTCGGGTAACTCCGTCGTCAGCTGTAGATTAGTCATGTTTTCAGAAAAAATGCCAACAATCTCGTTGGCATGCTGCCTTGTGTCCCACTGTTCTGCACTATAATAAACTAAAAAAATCATCAACGTAGCGGAACACCTTAACGGCATGTGTCTCAGCAAGCCTCGCTTCTATGCGTTTGTCATAACGTGCTAATAGAATGTCACTGAGGACTGGAGCTAAACATGAACTAATACACACACCCTGTACATGACCCAATGCACACAAAAAATCACAGCATATCCACGGAGTGAATTATGGTTGGCACGGAGAAGCGTTCGTCAGTCCGTCCGTGCTTTCGTCCGCCCATTCGTTCTAGCTTCCGTCCGTCCATGCGTCCGTGCTTGCGTCCGTCCATCCGTGTGACCGCCGGTGCATCCGTCCGCCCGTGCGTCCCTCCATGCGTCCGCCCGTACGCCCGTTTTTATGTCTGTCCGTCCGTGCGTCTGCCCCTCTGTCTGTCTGTGTGTCCCTCAGTTCGTCCGTCAATCTGTATGTCCATCCATCCGTCCGTCTGTCTATCTAGTGAACACTCCAAGTACAGCCATCTCAGATCTCTTCATAATGTATTCATCATATAGAAGTGCCGCCTTCCAGCGGACAATCTATGGACCGCTCTTTCGGGTATGTGCCACCGGTGGCTACATACACCATCGGAAGATCGACAGACCCACACCCTAAGGAGCTTCGCCCTTAAAACAAGGGAGGCATGCAGCGACAGCCTCATAAAAGGACGTCACTTGCTGGCGCGTTCAAGTGGGAGCGAGAGCAAACGCAGCCTCTATTCGCGTCATCTCGCGGCGAGCAAAACAAGCAGCCATTGCTGATATGAAACCAGCGGCCAGATTGCAGCCTCCTCTTCTTTCAAGGCGATTACGCAAGATGCCGGTAATCGCCTTGAAAGGGGAGAATGTTGGTATCCTGCCTCTGGTTCCATATCATCGATGGAAGTGCCAATTGTGAAATGTTTTGAAGGGAGGACTCGGGTGTTCATGCAGCGCGCACCGCCTATACTTGCTTTAACGCTAGCCCTCGTTTTTCCCTGTGGGTATATCATCTCGGGAGAATGATAACTTCGAGAGAGAAACAAACAAGTGTGACCAATTCATGCTCGCAGGGACATCCGGACTCTCTCGCCATGAGACGACACCATCTATGCTGATGTACAAACTTGCAGTGGGCTCGTTACATGCTGTCGTGGGGTAGTTGCCGTGGGGTCGTGCTGTCGCGGAAAGCGGGCTAGTGGTAGTAAACAGTGTGGTGCTTCGCACCGTGTTGCATCATTTATGAGTTGTTATTCTTCAGCGATCTTGACTGTACACACACAGCGTTTCGCAGGTGCTTCATCGCGCGGCGGCCAGCGACATGGGCGAGGCAACCATGGCACCTGCAGCCTCGCTCGAATCCATTGAGGATGTTGCACGCAGAGAGTTAGGGGAAACGCCGGCGACAAAACAGACGGCTCTCAACGAACTGCGTCAGCTGATCATTTCAGGTGAGCGGAAATGGTAACCAATCAACTGAGAATATTCTAAGCCGCTGTTTTTTAATCTTAACTGTAACACCAAAACGCATAACGTTGTATACATTTATTTAAAAACCACGGCAGAAATGGACCTTTAAGTATCGTGGTCCCACCATTATAAGAACAATATATAGGTAGTAAATAATTTCTAAACTTTGTTCTTCTGACTGCCACTGGCATTGTCAGATTGCGAAGTGATCCTATGAAAAAAAGTGTTCGGTCATAGAAGGAAGAATTTCCCATCGTTAGGTGAAGGCATGTTTTCTGAAACTCATTGCGCGTGTCTATATTAAAATATACAGTGAGAAAATCAGGCAAAATTATACTTATTCCATTGCAAACCCCAAGCAAAAAAGTATGCCACTTTGAATTCAGACCTAGTTAGGCGACCGAAGCACGTATATAGACATTTGATGTGAGAATGTTTTATGAAAGTGTGCAGGAGTACTAAGTAGTAACTGAATCTTTCGGAAAAACTCTTGGCGAAATCCTTCGAGCAAAGTTCATCTGCGCACCACATGCCTGATAGAATTTTCGTTCAATTGTCTTGTGTCAATGGTTGTGTATCATATAAACTATACACAATTTATACTGAGTGCTGACCCCCAAGTCGCGGGATCTAATCCCGGCTGCGGCGGCTGCGTGTTAGATTGAGGCGAAAATTCTGTAGGCCCGTGTCCCCAGATTTGAGCGCACGTTAAAGAACCCCAGGTGGTCGAAATTTCCGGAGCCCTCTACTACGGTGTCTCTCATAATCATATGGTGGCTTTGAGACGCTAAACACCACATATCAATCAATCAATCAATGAATCAATCAATCAATCAATCAATCAATCAATCAATCAATCAATCAATCAATCAATCAATCAACCGATAATGAAAAGCACCATAGTTGAAGTGCATATCGGAATAAGTATGATGGGGCTGTTCAGCATGCCGAAACGTATGGATGAGCACACACATTCAGCAAACGTGTTTCGTTCCGTTTTTTATTCCGGTCCTGGAGTTGAATTTATGTCACTGGTCATATAGGCAGGAACGGAAAGGCACAGCTTTTCTGAGCGATCAAAGCAAGGACCCTTCATGTGTGCCAAAGCTATATGTTTTTCAAACGAATAGCACTGGGTGGTGTGACACAATTTTCTGACTTTTTTTGGGGAGAAATAAGTCGCCAGGCTCACATTTTTGTTTCCAATAAGAAGCCACGTCGTATTGTATATAAGCGAATGACCGAAGGAATTGCAGACCTGTTTGGTCATATGATCGCTAGATTGTTGCGAGAATTATGTGAAATTAGGTCTATTCAGGCATATAAATTGGTCTGTTATATTTACTGCACGCCAAGTGAACAAATGTGAAACGTTACATTCAGGTCAAGTAACAAAACACTATGCTTTACACACAAAAAAAATGCACGACCTTTGGCAGTATTTTGTTTTTGATACGTTACACGACACAACATTGACGAAAATAATGGTCTAAAATTATATTATTACGATAGGATATGGTGAAGAGGTCCATGTGGCCGTCACGAAGAAGACAGCGTATGTGTTCTGGGTGCGACAATGTCCATTTTTATTTCTTCTGATCATGGCTTTGTAAATACTCTGTCAATATTATGTCTCTCTCTGTGTTCTTTTTTTTTCTTAAGAACATTATTGGGCCCCGCCGTGGTGGTCTAGTGGCTATGGTACTCGGCTGCTGACCCGCAGGTCGCGGGTTCAAATCCCGGCTGCGGCGGCTGCATTTCCGATGGAGGCGGAATGCCGTAGGCCCGTGTGCGCAGATTTGGGGTGCACGTTAAGAACCCCAGGTGGTCAAAATTTCCGGAGCCCTCCACTACGGCGTCTCTCATAATCATATGGTGGTTTTGGGACGTTAAACCCCACAAATCAATCAAGAACATTATTGTGTAAGTGTGATGTATACATCAGCCGAAACAAAAACCTGGTTTGGCGTCAACCATTAGAACACGTGGCGTAAAAAAAAACGGGGTTGAATATAACATAGAATACTAAGCCAACTAGCTTAACCGTGGTATTCAGATACGCTTCCTGATTTGACTTTCTACCGCTTTCAACGCAGCACAAACCCATTTCTAACACGTTGTCTTTAGGCGGTGCTAAGTGGTGCCGAGGGGGCACAAACGCGTTTCAAGTGCGCTACCTTGAGGCTGTGGCAAGTCAAGTTCAAGTCAAGGAGCTTTTGTGAATGTGGTGTAGAAAGACGGATCATTGTGAGGTTCTTAGTGACGGCCGTTTTGTGACCTTTTGTTTTCTTCGCATGCCTAATCCCAACCAGAGGAACCATCGTTACACTGCCCCACGGACGACGCCTTTCTAGTCAAGTTTCTGCGAGCCCGCAAGTACGACACGAGGGCCGCTTTCAAGAACATCAAGAAGTACTTCAAGGTTCGAACGGAGCACCCGGAAATGTTTAAAGATCTGGCTCCAAGTACAATACCTTTCGACGCAATGTGCCGCAAGAATCGCCTCACTACGGTCTCGCGCCACAGAGATCCAATGGGACGGGCGGTTGCGCTGATGAAGGTCGGTAAGTCAAGTGAAGTTGCTATCCCTTGCACTTTAGTGTATTGTTTCGGCTTTTGAATCACATGTTTGAAAAAAACAAGTGCACAAAATAATCGAAGTTTCATGACACTCAAAACTTTGAATGAGGTTTTTTAAAAAAAAAAGAAAACCTTATATGGTGCGGGGTTAAAGGCAATGTTAGTAGCCTTGCGATTAAGCCGTAAGCGAATCTCTGTTGAAAATTTTTATATGACGCATATGACGCGTATCCAGTCATCTCGTATGAACACACATGAATCATATGTGTTCTCGTATGATCATACGAGATTATTGGATATGTGTCGTACGTGCCACATGATATTTCTCGATAGCGATATTTACTGAAATTTTATACGCTCCCGACGAAGCTATGAACCTGACTTTGGGTAGTTATCTAGTACGTTATAATAGTTTTCCTTCGTGCTTACTAAAGCTGAGACTTCCATTTCTTTTCACCGAGGGAAATGCAAGTGCATCTAAAAAAGGCCACCATCCCAGTTTAAGCTGTGAAAAAACCAATCTCATAGAAAGATGGTGCTCACTCATCCTTAGTGAAAGGCATCAGTAGGCAAAGATGGAAAAGATGTCTCTTTTTTGTCGTTTGTTTTTTGGTTTCCTTCCCGATTGTAGATAACTCTTTTTGCATTTTTCTTGTGTACGATTGCTGTATTTCAGTTAATTAGTTCGTCATCGTTTTCATTATTTTAACATTCTGCTTTCATTTCAACTCCCTGTGTCATGAAAAGCTTTGGATGGTTTCCATTTTTATCTCTGGGAGCTGCCAGCTGCATTTCTTCTTGCTTTTTCACTGTCATGTATATACGAGTTTATCAGCATACATTTTCACGTAATAAAATGACAACTGCAGTCATTTTATTTTGACGACTCGATGCTATTTCAGGTCGCTCTCTAATCACTTGTTGAGACTTTTCTAAAGGCAAGAATTCAAACGAAACGATCTGATGCACCACATTTTAGAAGTCTCCAGACCGAGTAGGGTATCGGTCCTGTGAGAGGATTCATATGCACTTTTTTTTTTTTCGGCCATGACTACCAGGGTCCTGGAATAGCGAGATTTGCAGCATCACTGATGTCTTCAGAGTGAACTTGTTACTTCTCGAGCATTTTCTTCAACTGGAAGACATTCAAGTTAGGGGCATAATAACCATATTTGACTTTAAAGGCCTCAACATGTACCATCTCGCTCACTATACACCGTCTGTGATAAGAACCCTCATCAATCTTGTGCAGGTGAGTGCATCATCCTTGGTTTCATGCATAACAAAAGTCTAATTCACCGTTTTATGTCGAGATAACAGGTTATAAGCTGAATATGTGATGGAGGTCTCCCATATAAGTATCCCGTTTTTAGGAAGCCTGTACACGGATACACTATTTAGCCAAGACAGCTTCGTTTAGATCTGATAGTATGCAATGAACATTTACAAATGGCATTTGCATCAACTGGACAAACTAATTGGAAACACGTCATGTGAATACTCAGTGGTAACTAGCAACGACAATCTTCAGATAATAAACGCTTACTGTAATGAAAAGAAAGTGCATATATATAAGAGCATAGGAAAGAGTTTTAATTTTGTTCACTGCTGCTTGATTCAACCAATGTCATTAGAGGCCGAATTTTGAGGCACTCAGAACGCGTGTTTTAGGCGCCAGAAATAGGTAGGAAAAATCATGTTCAGACATCGAAAATCGCAAATGGGGCTCAGTAAATGTTTACATAACCGCCAATAATTTCAAATGATGACTTGCGTGACCTCTATATATGACAGGCAGACAAACAAAAGTTTTTCATATTAGCACAAGAGAGAGAAAGAAAGAATACAAGAAAGATAAAGAGATTAACAAGACTAAGTGAAGTTTGAAACTCTACACGTGAAAAGAGGGGAATAAGAATTAAAAAAGAGAAAGAAGGAGAATATGGCACTGCACATGTACCCCCATATAAAAATAAATAAATAAATAAATAAATAAATAAATAAATATATATATATATATATATATATATATATTATTATATATGATATATAATAGATATATATATATTATATATATATATATATATATATATTATATATATATATATATATATTTATATATATAAATATATATATTATATATATATAAATATATAGGCGGTGTATATATATATATATATATATATATATACTTCCGGAGTATATATATATATATAGTATTATATATATATATATATATATATATATTACTCCGGAAGTATATATATATATATATATTATATATATATATATAAGGAAAAGAAGTGTGCACCTAAGGGCTCGTTTTTCCGTGTTTTGACACAACATTAAGAGATCTAACGGACAATAATGCCAGGAATGTATAGGGGAAGTTATTAGAACCATGTAATGTTCACATTTTATTGGTTCTAATAACTTCTTCTATACATTCCTTGGTATTATTGTCTGTTAGATCTCATATATATATATATATGCCCAGAAACATCCCCCCCCCCTTCACTTCATATATACTTCCGGAGTTCCTGTGAGGACATTGACCAAGGCGGTTGTGGGCGGCACACCCGGAAGTGGTGTGTGTTCTGTGATAGGAAAACGCAATTTGGTTCCATTCCCCTATCTACCAATCTTAAGAAGCACGGACTGTTGGGCGAGTTGGTAATTCATTTTAACTGCAGTTGCGCTAAAAATTGAAATACAAAACGAAGACACCTGGACACAGCGCACACTGATGACTGAAACTTTGTTGGAGAAAACAGACACATATATGCGGTTACGAGAACACGTGTGGTGAAAGAAAATGAGTAGATGTGCAGACAAAATGCATTAATGATGCGCTCCCAGAAAAGCTACCTCACCGGCAAGTAACATAACCGAGGGTTCCGCGACACGTGAATCACCAGCTTTGTTGAGGAGATACGCCTCTTTCATTTCCCGCGCTACCTTGTCCCTGGAGATATAGCTTTAACTACCGTATCCCAAAACAAGGGCGCACTGCCACACACTCTACAATGCCAACCTTGGCAAAAAAAGACCATTATTAGCCCCCACTGGCTCATTCGACACGAGACCATCATCACGTAGCGATATCTTCGTCTTAAGTAACGAGACGATCGTCATGTAATGAAACACTTGCCCCATAAATGATGCAATTAAACCTACCTAAAGTTTCCCTTCAGTCTCTTCATGAGTCTCGTCATCTTCCTCCTGAGACTGCGGTGCTAGCAAATATCGGTCGCAGTTAACAGCGCCAACAGTCGAGCGTAGCCACGCAATTGTCGCTTTTCCCGCACGCTTCGCAGTGTGTGTGTGGAATCGTAAAGGACTATGCTATCAGCTGTTGACTTGGAAAAAAAAAGTAGACAAAGAACCATGTCTCGGTGGGCTGATACACATTTCGCAGTCTCGTTTAAGTTTAGTAATGTATTGTAAAGTGAAAAGAAATATTTGCTTTATTATCAAATTTGCTGGCACTGCATATTTTCAATATGTGCATGTTTGGTAAACGGTATGAGGCGCAGGGGTGATCGTAAATCGAAAGAATAGCATTACGGTCGTGTTTGAAAAGCCAAAATAGTGTCGCGTTATTGCATTGGTTGAGGCACGTATGAAGCCGGTAACTTCACTCATGAAACCGGTAACATTTTCCAGGAATGTATACCCATGCGTCTGAAAGGAATCTACATCATCAACCACCCTCCAATATTCAACGTTTTATTTGCGATTATTAAAACCTTCCTCAAGGCGAAACTTCTGAAGCGGGTAAGATTTATGAGGATGTTTTTTTTCCTGCTTTTCTTCTCTGTCACGTCACTTATAGTGCTCACTTTTTTCAACTGCACAAAAATGAATAAATAAACAAAAAATAAATAAAATCAATGAAAGTCAGCTTCAGGGGGCATTGCTTGAACATTAATTCTGACGGCTGAAACAGAGTCTCGGTAAATATTAAATGTAATTTTCTATCTCATATAAATCATTTCCATGTCACATAAATCAATTACTACTTCAATCAATAAGCTGAACAACGAACTGACCAATGTTGTTAAATGGTGTCATATGAACAACCTAATTTTAAACTCTCTTAAAACTCAGTTCATGATTTTTAAAATCTCCCAAAAAATGCTTCCTTTTATACCCACAGGTATCTATTGACCATCACTTTATTCCTGTAGCTGCTTGTGTGTGTTTTCTGGGCAAAAAATTAGACCCTTACTTGATGGTAAAATAAATATATACTTTATGTTAAAAAAAACAGCATTTGAAATAAGATCACTCATTAAATCTCGTTCATTTTTTCCCTTGAAGCCTTATTCTTTTTATACTTTGCCTTCATACATAGTCACATCACCTATGGCATTACTTCATGGGGTAACACTTTTAACACTCATCTTTCATCCGTGCAGCACATTCAAAATCAGGCCATTCACATTATTACCAGCAGTTTATATTAATCCAATGCTACCCCACTCCTTCGGGCTAACCGCGTCCTTACTGTGTCTGGCTTGTTTCGTTTTCACCTAATCATAATGTTATTTAAAGAGCTGAACAGACAGCTTGCCTTTGATCTAATCGATGCTAGATAACTGACTAACACCAACAGCACTAGGTTCGCCCACAATCGTAACTTCCTTTTAGCTAAATGTAGCACCAACTACGGCAAAATGACTTCTTCCTTCGCGGTGAATAAATTTTAGAATTATTTACCACACTCAGTAAAATTACTATCATCATCACGTGCATTGAAATAGGAACTTAAAAGTTTTACTTTGTATAACTAGGTTGAGAACAATACTATTTCATAATGTAAAGTGTAAGTAGTTTGAAATCTTAGGCTGGGTTTTCTTCTTTGGTTTGCTTAATCCACTTGTATAACTGTTTATTATGTATTTGTATTGCTTTGACCATGTTTTTTGTTTTTTACTTATTTATTGCAGTTTTTTGTACTTCAACTGTTCACTTCAACTTACGTTGTGTAATATTACATGCTGTTACAATGAAACCTTTTATTGTTATTATTAACCGAGGGCCCCACTGCAGTCGCCCGACTTCGGGACCCTCTTCTGCATATTTTAACTGTGAACTTTGTATTTTGAATGAATAAAAACTAAACTTAGCTCAACCGAAACGCTTGGCAATATACCACTTACTAGAAACTTCAACATTTATCTTTTGCCCGGGGGCGGCGGCTGCTTTTTAATGGAAACGAAAATACTGTAGACCTGCGTGCTCAGATTTGGGTGCACGTTCAAGAGCCCCAGGAGGTCGAAATTTTCGGAGCCTCAACTACGGCGTCTCTCATAGTCATATGGTGGTTTTGGGACGTTAAACCCCACGTATCTATCAAATAAATCTTACGCGCTGAGACTCGATGAAAATATCAAAACGTTCGGCAGATCCCAAACATTGTGAGAATCATTGTGGTTGCAGTGCTGGCTAACCAACTTCATAAACATTACATATGTACTCCTATGATACAGGCGTCAAGTCGGGTTAACGTCAATTGCAGTTAGTCACCATCCACTGAAATCGATTTATGTGGCAGTTTCCAAGGCTACAATGCTCGCGAGCGCCAGCGCTTCATATCCGCTTACCGTTTTTAGTGTTGCTAATGTTGATGTTGCTGTTGGCATCGCTACGCAACTGTAAACAAGAGAGGGGGCGTAGGAGAGAAGGAAGAGTAGAAGGAGATGCGCAATAGAGGTGTAACCACCGCGGGAAGGGATATCTAGAGGAAAGGGGGGGGGAGCGAGCGTATAGCTGGCAGACGCTGCCTGCGTCGTAGTTGCAAGGGGAGAGATAGGGAGTGTAGGAGAGGAGAGATAGGGGAGGAGGCGCGCATGCGCAGTGGAACGCAGACGCCACTGGATGAAGCTCGCTCATAAGATGCTTCACATCTAGCTCAAATACACTTATTGCAAGCGGCACTGGCCACTCTGTCGCCTTTTTGGTGCAACGATGTGAACAGCATTCGCAACATTATTTACTGCATTCCTTTGGTGTTGTGCGCCTCAGTGGAACGGCGGTTACAGTACTTGGCTTCTCACCCGAAGGTTGTGGGTACGGTGTCCTCCCCAGGTGGTTGCATTTTAGATGGAGGAGAATGGGCAGAGGTTCGCGTAGCGTTCGACGACGTCAGTGCACGTTAAAGAACACCAGATGGTCGAAATTTTCGGAGCCCTTCATTACGGCGTCTCTCATAATCATATTGTAGTTTTGGGAAGTGACACCCTAGATGATATTATTATTATTATTATTATTATTATTATTATTATTATTATTATTATTATTATTATTACTATTATTGTTTCCTCAGTGTCAAATAACACTTGTATAGTGCTTGCTAGTCATATACGAGTGCTTACGTAATGTTTATTACGTTCTTATAAAATTAGATTTCCAGCACTGCAACCACAGCACTGCAACCACAATAATCATTGCACCGAGGCGACTGCCACATAGCCCCCCCCCCCCCCCCCCCACCTTTTTTTTTTGAAAGCACTTTCAGGGCCCGGAGTGGCTCTGCTGTAGAATACTTGAATGCCACACCAAATGATTTTGTTCGATTCCTGCTAGGATCTCGATCTATATTCTTGCGGAATATTAGAAGACAGCGCACTGTGCGATGTACACGGTACTCCAAAAACAGGGCAGGACCAGCCTTGTCTTGTGCGTAACTAAATTTCCTCTTGTTCTCGCGCTTGAAACTTGTCCTGTAAGCTGTCATTTCACGAATAGTAAGCCACCACGTGGCGTTCCTGTCTATCACAATTGACGTAGAGAAATGTTACTGTTTCAGACTCGACTATTTGGCTACGACCTAAAGGAACTGCACCAGCTTGTACCGGAGGACGTCATTCCGGAGGAAAGTGGAGGGACCAACGAAAGTTACGACTACGACCCGTTGGAGAGAGAGTTGGAGAGTGAAGAGGGCTTCTACCGAAATCTCAGCTCGTACGGCTATCGAGATACGCCGGCACAGACTGAACATAAATATGACGGCTTGCTCACAGACAAGATTCCTTAAGTAAAAAATAGCTGATAAACTGAATCATTCTGTAACGAACCATGTTGTTGCTGTGTTTTGGGCTTACTGCTTTTTCACACACCACTGGTGCCACCTTCATGCTGACGAGGAGTGCTCAGCTAAGTTAAATGTTCTGAGCTCGGCGTAATCGAAAAATTAAAATCCTGCTGAGAAGGATGCTGAGACCGAATAGAGAAAAAGAGAAAGGATATAAGAAAGGTAGAAAGGTTAACTAGACTAAGTCCAGTATACTGATCGTCTGACATATCTATATGAGCTAGTCCGCACGTAGTGGGCGCAGGGAACAGGCGCCGAACAACATTTAGGTATTTAGGCTCTTAATTTGCGTGGCAAGTAAGGAAAACGAAGGGTGGTGCATCGGCCACCGGCGCTGGTTTGCAGGTGCTTCAAAACGTTCGTTGTAGCTGGACGTTTGGGTCCGGTTCTCATCCTCGTCTTTTCATTGCATAGTGGTGGTGGCAGAGCTAGCATTTAGGCAGGTGATAGCATTTAGGCCGAAGAGCAGCCGAATCGTTCCATAGCAGCGCATGCCCACCTTGTATTTCCAGAAGATAGTTGTCTTCAACGAAGAACGGCTGTTAGTCCACAGTTTATGCCTGCCGCTTCTCTCCTCGTGCTTCGTCCTTAGGCTGGTTGGAACCCCCGAGATTATGTACTACGGTGACCTTCATCGCAACCCTACTGCAATAGAAGGCGCTGTGCGCGCCTATGCCCGCACTCATAGAAGAGTGTTTCCTTCGGGGTCCGGGTTTATGATACGACACTGACCGGCTCCACACAAGGTGTCGAAGAGTGGTGGCTTCATCGGTCATGCACCTCGCATAAAAAGAGCACTCACGTATTGTTTGTTGAACTAAGCTTAGCATAGCGTTGAGCTGGCTATAGGCAGCCTTGTTTGTTTATCTTCAGTTTTATCTCTCTTTCATCCTTTCGTTTTAGGGGCCAAGCTCCTTAGGGCGTGGGCTGTGCGTCCCCTGTAGCCTGTATGTAGCCACCTCTAGTTTAGTTCTTGCAGTGTTCACTAGATGGCGGTACCGTCCCCTGTATGTAGCCACCTCTAGTTTAGTTCTTGCAGTATTCACTAGATGGCGGTACCGTCTCCTGTAAGTAGCCACCTCTCGTTTAGTTCTTGTAGTGTTTACTAGATGGTGGTACTTGTAGCTGATGATGAAAAGATGCAAGATGTTATAAACTAGAAAGCGGTACTTGTAGTTGATGAAAGACGCGAGATCTTATAAAATAGGAATGATGTCACTTCACAGACCATAAAGCCGTCATAATGAAGGGACATCGCAAGCCATCCATCGTCTAAGAACAAATAAAAGTTGATTTGTGTATATACACACACAGCGTTTCTCACGTCTTTACATGATGATCGACTGGGCGAATTACACGGAAGATTCACAGTTTACCGATGAATCCCTCCGGACCTTCGCCCATTCATCATCATTCACCCCGTGAATATGCCGTATTTTTTTTTGTTTTTCCTTTTTCCAGTTTTCTGCCCTCATTTCTCTGTCTTCGATTCTGCTTGCCTTCCTATTTTCCCCTTTTTATTTCTCCCTCTTTCTATATATCGCTTGCTGCCCCACTTTTTGTGTTTGTACTGTTGTTAAACAAAAAAGCCTGCGCTACGTGGAGTGAAGATAGAATATACGACCGCTCGAGTCCCTGATGTGTTTCGCACTTAATATCATCGCCCAGGCGCTTGAAAAACATGAGGAGGAAGACTTCTTGGCGCGAGCGCGTGCTCAACATGCTACATGAAGCGTTACGTCAAGCGACCACGATAGCTTACGATCACAACATACGACAACGTACGACAGCCCGGGATCATTTAAGTACCTACTTTACTCGTCCGCCGGGCAGTATATATATATATATATATTATATATATATATATATATATATATATATATATATATATATATATATATATATATATATATATATATATATATATATATATATATAGAAATTGGCTTGAGCGGACAAACGTGTGAAAACTTTTATGGCTCCTACGTTTCGGCCGGACCCCGGCCGAAACGTAGGAGCAATAAAAGTTTTCGCACGTTTGTCCGCTCAAGCCAATTTCCATTCATCACTGGATTCACAGAAGACACTCGCTGGATATATATATATATATATATATATATATATATATATATATATATATATATATATCCCGGCGGACGAGTGAAGTAGGTTTGCCTCCCGACCCCTACTCGCGATAGAGTTGGTATGCCACTGGTGTACATTGCAACTTACTTGAGCACACAGTCCATTGCTCACAATAATGCACCATTTATACCATTCTGAGCGAAGAAACGCCGACTCCCACACGCGCTGAGAGCCAGCCTCGAGAGGAGGTCAACGTTCTGAATTCAAGGACTGCGCGTCCTTTTTCGGCATGGCTTTCGGAGATCTGGCGTTGACACGCGAGGGAGCGTTGATAATCGCGTCGAGGCGAGTCACATGGGAGGTTCTAGGCGAGCTGCGCACGTTAGCAAGGTCGCGCTTCGGTGCGGCAGTGGCTTGTGGTGGGCGCTTGCAAAAATGTCAGCACTACATGTTCCTCAGGAATACCCCTTTGGTGTCCAAAGTTGAACGCCCCTGCTGTGCACCACGAGCTGTTTTACGAGTGAGTGCACGGCATTAGAGCTCAAGAGTCCGCCAGGAGTAAAATATACTAAAAACAAGGTGCTTCATCTGCGGTAATATTTTGTCGTCTGCGTCGAGGTCTTTGTGAAAAGTGACTGGTGATTTTCCTCTGTTATTGAGCTAAACATAAGATCGAGGTGCTGTGCCACCCTTAATGGTCTGTTGATGAGGATTTAGGTTGTTGATGGGTTTGTGCTTTCGCTACACACGTGAGTGCTGTAAGCCAGAAGACCAGCAAATTTCCGATTATCGCAGGAAATAACGCATACTTCAATATACTCTGTTCTGAGTGGAATGGAAGGTGAACAATGACCTTAATCGATCAATCCTTTAGTTAAGTTGGTGCTTACCAACGCGAAAGCTTTGTCAATGTTTTCACCTTAATCACAGGCTTAGTCTACCTTCAACGCAGTGAACAGCACTGAATATATTTGTTACTGCGTCACTTCGCGAGGCACCTCGTATGTTCGACGGCGCATTTTCTGTTGTTCAGTACCAGTTGTAAATCCCACTTTACGTCGCACCGTCTAGCCTTTCATGAGTTGTTATTCTCCAGCGAAATCGAGAATCTATACAGAATTTCACAGGTGTTCGAGAAGCGTACGCTGGGGGCTTGCTGGTAAGGAATTTCGAAAATTTCAACTGCGCTAGAGACGGGACACCAGAATAGAAGAATACAGTGCGAACGCAGACTATCAACTGATTTATTAGGAACACATAATTTGCCCTTCTGAAGCAATGTACGTGTGCAATGAGAGTCATGGCCACGTGACGAAAGTGCCCTATCCCACCAAGACTACTATCGACATAAGAAAATCGCGCTCTTTTTTTATAAAAAAACACACCGATCACACTGACACACTTATCTGGGCAACGTGAAATTCTCGAAGCTTCCTGGATAGCTAGACATAGTCCAGATAAGCGCGTCGGCGACAGATTGGTGTATATACACAGAAAAGAGCGTGGTTTTTATGGTAGATAGTAGTCTTGGTGAGGTATCGCACTTTCGTCACACGGCCATGATTCTCATTGCGCACGCACATTGTCAAAAAGCACTGACAGGGGCAGAACTGAAAGCTCCTGCACACGGGCGTGATGTGTCACACAATTCTTTTATGACTGGTGGTTTGTGCTGTAAACCTTTCTTGCTGCGTCAGCTGACCCACAGTCTTGAAAAAAAAACAGAAAAAAAAGGCCATGTTACCGTTCTCAATGAGCGCTGAATAGTTATTCGCGTGTATAACTCTCTACAAAGACACGTTAACGCTCTTTCGGGTCCCACGACTCTCGGAAAAAGTGGGATGATCTCTTTCGAGTTCACGTGTCTATTCAAAAACGCACACGCACACGCGCGCACACACACACACACACACACACACACACACACACACACACACACACACACACACACACCACACACACACACACACACACACACACACACACCACACACACACCACACACACACACAGAGAGAGAGAGAGAGAGAGAGAGAGAGAGACGCGCACAAACACGGGAGGGAGAAAGAGGAGTGAAGTATTGTTTTTTCTTAGTTTAGACCTCACGGGCATATTGTAGAATAACTTCCTCGAAGCCATTGGGGCTTATATTTAGAATGGTACAAATAGAAGGTCGGGAAGTAAAGCACAAATGGAGGTTCTTGTTTGTGTAACCATTGAAAGAAAGATATTGCACAGTGTAGTGACTGCTTCTCATTAGCGAGGACTCCCGAAGCACATTTTTCAGGCGTGTAAGAATATGAGAGAGCGTGTAAAAGCAAAAGAATAAGTACAGAACTGTAGTGACAGAGTCAGAGCTTGGCTGTTTATACATTACAGCAGCGTACAAATATAGCGTAAGCTATCATGCCCTAATAACGTACCACCTGACAACAGTCGGCCTTGGTGACGATATCGTGCGCCACCAGTGCTCGTCACAGCTATCAAGTGCTGTAGTGCTGTAGTTCAAGTGCTGCAGTTTTCTTTTTTTTGCTCTTTAATGAATGGGAAGATTAGCAGGGCATTTTGTCAACTGTGTAATACATATATAGTTCATCACGTTGAAATTACTTTCACACGCACAAAACAGACCGCATTTCAAGCGCTTCAAAGACACCATGTTGGGAGCGTACTCACGTTACAAGATGCAATGTTGAGCACCAGAAACGTACAGCCGCTGCAGGCACCCGCATCATGTTGATTGCGCAACCAGTGGGCGGTTTAAAACTGCCCACTCATTACAAAAAGACTCAGTCATAATTCATCATCGTTATCTGCCATAGCGTCAAACAGTGTGCGGCTACGTAGATGCACACTTTGCCTCAAAGCCACATAGTGGTTATATCGCTACATCGCAAAATGATTGTTCTTGAGACCTCTTGTGAGATCTTCACAGCTGTACTTGCCCAGGGCGCCCTGAGAGGGTAGTAACGGACCTGGAGGTCGCTCTTTGAGCTTAAACTGTGACTGCGGTGCGTGTTTCATGTAGGCCTATAGAGTTGTTACCTTTTCTGCACTTTTGTAGAGCCCTTCTGTCATGTTTTTAGTCCATTGTGACTTGTTTTGCAGATACTTACTTTAATTGTCTTACTTTTTATTCCGACCTTACTTCTATTGTTCCTGCCTTGAACATTTTATTGCTATTCTCTTCTTCCCGGAACGTTGGCAGGTGTTCTGTTCCTCTCAGTGTTAGTTGTCCAGTTGCATTTCATTATTATTGTGATAGCAATTATATGGACACTTTCGGCTGCATTTCGCCGGTGGCGTCGGCGTCGATGTCATGCACCGTACATGTATACGTATCTATATATATTAAAACGCAAAAAAGAAAAAAAAATCCCAGAAAACAAGCACTCTGGCGCTCGAAATCGAACGTACGACCTCTGCGCCGTGAAAACGAGGCGTTAACCACTTAGCCATCCCAGAGAATATTGTTAATTGTTCAAACGGCAAGCTATTTATATCTACCACTTACCGCTGCTGTGCTCTCAGCACTATCAGAAAAATGGCGCAATGAGCGCACGTCGCCACATCGCGCAGCGGCGCCCGCTCTAATCTCCTACGCGTACATTTCCCGGCTTAGAGAAGGGGAGCGACGCTCCCTCACGCGCCCTTATCTCGCGGTGGCGAGGAGAGGAGGATCGTACGCCTTGGCTGACCTTGGGCTTTACGTGGAACGATTCTGTTGTAGTTACCAGGCGCACAAAGGTCCCTGCAATCATTGCAGTCACCGTTCGCGAAAAGCGCGCGCTTTCCAGACTCAGCGAAGTAACAAATGAGACGCTTATTCGCGTGCATCCGTACCTGTGAGTATGTTTCGTGCGTAATTAGTGCGCGAGCCACGCGGGGCACCTTTCTATCTGCTTTCCATTCTGCGCGTGACCTTTCAAATTGTTGCTTTCATGTTCATTGCTTCGCCTTTGTGGCAAAGCTGTGACTTTTCTTTTATTTTTCCTAATATTCGTAATATAGTTCATGCTCGAAAATCTTCATTCAACGAGAGAGAGAGAGAGAGAGAGAGAGAGAGAACTATTTTAATAGGGAGCTGGAGAGGTTTGCCTGGTTTTTCTCTTGACAGGCTACTCCAGGTGCCGGGTTATGACAATGATATATACAATGATAAACACACAACACGTACAGTTACATACACGCATAACAGTCACATAACACATACAGTCACTCACATGCACTGCACTATTTACAACGTTTCGTTCAAACCTGTGGCCCATAAGAATGTCAGTAGAACTTTTTTGGAGTCTAACGCACTGGAGCTGTTCTGCCATGGGCCTGGAATATTTTTCTACACCAAGTTTGTGTCCTGTTGTATTTTAGGGCCATTTTCAAAGACTGTCTCTCTGATGCATATATCGTGTACTCACAAAGGGCATGATTGATGTATTCAACGACGTTACATTGTGCACAAAATGCTGAGTCAGACAGTTCAATTTTGTTCCTGAAGTAATTCTTATATGCAACGTTTACTCGTATGCGGTGTAAACATGCTTAATCTTGCCTGTTGAGATTTCGCGGCATCCTAAAATGACACTATGGATCGATCTTGTACAGAGGCCCATACTGTCGGCTAGGGTCTGTCTAGAGAGATCGCTGGGGGCGCCAGGCGTGTGCCGACACTAGCGTTGCTGCATCTTGCCTCGATATATATATATATATATATATATATATATATATATATATATATATATATATATATATATATATATATATATATATATATATATATATATATATATATATATATATATATATATATATATATAGGGGAAAGAAGTGTATACCTAAGGGCTCGTTTTTCCGTGTTTTAACACAATATTAATGATATATAACAGACAGTAATGCCAAGGAATGTACAGGGAAGTTATTAAAACCAATGGAATGTAAATAAGAAGAAAGAAAAGTGGATGAAAAAATTACCAACTGTGAGCAGGAATCGAACCTACGACCTAGTCGTAGGTTCGATTCCTGCTCACAGTTGGTAATTTTTTCATCCACTTTTCTTTCTTCTTATTTACATTCCATTGGTTTTAATAACTTCCCCTGTACATTCCTTGGCATTACTGTCTGTTATATCTCATATATATATATATATATATATATATATATATATATATATATATATATATATATATATATATATATATATATATATATATATATATATATATATATATATATATATATATATATATATATATATATATATACAGTAGAAAAATGTTGCAGGGAAAGTGCTACATACACGTAAAATTGCGTTCTTGCACTATGAAACAAAGAAACACGGCCACAATTGAACCAGGCTCCTTGAGCCCAGCAGGGCAACATCGCTAAGCATGACCGCTGACCACTATCAGCAACCATAACCACTCGGATACTACAATGACGCTTGGTTCCCACATGTTTGTGCGTGGGCCTGCGTATCCTCTCGGCGGCGAAATAGTTTTTTTGTAGGTTTTGTTTTCTCTACCAAAAAACAATACTACGACAACTTCGCAAAAGTGGTGCCAAGTTTGAAGCAAGAGCATAGCTGAGTGGCCGTCCCCGTTTCTTCTTATTTTTTTCATTTTTTCCTCATCTCTCTCTTTATCTCTGTTACAATTCTGCTTCGTATTTTTTTATTTTTACGAACCTTTCTCTCTTTCTTTCTCTTTCTTACCTTTCTTTTTGTGTCTTTCTGTGGCTTCACGTTTCTTTCTACGCTTTTCTCTCCCTCTTTCTGTTTATTTCTCTCCTTTGTTCTTTCCTATCTATCTATTTGTATCTCTTTCTGTTTTGCTCTCCGTTTTATTCTGCCTCTTTTCTGCATCTTTATATCTTTTTCCTTCTCTGTGTTCTTCTGCCTTTATTTCGTTTACTTTCCTCTATTTTCTTCCTTTCTCTTTTTCCATCTCTCTATTTTCTCTTTTTGTTTCTATCAATATCTTTATCTTTCTCTACAATTCACGATGCTCACGTGCCCCACTTCGCCAAGCAGATTTTTCGTTTAACGTTCAGACCTGCTGCATTCGGTAGTAGGGCTTGCTGAATTTGCGTGGCGCATATCCACTCATGAATTTTCGTTCGTGTTGGACAGAAAATGGCAGACATAAACGGCCCAGCCAATAAACATGTATCTCTTTCGAAAGAACCTATGCCACAGTCCTTCTTGGGTGATCTGCGACTCTAATAGGCACTGCAGGTATGTATACTAGATTTCTCTACGATGTATACTTTCATATTATTCAGCTCGTGATCGAAGGTTGACTTGTACTCAAAGCTATTGTTATGATGAGTCTTCAAGGAAGGCAAGGTACAGATTTGAATTTGCTAACTGCATCAACTCTTCGGAAATGATCGAAGAGTTTTCTTGGCTCAATATCCCATAAGGAGTGGATCGTTAAGAGAAGGCAGCAGATAGGCTCTGTCAATTTGCACTCGGCTATAGATTTTGTAAACGCACTTCGATATTCGGTTAAGTATTACCAAGTAAAAATAAAAAAAAGATAATGACGTTAATAACTGATTTCCAGGCGTGTGCATATGTTCATTCGTGGGGTCATTGTTAGTCGACCAGATATGACGTAGCTGCTATTTTCAGACAAAAAATATGCCACCAAGACGGGTTCTGAAGTGCATGTCATGCCGTACTGTTCTTGCAATGGTTTGTGCATGTGTATGAGGCCAGTCACTCATCCATGCACTTTTCCAGGACTCTATGCTCATGCGCCTGAAAGTAATCTACTTCGCCGATACTCCTACGATATTTAACGTTTTGTTTGCAATTATTAAGACCTTTCTCAAGGTGAAGCTTACATAGAGGGTAAGATGTGGCTGCATGCTCTTTTATTCCTAGTTTTTTTCGTTGTTTCCTTACTAATGAGTCATTGGAAATGACGCCAAATTACCTCCAAATGCCCAGTATAAACAACACAAAAACTTGACGCCAACAGACATTTTTTAAGTGTTAAAGCTGAAACAGGCTTTCTAAAGAAAATAAATTAAGGCACATACGATGGTTACTTTTCTCAGCACACTTAGAATTGGAGTCAACATGAACATAACGCACAGAATGCATGGTTATATTAAAGATTCGTTTGAACAGAAAGAAGCTGCAAATATTGAGGGATTGAAAAAAAACGCTTGATTATCTCTTCTCTGTAAATGAAGCACTGTTCGTTAACGAAAGCTTTTGCCATGGAATAGCAATATCTTCTTGTATATATACCAGTTTGTTTCTGACAGGATTTTGAGCGTGTTGCACAAATACAACATAAATAGATAAACAATACTGTGTCCAGTTTTATCAGCCTTTTTTTCTATTTTACTTGCTCAGCATGTAAGTAGCTCGTTATCGGCATCGTTATCAGGAGTATTTCACAAAAATGAACCGAACGAGCAACTTGTTAACGATACATGCCTGAAAAAGAATACGCAACTTGAATCTGCACCACAGCCCGAAGGCTTGATGCGGAATGTCTTTTTCGAAACGCTTACGTTTGCACGCCGTTTGGAACAAACCTTTGTTTGATAATTAGTGCTCGTGAAGACTCAAGCTTATTTATTCGCAGAACTCTTTTTTTTACAAAGGGATATAATACAGGGTCCTAAGCGTCACAGGACACGTACGAATAAAAAATCTCGGCATGCCCTTTTAGATGCGGAGTATCTAATACTCGAGGCTTGTAGTGCGGCGCCGTCCGCAAGCTTCCTCCTCCTTCTTCCACCATCTGTGCATCCCTTCCTCCTCTACACACCGCGCGCGCTTCACTCCTCCACCATCTGTGCACCCTTCCTCCTCTACACACCGCGTGCGCTTCTCCTCTTCACGAACATTCGCTAGCTGTATAATGTAGCGCGCATGCGCCGTCACGCTTCGAGAACATCGGCAGCTGACGCGCGCGCATGCGCCGTCGCGCTTCGAGAACATCGGCAGCTGACGCGCGCGCATGCGCCGTTGCGCTTCTCCCCCTTCTCGAACATTCGACAGCTGACAGTGCATGCGCCGTCGCGCTGTATATATATACTCAAGGTCGGCGCTCGCTCGCTCAGTTGCCGCTCGTAGGTTGGTTTGTACGGCGCGTCGACGTCCAAGGTCGCGGTGAAATGAATTCCAACGAATCCACAAACACAATGATCGACGTCCCTTCGACCAGCGCCGCCCTTTCGCATACGTGTGTACGTGTTCACTCATTTAACACCCCCTCCTACAACCACGTTAACCAATTTAGCCATCGACCCAAGTAAGTCGCAATTTAACACCCCATTTCACAACCACGTTAACCAATTTAGCCATCGACCCAAGTAAGTCGCACTTTAACACCCCGTTAACCAATTATATGCTCCGCATCCTCCTCAGTGTTCCCCCGAGGGAAGCTGCGGGCAATTTTTTTGTACTATAACGTTGCTTCGCCCTGCCTCATTTATCGAAGACATCACTAATTTTTTGCCGCTTAGATTGTTTTACACAGTTTCCTTGATGGGCGCACTTTTGGCCAAGGAACGATGTGCTGCGATGACAACATCATGTGTGGCTAAGGTACTCGGCTGCTGACCCGCAGGTCGCGGGATCGAATCTCGGCTGCGGCGGCTGCATTTCCGATGGAGGCGGAATGCTGTAGGCCCGTGTGCTCAGATTTCCGGAGCCCTCCACTATGGCGTCTCTCATAATCAAATGGTGGTTTTGAGACGTTAAACCCCACATATCAATCAATCAACAACATGTGATGCCATTTTGTAATGTCTATAATTAACGGCATAGGTGGCGTATGTGAATCAATACGGTGACCCCCCCCCCCCACACACAGTTGGGAATCACGTAGCTTTTGACTGAAATTTATTACGTAGTCGTTTTTTGTATTATCAGGTGGTCTTGCGATGCATAGTCACGTCTCGCTCAATATCAAAGACGCCAACGTGTCAATGCTCAATTTTCGTATTTGATGAAGCAGCTATGGCTTTCGCCGTAATAGGCTTACATAGGACAACCGCAGGCCCATCACTTACACTTTGCGTGAAACCCTTTGCTGAACCTCGATTTTACAAATTCGCCTTTTTGGCTACGATCAAAAGGACCTGCACCAGCTTGTTCCGGACTAGGTTACGAATTCGACCAGCTGAAGAAAGAGTTGAAGAGTGGTGAAGGGGGTTTCTTCCAGAATCTCAACTCTTACGGGTACCGCGATAAGACAAAAATGGCTGAACCATAGTCTAATGGCTTTCTTCCTGACTCTCGAGAAACATTTGTAGTATTGTGTGATGATAGGAGGCACTGCTGCTTTTGAAACTCCTCACTTTTTAACATATCGCTCATGCCCCTTTCATGCTGACGAGAAGTGCTCAACAAAGATGACTGCTTTCAAGTCCGGCATAATCAAATTCAAGATTGATGCTGACTTTCAGCTTTGATTGCGCTTGATGTGAAAGTAGTTGGTAAATTCTTTCACCTCTCTTTGAGTAAAACCTGCCTACGCTTCTTAGATCCACTGAGCGATGGCGTGTGCTAAGTTTCTTCCAGGGGCGTCCATCGGGACAGCAGTCGACCACAATAACCACTAAGCCAAAGTCAAGGCTTCGACGGATGCCTCTTTGGTCGGGAATAATCATTGAATAAGAAAACGCGGACCACGAAAGAAAAAAAAAAATGTAGGGTAGGTTGGTGTAAAATGAAACATGGGGCAAAACGCTACAGTTTGACATTATAGACCTCTATCGCGAATACGAGAACTACTTTTCTTTAATTTCTTTTATTTCAGTGATAGGCGCCGTTAGTTATCGAAGTTTTGTGGTGTTTAAAGTTACTGGCTGCGCACAACGGTCAAGCTGAAAAAAAAATGCACGACTGATGTCAGTGTGTTCGCGACCCACCAAAAAAAGTGTGAAATTCTGCTCGGCCACCTGTTCCGATATGTGCTGGAAGCTACTGCAGTGTCAGTACGACAACGTGAGTATTTATCTTGTTACTTTACATTTCTACCTTTATGCTACAAAAAAGTTTAGTACACCTGATGTGGTGGTCCAGAGGGGAATTTTTTCATTTCGGCCATGTGAGGGGGGCAAAAAGAGACAAAAAGACATTGAATCGTCTTAGAAAGTGTCTTATTACTTGAAACATTCACTTTCACTCATTATATATTATATTTCTTTGATTGGGAGGGTTAGGACGTACAAGAGAACATCATATGGAAGTTTCTAGGAGGAAAAGATGAAAAATACCAATTGATGTGCAGGACATGACAACCTCCCTTCGCGCTGCATCGTGGTTTTTTTGCATTCCCAAGGATGCTCTCGACAGGTGCATGAAAAAAGAAGTGGCGGAATCTTCAAGTCAAGTTGTTCACAAACACATCTTAAGATATAGTCTTAATTACATTTATCCCACATTTAAATTAACAAAAACAAGCGCTAAAGATTCCGAATCTAGCACAGTTTCGAATTCATTGCTTGACATAGCCCGGAAGTTAGAAGCTTTAAAGCACCTGAGCATTTCTGCATCAAAACGGCAAAAGGAGGCGACGACAATAAGTCAGAACACATCTAACATCCAATTGTCGAATAATACAACCAGGTTCAACCGTTAAACAAAAACAACTTTAGTATTTAGCACAAAACTAGCCGTGTTTGATCTGCGAGGAGTTACGGAACAACACAGCAGCGAGTTCTGTCAAGGTTCAGTGCGTAGAGTGCAAGGACTAGGCTCCTTGAGTCTCCTTAACTGCCCACGAAGGGAAGGAACTTTAGGTCTTTTTACTGCAAAAACAGAAGGAATAAATTTCTTACACTGTCTTGTTTTGTCCCTCGGGTTGGGGCGAAATGAGACACCTGGATAATTTTTCATTTATTTTTCAAATAGTCTTTTCAATAGTGGCAACATCGTAGTATTTATGTAGCACATACCTTGTACTCAAATTAAGGTTTCTGATTTGATGCATAATTGCAAAGAGTGAAATAAAATAAATATTTACTATTTTCAAAATTTTGTCTCATTTTACCTCACCCTGCAACGGACAACATACAGTGAGCGGAGTTTTCAAAGTTAATCGATAGGCGTAAGGCACTCGATATCAGAAGGTATAACGTGGAGAGAACTGAGCAGGTTGTAAAAAGGGACAGAAGCCTAAAAATCTGTGAAGACAAACTTGTGCATAGGCGGAAATCGGATGTATGCATTAAGGGACAAGGATGGCAATATCATCACCAATATGGATAGGATAGCTGAGACGGCGGATCAGTTCTACAGAAAGCTGTACAGAAGCCGAAACAACCAGGATAATATCGCAATAATAATTTGACGTCCTACAGTAACAACAGGGGAAGTAAGGAAAGCCCCAGAACGAATGCGAAGAGGCAAAGCCACTCGTGGGGATAAGGTAACAACGAAGAAGCTGGAAGATGGCGGAGAAAGTGTGTTAGAAAAACTGGTCGCTTTATATGTGAAGTGTCTCTTGACGGGAAATGTACTGAAAATCTTGGAAGAAGGCCAACATAATTTCAGTCCTTGAAAGTAGACGCCAGCGACTTAAAAATTACAGGCCGATCAGCTCACTGTCCGTTCACTAAAAACAATCAATTAACAAAAATAATAGCTTATATAATTAAAGCCACAATAGAGTTAATTGGCGCATGCGCGTGCGTGAAAGTAGACGGCATCTTCTTCATTTTGAAAGGCATGCGAGATATCACTTTGGTAAATAAATGAGCATAGAAATTGTACATCACAGAATATATAGCTACCATAAGCTAAGATGGTCTGCTTAGCCAGTAGCCACAGCCGATAGAATGAACGCAGACACCACGACATGCACGGCGTCACTAAAAAAAACAAAAAAAAAACACCTTGAGCATCGCGCTGCACTGTCAGCGCAGCGCGTTAAACGCTACAGTCCTCAGAGTGTTTTGTGTGTGTCTTCTTCTAGTATAAAAGCAGACATACAAAACATAGACATGTTATTATGGCGCCTCATATATGCGCAATATTTGCTTTTTTCAATTGACAATCACACAACTATGAACGCTAAACTTTGAGCAATACTGGTGGGCGCTGCGGATGGGGTGGGCCGTTCAGAGCCGTTTGAGGTATCGTTAGGGCGGACAAACAGACAAACGTACAGACAGGCAGGCAGACAGACAGACAGACAGACAGACAGACAGACAGACAGACAGACAGACAGACAGACAGACAGACAGACCAAAATTTTTCCGTCGAAGGTCCCCAAAAAAGACTATTGTCTTAAAAAAAAGGTAAATAAACGTGTCGCGTCTATTTAGGTTTTCTAGAATGCGACGTAACAGATGCACACGCGGTATAGTTTGCCGTGCGACCACACTGTTAAAAAACGCAGAGCGTTTCGCGTTTATTCGTTTTAAAGTATGGTCTCGCATGCGTCACTGCGGGCAAACAGCTTGCAACGGAATCGCCATAGACCTATCAGAGCAGACCTCTCCGCCTGGGTTCATTTCACTCGTGGAGCTGATGCCATCGCTGCAAATACACGTGTGCACGGGCAAAGATCCGTCAGCTTGCTCACATCAAGGCCAAATACGTCGGCGCCCAGGCGCCTCTGTGGTGGAGAGTAAAGATATTTTACGACAGGTTTCCATACACCTGTCCTCGTTGAAATGATAGATGCCTTAAAAAATGTAACATTATTAGCGAGAAGTTCGAGTGCCACCTTTTAAGTAGTCTCCTGGTTAGAGGGTATACATTCGGTTCGACTGAAATGGCTGGTGACGGCGAATGTGTTTCTCGGAAAGCATTTGATTACTGAAGTCATTCGACTCTAATGACATTATATATCGCCGTATAGCAGCCGCATAATGGGATTATATATGCGAATGTCTTTGAATTCAAATGAGATTAAAACGTCCAGTGTGACAGAGGTTTTACTGAGTCAGGAATTGTACTTACACTAGAAGTGTGCTGCGCAAGTATTTACGCGATGTATGCGTTCTACGCATTTCGGTGGTCGGAATGATCCCGGAGATGCACTGTTTGTTTGAATCTAAAAGCATTCACCTCATTACCAGCGTTCCGCACCAAGTCGGCGTTCTGAAAGGCCCATAATATGTGAGGGCATTGCTTCTGCTTTATAGGTGATTTTTAGGAGCAGCTGTCTCCGTTGCTGTCACGCCACATGTCAGCTCTCTTAGGGCTTTATAATCTCTTAAAGCGGTCTCAATAACTGGGTCTCGCAGCTGTTTCACCTGTTACGTTAGTGGAGTGTCAGTACAACATACTGCCTCGCTCGAAGCCTTCGAGGATGCGGCACGCCACGAATTAAGAGAAACGTACCGAGGTAAAGCGGGCCCCTTCGAACGATTTGCGTCAATTTATTTCACGTGAAAAGAAGCAGTGTATAGTTAAGCAGGCCACAACATCAACTTCAGCAGCGTAGGAGTTCATGCATGACTTACTGAAGGAACACTGGGTCTACGGAGCTTCAAAAATGGAGGTCACGCAAACATGGGAATGATCTTACGTTCCCTGATTTCCCTAATGCTTGTTCTCATGAACTCGGATGGACATGCAAGCTTGATTATTGATTTATTTATTAATTTTGTTAAAATTAAAACGTTTCATGATAATTCGCTTGTGTGCAACGACTCGTCGCCAATTGTAGGTCTTAAAAGATAGCCATTTCTCGGAAATTTAGCGAAGGAAACTATATTGAGTTACGCCACTAAAACACACCAGGCTTCGGGCACGAAGTTCAGGCGCCACCATCATATAGCCTGCCGATTACAGCAATATTGAGGGTGGCGAAATTCTAGAGCCTCGGGTACTGAGATTTAGGCGCACGTGAAAGAACTACAGGTAGTCGAAATAAAGCCGGAGCCCTATCTACCCCCCACGGCGTCTCTCTTAATTGTATCGTAGTGTTGGAACGTAGAATGGTAAACAATTTGTATTTATTAGCAATCGCAGCGCCAGGTAATGCTTGCAAGGAGCTATCGCTATGTGGAGCGCTATAAGAATAGCAAACGCCGATGGCCGTCAACTCATGTTACGTCGGGTTCATACTTGTTTACGCCAATCATCGCGCGAGTCCCTATGCTCGACTCGACATATATGCGACGCACGTTTTTTGCTTCTTTTATCTTTGCGTCCATCCACGTTTTGTAGCAATGTACGATGAGTACTACTAATAAAATTAAAGTACCATATTTACTTGCTTTCTACCAACAATGATTAACACGCAGTAATATTGGATAGAAGGGCGGCAAGGTTTGGCTACATAGTTCCAGCTTGGCAACTTTTCTGGGCTGGTGGTGGCCGAAAAATCTTCTTGGCTACTTGGCTGCTTCCAGGCTAGTTTCGTGTCCACTCAATTTGAGATAAATTTTCAATGTCTGGTCACGTGGCAGCCGTTGGTGTTCCAGTATGTGGTGCCAAGACACGGCAGTCAAGGCATGCTTGACATAATTATTCTTTTTAAGGTGAACGTTAAATTTGGCTACCCCTGCTGCAAAAAAATTAGCATACCATTCAATTGTCTTACCAGTGTTAGACTATGCTGCTGTTATATGAGACCCCTACACAGAAGGTACTATTCTGAAGCCAAAAAACGCCCAAAAAAGAAAGAGCCATACAGCTAACGATTTCCGACGCAGCTCAGTACGCGACCTTCAAGCTCGAGCTAACATACATCCCTTAAACGAAAGAAACTGCTCATCAAGTTTAAAATTATTATATCTGTTAACCAAGCGGCACTATTACGTAAACGCTAGCGAATCGATCGCGTTCTCCTCCGGTTATTCAGCGCGCCAAAGGCCCGAACTAACAAGCACTCCTTTCCGTTCTCATAACGACTGCTTCAAGTATTTTTTTTCCCCGAGAACAGTCAGAGATTGGAATAACCTTAGCAACAACGTTGAAACATTGATTGATTTGTGGGGTTTAACGTCCCAAAACCACTATATGATTATGAGAGACGCCGTAGTGGAGGGCTCCGGAAATTTAGACCACCTGTGGTTCTTTAACGTGCACCCAAATCTGAGCACACGGGCCTACAACATTTCCGCCTCCATCGGAAATGCAGCCGCCGCAGCCGGGATTCGAACCCGCGCCCTGCGGGTCAGCAGCCGAGTACCTTAGCCACTAGACCACCACGGCGGGGCCAACGTTGAAACAATTTCTTTCTCAGCATTCTAGTCGTTTCTTGATAGCTGAAACAGTGAACAGATATTTTTTTATAGTTACTGACTGTTTGCATCTTTGTTGCCTGTTGCTTTGTTTCATTTGCAGCTATGGTAAATGCTTTGATGGGTCATTGAAGATGAGTTTGTTATCTTTAGTGAATGTGCGCGTTTTCTTCTTCTTCTTCTTCTTCTTCTTCTTCTTCTTCTTCTTCTTCTTCTTCTTCTTCTTCTTCTTCTTCTTCTTCTTCTTCTTCTTCTTCTTCTTCTTCTTCTTCTTCTTTCTTCTTCTTCTTCTTCTTCTTCTTCTTCTTCTTCTTCTTCTTCTTCTTCGTCTTCTTCTTCTTCTTCTTCTTCTTCTTCTTCTTCTTCTTCTTCTTCTTCTTCTTCTTCTTCTTCCTTCTTCTTCTTCTTTTCTTCTTCTCTCATATAAAATATAAAAAATAAATATATAAACAATGAATAATTTGGCGCTTTGATTACGCAGATAATGAACTTTAATTAAAAGTATAGCGCATGTTGCCTAAGCAGGCGTCACAGGTGAGTGGTCGATCACTACATAAAATAAAAAAAATGTTTACTTAGTTTTTTCATCACTAGCTTTCTGATTTCGCTTTCTGCCATTTTGTTTACATTTAGCATAGCTGTAGGCTCCCCGCACACGGAGACAACCTTTTTGTATATCCCACGTGTGTTGGACAAAGCGTGAATCTCATGGGGTCTTATTTTGCAGATCAGCTACTGCTCGAGGCAGCGTGGAAGTGAACATAAATGATGTCGATGAGTGAATTGTGCTCTTCACTAGTCGGCATTAAAACACGAGCACCCGACATTTCAGGTTAGCACTCAGAAACCACTGGATAAGAGGCAAAGGTGCCACAGAACTTCCTTACAACAGCTGCTGGTCAGTGGTTTGTTGCCGTCTTTGCTTTATGAGTCTTTTTTTAGTGCTCTCTCGAGAGTTTCGTAACAACTCGCCTACTAATAAATCTTTTTGGATATCGTATGGACTGTTTGTATGATTTCTTAGGCTTAGGTACGGATTGCAATTTTGAATTAGTTATCTCGGAAGAAATTATTGTGAAAATTGCTAGAATTTATGCTTCAGCGCCAGCAACTGACTTTGAGCGCACGCAACATGTCGTCGGCTCATTTTTTATTGTCACAACTTCGAGTCACTTTAAGAGAGGGAGAGAGAGAGAGCGAGATTGACTTTATTTAAACATATCCTGAGGAGGCTGAGAAAGGGCCATTCGACCCTTAATTCAACCTGGAGGCTCCACCCAGGATGGCGCTGGCAGCCGAAGGCTTGTAGCGATGTCCCGGGCCTTCTGGACCGCCTGTAGTTGCAGCTTGTATTGATTGCTCTTGAGGGCTTCCTGCCAAGCCTCTTGGGTATTCAGTTGTGCTGCGCTATGGGTAGGGCACAGCCAGAGCATGTGTTCGAAATTGCAATAGGGATGGTTGCAAAGGGAGCATGTGGGTGGTGTGTCGGGGTCGACTCTGTGTAAGGTGGATGGTGTTATGTACGTACGTGTTTGCAATCTTCTGAGAGTTAGAGCTTGTGCTTTGTTAAGTTTTGGGTGCGGTGCTGGGAAGGCACGTCTTTGTCCCCGGTAATGTGAAGTGATCTCGTGGTATGTGAGTGCTTTGTCCTGGCTGCCGAGATTCTCATACCGCTCACTCATCGAGGGGTCGTTGTCCGCGGCGCGGCGTGTGAGCTCACGCGCCAGGCGGTTGGCCTCTTCGTTGGGATTGCAGTGGTCGAGTCCCGGTAACTGTCCCATGTGGGCTGGGAACCAGGAGACGTAGATTTGACCTTTTTCTTCCTTAACAAGGGTTTCTTTGCTCTCGTACTCTCTTATTACGTTGACGGTGAGTTTTCCTGTGCTTCTAGCTACTAGGCCAGCCGCGAACGTTCGTGCCGCCGTCTTAGAGTCTGTGTATATTGTGGCTTGGCAGCTTTGCAAGGCTAGCGCGATCGCCATTTCCTCTGCTTCGTGGACATGGCTTGTTTGGACGGTGGCCGCGTTTATGAGGTTTCCGTCTATATCAACGACCGCTATGGCAAACGCCTCCCTGCCATAGTAGCGGGCGGCATCTACGAATAGCGCGTGCGTGTTGTGTTTTTTTTTGCCTTGTTTATGAGTGCCCTCGCTCTGTCTTTCCTTCGCCCTTTGTTGAACGTAGGGTGAACGTTGCGGGGGATTGGCTCAACCCTAATGTGTTTCCTCACGTCATTACCAAGTTGTGTTCTTCTCTCTGGTTGAAAAATTGGGCAAATGCCTGCGTCTCGTAGGATGAGATGGCCTGCCTGCGTCAATGACAGGTGTGTGATCTGTGCCACTCTCTGTGCCTCAAAAATTTCTTCGGCTGTGTTGTGCAGACCAAGTTGCTCGAGTTTCTCGTTGCTCGTGCTATTGGGCAAGCCGAGTGCCGTTTTCAGTCCCTTGCGAAGCATGGAGTCGACCTTTTTGATTTCAGCCTTCGTAAGTTTCAGAAACGGGAACGCGTATGCTACGTGACTTACGAGAAACGCGTGATACGCCTTCATGATGTTGTCTTCTAGGAGGCCTGCTCTCTTGTTGGCGATTCTAGCAATGCCTCTTGAAATATTGTTCGTGCTTTTTTCAAGGCGCTTGAGTGCTTCTTTGTTGTGGCCCTCCTTGGCGCTTAACGTTAGCCCTAGTACTTTGACCGTATATACTTGCGGTATCGTTTGGTTGTTCTCAGCTTTGAGCACTACTTGCTGCTCCTCTTCGCCCGAATTTCGTCGAGGGTGAAAGAGCGTTAGAGTAGATTTAGTGGGGGACAGTGCGAGTCCAGTTGGCTTAAGAAATTCTTCAGTTATAGTCAGTGCTTGTTGAAGAATTCCTTCCAAGGCGACATATGAGTGGTCACATGGGACCCATATGGTAATATCATCCGCGTATATGACATGGTGCACGGATGGGATTTTAGCGAGCTTCTCCGACAACCTGTGCATCGCCACATTAAAGATCAATGGTGAAAGCACTGACCCTTGTGGGGTGCCAGTATTTCCGTGTCGTTCGGGTTCGCCGCATTGCTCTCCTATGTGTATTGTGGCGGTTCGGTTCGCCAGAAAGCCTTTAATGTAGCTGTAGAATTTCTCGCCTAGGTTCATGTGCGATATTTCACCCAGTAAGTGTTCATGTTTTACGGGGTCAAAGGCCTTGGCGAGGTCCAGGGCTAATATGGCTTTGGGCGTGTGAAGGAGGCCGTAACATATGTGTTCTCTTAACATCCACATGGCGTCCTGTGTGGACAGTGTCCTGCAGAAGCCAATAATGTTGTGTCGAAAGAGCCCATTGCTCTCAATGTGGTCCGTGATACGGTTGAGTATTGCATGCTCAGCTACTTTTCCAACGCAAGAGTTGAGTGATATGGGCCTTAAGTTATCGATGCTCAGCGGTTTTCTAGGTTTCGGGATGAGCGAAACCTTGGCCTTACGCCATTCTTTGGGCACGGTACCCATTTCCCATGCCTCATTTATCTTCTTAGTAATGATTGCAATTGCTTTATCGTCCAGATTCCGTAGCAGTTTATTGTCGATTCCATCTGGCCCTGGCGCCGATCTGCCATTGAGTTGTTGTAGAGCGTACCGTATTTCAGCTTCGCTGAATGGTTCGTCGTGAATGTTGCGGCGATGGCGTAGTGGTTAGAGCATCCGCCTCGCATGCAAGAGGTCCGTGGTTCAAATCCCGGTACCGCGCAGTTCCCAACCGGATTAAAAAAAAAAATCCGCGTGTTGATGGAACTGCATTAAGAGGCCTGGGGTGCGGCCTCACCGGCAAACACCGCCGAGAACGCACTCCCTCACCAGAGAAGGACTGGCCACCCTGGTGCAGTATCTGGCCACTACCTCCCACATGCTTACGTCAAATAACTCACGGCCCTCAGTCCCCAGCAGCTGCGAAGCAACTGACCATGGCGGCGGTCAGATCTGCAACGCAGCAGAGGGTGCTAAGAATCTCTGGATCCGGACAGGCCGCCATTGGAACCTGAACTTGGCAACGTTTAATGCTAGAACCTTATCTAGTGAGGGAAGTCTAGCTGTACTATTCGAGGAGCTAGAGGGTGTTAAATGGGATATAATAGGGCTCAGTGAGGTTAGGAGGACAGATGAGGCCTATACGGTGCTACAGAATGGGCACGTCCTTTGCTACAGGGGCTTGGCAGACAGAAGAGAACTGGGAGTGGGGTTCCTAATTCACAGAAACATAGCTGGCAACATAGAGGAATACTATAGCATTAATGAAAGGGTGGTAGGTATCGTAATTAAACTGAATAAAAGATACAAGATGAAGGTAGTACAGGCTTACGCGCCTACATCCAGCCATGATGACGCTTCAGTTGAAAGCTTCTATGAAGACGTGGAATCGGCAATGAGTAAGGTAAAAACACAGTATACTATAGTGATGGGCGACTTTAATGCAAAGGTAGGGAAGAAGCAGGCTGGAGACCAGGCAGTAGGAGATTATGGCATCGGTACTGGAAACGCCAGAGGAGAGCTACTAGTAGAATTCGCAGAACGCAATAATTTACGGATTTTGAATACCTTCTACCGAAAACGAGAAAACCGCAAGTGGACATGGAGGAGCCCTAATGGCGAAAATAAGAACGAAATAGACTTTATAATGAGTGCACAACCTGGAATAGTGCAGGATGTGGAAGTGATTGGCAAGGTACGATGCAGTGACCATAGAATGGTACGGTCTCGAATTCACCTAGACTTGAAGAAGGAACGACAGAAACTGATACGCAAGAAGCCAATCAATCAGCTAGCACTGAGAGGGAAAGTACAGGAATTCAGAGTGTCGCTGCAGAACAGGTACTCGGCTCTTAGTGAGGAAACCAACCTTAGCAAAGAAACAATGAATGATAATCTAACGAGTATCATTACGGAGTGTGCAGTGGAAGTTGGAGGCAGGGTAGTTAGACAAGACACTGGCAAGCTTTCCCAGGAAACGAAGAACCTAATTAAGAAGCGTCAAATCATGAAAGTGTCAAGTACAACAGACAAAATAGAACTGGCAGAGCTTTCGAAGTTGATTAATAGACGTAAGGTATGCGATGTAAGAAGGTATAACATGGAGAGAATTGAACACGCTCTGAAAAACGGAGGAAGTGTCAAAGCATTGAAGAGGAAACTTGGGATAGGCAAAAGTCGGATGTATGCACTAAGGGACAAAGAAGGCAAAATAACTACCAATATGGATAGGATAGTTAAAATAGCAGAGGAGTTTTACAGAGATCTGTACAGTAGCCGTGACAACCACGGCCTTAATACTATAAGAACTAGCAGTAACCCAGATTACACCCCACCAGTAATGATAGAAGAAGTCAGGAAAGCTTTGGAGAGCATGCAAAAGGGCAAAGCTGCTGGTGAGGATCAGGTAACATCAGATCTGCTGAAAGATGGAGGACAGATTGTGTTAGAAAAACTAGCCACCCTGTTTACGAGGTGTCTCCTGACGGGAAGAGTACCAGAGTCTTGGAAGAACGCTAACATCATCTTAATACATAAGAAAGGAGATGACAAGGACTTGAAGAATTACAGGCCGATCAGCTTGCTCTCTGTAGTATACAAGCTATTTACAAAGGTAATTGCTAACAGAGTAAAGAAAACATTAGAATTCAATCAACCAAAGGAACAAGCAGGATTTCGAACAGGCTACTCAACAATTGACCACATTCATACTATCAATCAGGTAATAGAGAAATGCTCAGAGTATAACCAACCCCTATACATAGCCTTCATAGATTACGAGAAAGCGTTTGATTCAGTAGAAATATCAGCCGTCATGCAAACACTGCGGAATCAGGGCGTAGATGAAGTATATATAAACATTCTGGAAGAAATCTACAGGGGATCAACTGCTACCATAGTGCTTCATAAAGAAAGCAACAGAATACCAATCAAGAAGGGTGTAAGGCAGGGGGACACAATTTCCCCAATGCTATTTACCGCGTGCTTACAAGAGGTTTTCAGAAGCCTAGAATGGGAACAGTTAGGGATAAGAGTCAATGGAGAATACCTTAGTAACCTGCGCTTCGCCGATGACATTGCATTGCTGAGTAACTCGGGGGACGAATTGCAACTCATGATTACGGAGCTAGACAAGGAGAGCAGAAAGGTGGGTCTTAAAATTAATCTGCAGAAAACGAAAGTAATGTACAACAACCTCGGCAAGGAGCAGCGCTTCGAGATAGGTAATAGTGCACTTGAAGTTGTAAAAAACTATATCTACTTAGGGCAGGTAATAACCGCAGAGCCGAACCACGAGACTGAAGTAACTAGAAGAATAAGAATGGGGTGGAGCACATTTGGCAAGCACTCTCAAATTATGACAGGTAGTTTGCCACTATCCCTCAAGAGGAAGGTATATAACAGCTGTATCTTGCCGGTACTTAGCTACGGAGCAGAAACCTGGAGACTTACAAAGAGGGTTCAGCTTAAATTGAGGACGACGCAGCGAGCAATGGAAAGAAAAATGGTAGGTGTAACCTTAAGAGACAAGAAGAGAGCAGAGTGGATTAGGGAACAAACGGGGGTTAAGGATATCATAGCTGAAATCAAGAAGAAGAAATGGACATGGGCAGGGCATGTAGCGCGTAGACAGGATAACCGCTGGTCATTAAGGGTAACTGACTGGATTCCCAGAGAAGGGAAGCGGGTTAGGGGGAGACAGAAGGTTAGGTGGGCAGATGAGATTAAGAAGTTTGCGGGTATAAATTGGCAGCAGCAAGCACAGGACCGGGTTAACTGGCGGAACATGGGAGAGGCCTTTGTCCTGCAGTGGACGTAGTCAGGCTGATGATGATGATGATGATGAATGGTTCGTCTAGCTTTTCTTGCGGTCGACCTCCATATGAGAGATTTTTTTTTCCCAGGCTACTGATTTGCTTACCAGTGGGAGATATTTTTGGCCTAGCGTTTTGAGGAGAGCTTGGGATCCACCACTATCCTGGGCGTGCTTGTGCACCAGTCGTTCAATTTGCAGCTGGGTGCCACCTCTGGTGGGTTTGTCGCTGTCCGCCATAAGATGTTTGAGCAGCCCCCATTTGCTTCCCTTCCTCATTTTGCCATCTGCTTCGTCACATGTGTTGTTCCACTGCTGGGCGCAGAGTGTTTTGGCGTGAGATTCGATTTCGCGGCCAAGGTCCGCGATTTTTGTGCGTAAGTGTCTGTTGAGCTTGTTTTTACGCCACGCTTCTTTTAGGTCATGCTTTTCAAGAGAAGTCTTGCAAGACGCACGGAAAGTCATTTTTTTTCCGCAGCGCGAACACTCAGTCCTAATGAGTGAAATGCTTGTTAAAGTCAATTATTTTTGCTGGAATCTCAGGAATTATGATTTTGAAGTGTCTGTGCTGCACATGTTTACATTCGCATTTAAATTAATAAGCACAAATGCTTTTCCACATGAGTGGATACATCCGGCAATTTTTACTGCCCTTGGTCTAAGTCGGCTACTTTTCGGCTAGTTGTTCTAATTTTCTGGTTATTTCTAAAATATTTGATATGAGAACCTTGCTGGATGGTGCGGGTAAAATATGATAACTGACGTTAGCTAATCACTGCTAAATCAACGCTTAGTTTCGCTACTGTTGGCTAACCAGTAACAAATGTCGACCAACATTGCTAAATGATCACAATAATGATGATTGATATGTGGGGTTTGACGTCCCAAAACGACCATATGATTATGAGAGACGCCGTAGTGGAGGGCTCCGGAAATTTCGACCACCTGGGGTTCTTTAACGTGCACCCAAATCTGAGCACACGGGCCTACAACATTTCCGCCTCCATCAGAAATGTAGCCGCCGCAACCAAGATGCGAACCCGCGACCTGCGGGTCAGCAGCCGAGTACCTTAGCCACTAGAAATGATCACAATAGATGTGGCTAAATTATAGCAACATTGACTAGTGTTAGTGGACCTCAGCTATGTTGGTTATTCTCTGTTACAACGGGAACGTTGATTTCATTCAGTCTCTGTCGAGGGTGGTTGGAGTATTTGACAAAACGGAGCCAGTAGTCACCCAATGCGCAACAGAGGAAAGCACAACATTTTATTTCCTGAATTTGGGCATGTCGGTATATATCCTTAATGAAACTTCAGCAAATGCAAACAGAACTCACACGGTCTAAAGGACGACACAGCACGAAGTGCCGACTTCCAACGAATGGGTTCAATGGAAGTAGCCTTGTTGTTCTATAAACACAAAGTTCTTTTCAGTTAAAGTTATTTTTTGGAAGTTACCCCTTCGTCCTGTTTCATCTTTTTTTTCATGTGTGAAATCCCTGCATAGAAGCTTCTTTGCACTGCGACAGCCATTCATCGGAACTGGATTTGAACAACATACAGAAATTTAGGTATCAGACTTCGCATAAGCCAACCGCTCTCTAGAAAAATCCTATACCCGCCCTTGAAGACACATTCGTAACAACATGAATGTTGCCTCCGCCTGACTTATGTAAGGTTAAGACTCACGCACACAAAGACAAAAGCAAACCAATGCACTTGTTATTATATATGTTTATGACAACCACAGGTAAAGCAACCTGTACACCGCCTGATGTAAGTGCAATAATGTATCGCTTATGTGTAGTATCTTTCCTTGTTATATAGCGCGTAGTTGTTATATTAGGTGTGGTCTTATTCATGCGTCTCTTTAGAACATCGGGGTATGGGAATATTGGGATTTCTGGAATAAAATTATAGGTTATTAAGTTCTTCGCACCGAAACCAGTGTAATATTATCGGGCATCACAATCAAGGTGGGTCTTAAATTCTTTCAATGTGCTCTCAGTGAAATTAAAAAAAAAAACTTATAAATATGCTTCCCTTGTCGCTTATGTACTATTGAGTGTCACACTGGTATTACCATGCCTCGACACTTCAACGTCTTCCATCTTGTTTCACATGTTTTTACCAGTCGAGTATGGCGTCGATGCCATTCTGACCGAAAACAAGTCATAAGCTTATGCATTAAAATAGATGGAAAGCTGTACTATCGACATTGCGTCTGCTTGTGCAAACACCACGAAAGTAACCGAAAACACGCGCAAATCTCTTTTCAGGATTGTGTACCCATGGGCCCAAAAGGAATCTACGGCACCAACAACCCACCGATATTCGACATTTTTTTTTTGCGATTGCCAAGAGTTTCATAAAGGCAAATCTCCTAAAGCGGTAAGATTTTGTTGCATGGATACTTTGCTGTGTATTGCTTGGTCGGAAGCGGATGGCTGTGATGAAACCTTGATAAAATAGAAAGAATTGTGATGCTGCCTAATGTGAATTATGAGCGCAGCCTCAAGCTTTGGGCAACACTAACTGTGCTTGAAGCTTTGGCTTTCCGCAAGGTATTCACGACACCTTAAACTCTAATCGTTGTCAAATAGGACAACTACGCCATTATCGGTCTTATTGCGGATAAGCGAGGTACCCGCTACACATCTGTAAAGTATTATGCTACTTTGACGAGGAAGAATGGTGGCCGAGCACGATCCAAAGGGCGAAATGTGTTAAACCACACGCTCATCGCGCAATTAGTGCTGGGTGATAACATGCTGGTATTTTACTCTTTTAACACGCTATCCCTTTTAGTCATGGGTATTTGCTTTCTTATTTTTTTATGTGCACATCGGCGACGCAGCTCCTTACAGGAATGAGCCCCTAACAGCTGCGTTCTACAAGACGTCCTATAAAATCTCCTCGCGGCACATTAAATATTAGTATAGCGTGGATAATATTACAAAAGAGTACAATAAATGACGCAAGAGAAAACGCAAGTGCAAATGATAAACCGCTTTTCTTCCCGTTTACTTCCGCTTTGCAAATAAGCGAGCATCGTTTACGAATATTAATGTTACAGTTCTGTGCGCCTTTACTATTGTCGTTTACTCAAGTGAGAGATGTAAAGCTATCAACGGAGTCAAAAGAGCAATAGCGCAGAAATGATGCTGCATGTGCAGCGTGAAACAAAGAGAAGAAGCGATGACAACGAAAAACACAAATAACTTGATTAGCTAAAAGTTCGTCGCGAAATCTTTATCTCGATCATTTCTCCAACTTTTGCTAAAGCAAACTCTTTATTTCATAAGCAATGCTTACGGTGCTCTCGGTTCATTGCAGCATATATGGCATATCTGAATACAATATTTTCACATGGGAGTATATGAAAGTACTTTAGGGTCACTGAGTCACACTATAATAATAGCTACGCGCAGATGTTGTCGCAACCACGGCGTTATACAGCATGCACTGGTCTCAAGCTCATTTCAAAAGCAGCTGGCCGCAATCAGACATTTTAATACCGTAACGGTCCGGATAATTAGGAAAGTAAGATAGGGGGGGGGGGGAGGAGATAAGGAGAGTTGTTGGCAACACAAACTGTCAGCATACGCCACCTTTTGGAGGAATATCTTTTCGATTTCTCATATGCGTACGACTTCTAAAAGAGATTAGGTGCCATGATTACAACGACATGCCGATACCGATCTCCCAAATGACTGAAATCTGAATATAACTTTCCTTCGATGGTCATGTTTGAACACATGTTGACCACATGGGCTGTCTCACGAAGAAAACGCTTTAGGTCAGGAGTGTCTGTGTATCCACTGAACATATTTATTTAAAAAAAATACTGTTAGGTGAAGAAGTTTATGTGCAGGCCGCAAGCGAGAGGATCACGAACCGCGTGTTTGAGACATCTCCTATAGACCATCATACAGAACTGCATCTCAAACCCCGCTGACAAATATTACTTTTGCAGATTCGCCTTTTCAGCCACGACCCAGAAGAATTGCGTAAGCCCGTGCCGGATGTCGTCCTTCCAGAAGAGCAAGGAGAGACGAACAAAAGCTATGACTGCGACATCTTAGGGAAGAAGCTGAAAAGTTCGGAAGGTTACTTCCAGGCGCTGGGCTCTTACGGATTCTGCGAGACGCCAACAAAAGCGGCCCATGAATATAACGGCGGGCTCACCAACGACATACCGACGAGTGAAGAATGAGCGCATCTCTGAGCATTTTGCAAAAAAAAAAAAAAAAAGAGAGAGAGAGAGTAAACGCTATTCTTCCAACAATTTGGTTCATGTTGTTCATGTGTCTTGCGTGCTTATGAGATATAATGAAGGCAGAGATCTTGTAGCGCGTGGCATAATGAAGAGTGAAAGTTGTTTTTTAGGTAGTGTATATGCCAAACGAATGAGGTATGGTATACGACATTACGTACGCAGTAGCATTATTAACTCATAAGATGTTTATAGAGATTGGGAAATTGCGCCGTGCATCCCGCTACCAGAACTCCTCGTAAGTTGCACTTAAGCTTACACTGCACACGAAGCCATGCACGGTATGCTTCATTCGAGCTGCACTCATACTGCATGCGCGCGGGTCCTCTTTTCACAACTCAACATTCCTACAGGACCGCAAACCAAACATTTCTTCCTTGACCTATACTCTCTTTCTGCCCCACTTTCTTCTCTTTTGTCTTTCATAGAGTAGCTTAGAATTGAAGTTCCACTTTATTGCATATGGTGGTAGCGAAACATACGACGACTTTTCTTTGTGAAGAGATGTGATATGAAGAGATGTTTTCTTCACGTCGCTGTGGAATGCCAACTGTTCACATTTGTTCCGCGCGCTATCTAGGCAACAATACTCCAACGGACCATGGTTGTGAGCAAAAAATCACGATTTTGTCCACGACCTGAAAATCGAGAAAGAAACAAATAAAATAAATAGGATTAATCCCGCGTTGTTTGCGTGCCAAGCAGTGTTCTACTACACAGCCGTGTGTCTGCTTGCAAAGATAGTAAAAATAGCTTCTTGCGCTTGCAAGTGCAGTGAAAATTACTGCCATGCTTTACAAATACGCATCATGTGTGTACAGGCTTCACATTACAACATGAAATATTGCAGCACTAATATCGCGGATGTCATTTTGCTAAAAAACAACAAAAAAAAATCAGTCTACGCCTGTCTGTGCTCTTTTCCTTCTTGTGCGTTTTTTTTGTGTGTGTGCAGAATGCCATCTCCAAAGGAGTACCTACTCGCCCAATGCTCGCTTCTTCTAAGTAATATTGCGTGGTACGAGCGTATACATTGAAATTGGGCGTAAGAACATGCGATTACCATTACCACTACGTGGTTTAAAGCCGGTCACCCATTGCCAAAAAAAAAAAAAAAGCACACACGTTACTGCACACATTTCCTTAAATCCACGTAGGTGGTGCGTGGAAAGTTCGAAAACATTTCACGCGCATTATCGCTCGTCATTTAAAGCATGCTACCCATTACACAGAACGCAGCCATATGCGAAAACTTCAGTTTTAACTTTATCGATTACATTGCAGCAATACGCAACTTAAACTTCTTCAGCAACGTCATTCAATAAAATGTGTGCACTAAGTGGCTAAAGTAGGAACTTCCAAATGCAATAGCCAACGAACGAAATACTGTGAAGTTTAAAACCTTACTCGGAACTCATTTTACAACCACACCCTCGTAATTTCTGTGTAGCCAGTTGCCTTTCTCTCATTTTTTAAAATCATGCTATTTGTTATATAACGAGATCTGTTTGTATTGTTGCCCTGTAATTGCAAATTCCTGAATTTTAACCTACTTTATGTTCGTGGTCTGGAATTGCCTAGTGTATCCTTGTTCGACCCCCCCCCCCCCCCCTTATGTAATACCCCGTCAGGGGTCCTTGAGAGAAAATAAATGTTGATGATGATGATGATAGCACTAGATATCGCTGTCGCGTTCCACTCTTAAAGGCGAAGCTTATGGATCCCCCAGTTTTTGACTTTCTGGAATGGGCCAAACACCTACACGGCGAGATGAAGGCCAGAAAGAGCGCTGACTCGCAACTACATTATATCTGCGGTGGTCGCAAAGGCTGAGCTAAGCGAGTCGCCAAGTCGCTTCGTGTGCGCCGTCTCCGCCGACATTCGCGGATTTCCGCGCAGGTTCTCGTCGCAGATCGCGTTACCTCGGAGAAGCCAGAGGCGTCGTGCTTGCTCATCACGCGCAGTCAATGTAGCAGCCGTCGAGCGATGCGTTCATGTTTGTGCGCGTATGACACCATCCTCGTTGACCAAATTGGTAAGTGTCTGCGTAGGGCAGTTTAGAGGGACCATGAATTTGCACAACATTTGTATAGTTTGCTAAGTTATCTATAGTCGCTGTCAGCGCTCATGGTTCTCGGCGGAGCTTGTCACACGTGTTTGTTTTCTGAAATTCAACGAGAATCACATAGATATAATTTGCGCTTACAGCCACATTCATCTGAGCAGGGCTTAACAGCTGATAAAAATGAAAAATACCTTGTTGAAGGAGAACTCGAGTTAATTCGAACGCGTCAGTATCCACGATGGTTTATTCGAACTGAGCCTTCTTGATTTTCATCCCTCAACGCAAAAATCAGCCCACAGTGATCGAATGTGTTGCCCAACCAAACCAAACCGAAAATTTACCGGAGATACAAAATAACTGTACAGGGGCATTCTTCAGCAGAGAAGGATTCGGGCGCTGCTTTGCAGCTATTCAGCAAGCCGCCAACGATGCTCGTTAAGTCGCGTCAGAAGAAACAAAAGAAAATTTAAAAGTCTGACTACTTTTGATTTTCATCGCATTAACCGTATGATGTAAATAAACGTGTTTTGAAAGACAAATAACGTCATATATTTCAACATTAAAGTTAAGGCTCACCGCTAACAAGAATGCATATCGTTGCTTGTTTTCCGGCGTATCCCTGACTGATCAAATTATTCTATTCACTATTAAAGCTGCCTCCATGTACCTAATTTACAGAATGACCTGCCACAAAAGCGTAGTAGCGCCTGATTCTAGATAGTGAGTCCAGAGGCGGCTTCTTTGGGTTCTGTTTGCGCAGCCTGGTGTGATGCCCACTCATTCTAGCATAGATCGACCGGCTATGATTCAAACACCATTTAAACTGAACAATATTATAGTCCCCTTCGAGGAGGAGGAGGAGGGTAGTAGTAGTAGTAGTAGTAGTAGTAGTAGTAGTAGTAGTAGTAGTAGTAGTAGTAGTAGTAGTAGTAGTAGTAGTAGTAGTAGTAGTAGTAGTAAAAGTAGCAGTAAATGTAGCAGTGTAGTAGCAATAATAGCAGCAGTAGTAAAGCTAGCACTAGCCGTAACAGTAAAAATAATAGCAGCAGTAGTAGCAACAAAAGCAGCAGTAGTAGTAAAACTAGACTAGCAATATCAGTAATAGTATCAGCAGTAGTAGTAGCCGTAGCAATAGTAGCATAGTAGCAGTAGTGGCAGCAGTGAAAGTAGTAGTACATAGCAGCAGTAGCAATAGTGGTAGCTGCAGAAGTAGGAGTAGTAGTAGCAGCAGCAGTAGCAGTGAAAGAAGCACTAGTAGTGGCAACAGTAGTAGCAGTAGCAGTAGAACTAGCACTAGCCGCAGCAGTAAGAATAGTAGCAGCAGTAGTAGCAGCAGTAGCAGCAGATAGCACTTCGGGCTCATGGCGTGTAATTCTTTAAGTGGGGAGAAACGAAAGTTTCAATTTTTCTCCACTTGATGGCCTCCTCACGTGTTTCGTGCTTGTGGGGAGGTCCATGTGTTTGACCGGTGAAACGTTGATGGGCAAGCAGGTCCTTTGCGATTATACGGTTGTAATTTTCGTAATGCGTTAAAGTAATACAGCGAACACATGGCAAAGAACACCTTGTGTCAACGTCTACATAGTTTGCACGATAACATAGAGATCTTTGTTTAGCGTTCACTGGCGTGAACTAACACCATAGGCTGAAATTTTACGAATTGTTGGGTGTTAAGCGATGGCATTAAGTGATGGACTGTCTTGAATGTATTGCTTATAACTGGAAAGGTTAGCAACAGGGGAGTAAATTGTGAAAAAGTAAGGTGGTTTCCACAGACCTTCTGCATGTTGACAACTGCTAATTTCGTGCTTTATTTTTAGAGAAAGGAATGTCTAAACATAACTAATTAAGAGAATTGGGTAACGCAGACAGGGTGCGTAGCGCTAACAGGCTCTAGACGGTATTCTAAGCATCCGCATTTCAGGCATTGAACAACGCTGCGAATATGGACTTTCGAGAACACAGAAGTGTGGCAGTTTGGGCTAGTTGGTATGACATGACGATAGTTATTGTGCGAGAACAGAACGACGACAAAAAGACAAGTATCGTGTTCTTCGTATCCTTCTTGTCTCTTTGTCGTCGTTCTGCTCTCGCGCTAGAACTGTCGTCATTTCGAGAACAGCTTAGAGCGCTCTAGTCTAGGACTCGCAAAACGCAATGAAGCTTTATAATGTTACCTGATTGAGAACCTAGTCAACAACGTTGCCAACACTGTTTAACAAGGAAACAAGAAAACATTGATAACGTTTCAAGTGCCTTGGCCCAACGAGTTTTTCGAGAACAACGAAAAGGTGTGGCAAAATGAGACTTGCCCGTCGTGGTGATCCAGTTTTCTTGTAATCGTATACTAAACTTACAATACAAAAAGCAACTGCACAAAACGATTTCTGATGCCGCCAGCTGCATCTAATGCGACCCACTTTCAGTAACAAACCAAGAAAAAACAGAAATAACTGTGTCAGTCCGCTGCTTCAAACGTCAGCCTCTCAGGACTAAGCTATACTGCTGCATAGGTCGTAGAGAGCGCCACGCTCATCCGAAGCACTCGTGACCTCAATATTGTAGCGCGGCTTTCATATACCCTACAAGTAACTTGCACAGTATTAGTGATTGATGCATTTTCCTTAGTAAATTAAGCGTTTGCTTAGATTAGTTTCTTACGGCATAAACATTTAAAGGTCTTGCATTTAGACAATGATTATGTTTAGGTAGGTACAAGTGATAACCGTGCATTTCTGAGCAGTAATATGTTCGACACGATTGTCTTTAAATGCACCATGACAACGCATGCCTCTTCTTTTGCAGACACAAACCCAGAATGTCCAGCGGAAAAAACCAGAACATTCTGCAAGCCATTGCATCCCCTGAAGATACGACAGGGATTGCGCAACAAGAGTTGGGTGAAACAGCTGCAGTCAAGGAGCACGCGTTTAACCAACTGAGAGAGCTAATACTTGGTAGGTTCAACTGTCCTGGAAGGAGGACTTAGTGATAGTTTATTTGAATACTGAATTGAATTTCTTTTGGATTGCATTCAACAATTTCGTTTCGTTTTTTTGTCCAATAGGTGTTCCGTTAAATTTTGTCGAAAAAAAATGTGATCAAAGTATGCCTAAAACGCAATGAAGATTTCCGCTTTTGCAGAGAGAGAGAGAGCGATAGTGTTCATATTTATGTTATTTCTTTCAAGGAACTAGTGGGGGCACGTTAGCGGTTGTGCATGATGGTTGATGGGAACAGTATTCGATTATCTTTATTTCAATACTGACTAAATAGTTACTACAGGGACTAAATTGATATAGAAAAAATCTTTTTCGTAAGTGCATTTCCCAATTGGTCAGCCAGATTTGCTAATTATGCCCCCCCCCCTCTCATGATTGGCGGAAGAAATATTGTCCCTTAAAAAAATATCAGCGTAAAATGCTGTTGCACATACCGACCCTGAATATCTTCTTGCACAGCAAATGAAAAAGTCCAAAGAAATTTCTTTCAGGTTACCTGTCTGGTATATTGTTTTTTTTTTACATGTCCACAACAACTAGGCGAACCCTTACTCGACTGTCCCATGGACGAAGACTTCCTCGCCAAGTTTCTACGAGCTCAAAAGTATGACGTGCAGAGCGCCTTCAAGAATGTCCGGACGTACTTCAAGGTTCGAAGGGACTACCCGGAGATGTTCGCAGAGCTCAAGCCTTCCAGCGTGCCTTTCAACGATGCGTGCCGCAAGCATCGACTGGTGACGCTGTCCCGGAAGACAGATTCCAAGGGAAGAGCTGTGGTAAAGTTCAGGACAGGTGAGGTCAACGTATATCAGACATTGTTCTGCAAGTTAAAGATTCACTTATAAGCCTCCGTATTTGTCGTTTCTACCTGTCCAATCCAGTCATGTCATGTATTGCTTAACACTGGCTTGATCGTTTGTTTGTACGTCTGTCCGCCTGCCTGCTGTTGTTTCTTCCGGTTGCCAATCTGTCAGTGCTGATTAGAATATGAATTGATACTTGAGAAACGCCAGAGACATATAATACGTATTAGGGACAGAAAGAAAAAAAATATTACCGTTGCTTTTGGTAAAACCTGACCAATTTACAACTGTAACTGGTGCAAGTTTATCGGCTACAGACAATAAATGCTATTTCACAATACACCAGGAGAAAATTTCTGCTTCAAACATTTTTTTGATTTCACATTTCGCTTCACAGCGCATTTGCTGTGGCGGCATTGCATGATCAGCCGCGGGCGACTAACCGATGTGACGTGCCACGGTCGGTGAAGTCAGAAGCAGCGCGTATAATACAGCAAATTTGGATGTACCTGTGATCTCAGCTCTCTTTGAAAGCGCTGCCCCATATAAAAAAATAGCACATCCTCTTCTTTTGCGAATATTTAGCTTCTCACTATAGAAGTGCACGAATAGTGGATTTCAGAACCGAATTGAACACCAATCGAATACGATTGCAATGTTTTATAATAGTGAGGCGATCATGTTTAAAACAATCCTAGAATGGTAATGTGACCATTTTAGAAACTACTGAATATTTCCACGACATTTATTTAAACAAATATTAACATACAACAACACCATTGCGACTACTTTTACCCAGCTGAGAAGTACAACACGTGTAAAACTGAGACAGGCTTGAACATAGCTCCACAGCAGCTAACCAAACTTTGCAAATATTTTATAACTTCAGGTTGAAATGCAACAGTGGCTAAAGTATTAAAGGTAGCACTTTGTCCACAGCTTCTAAATGCAACCAATACATAAATATCCGACAAAGTGCATGCTTTAAGAGCATGATGACTGTCGTTATGAAGGCAGTAAATTGATGACTATTGTTTCGGCGAAACTAGAGTTCAAGTAAAAGCGTAAAATCACAAAGAAAAGAACATTGGTCATAAGTCATTCGTGGATCGAAGCACAAAATTTTACCTTTGTTCGTTCCAACGTTTCGTACCTTTTCATGGGTGTTCATTATTTAAAATATATTAAAAAACAGATATTTTTAATATTCACTGTTTGAGTCAAGTACCGATTTGGATACAGCGCTATTCGATTATCTACTAGAAAATTTAGAGTACTTCCACTCTCTTAACTTTCACGTCACGTAGCCTATTAAGAGCTTACAGACGCGAGTGCCCTTAGTCCGTTTGCAAGCTGTCCGCCCAGTGAGGAGCTTTTGAAAAAGCCTCTTCATTGTGGGCAATGCATATTATTTTTAGCAAAACAAATACTAACATTGCCCGCCTAAGTCGTAAAAGTGAAAATAAAAAAAATATACTTTTATTATGTCTTTGATCCGGTCGTCACTTTGCTTAACGCCAGGACTTTGCCACCTTAAAGAAGCAAAATATAAATAAAGAAAACATGGACAGCACCGTTTTTAGATACGATGAAAGCATAAACAACTGGAAAATGCTGAGGACATGCAGGACTGCGAAAGCTGACGGAGGCTATAGCACGGTCTCGTGTTTTCTCATTTGTCTTTATTTTTATTTACACTCAACGACATGAGCATTAGTTCCTGCTGGTGCCACATATTACTTTGTCTGCCTGCTTTTAAAAGAGCGGCGCTGCAAACTCTCGAGGTGACCGAGACTTTATCGCATGCGTTTCCTAATAACACGGCCGCATTTGTCAAGTGCGGTCGTTGCAGGTCATATTTACAACACGGTACACGTTAAAGAACCCCAGGTGGTTGAAATTTCCGGAGCCCTTTCCCGGGCACGGCTTAGGCCCACGCCTCAATCGGTTGGTTTGACTGAAGTTTGTTCACTCAATCACTCACTCCACTACGGCGTCTCTCGTGATCATATGGTGGTTTTGGGACATTAAACCTCACTTATAAATCAATCAATCAATCAATCAATCAACCAATCAATCAATCAATCAATCAATCAATCAATCAATCAATCAATCAATCAATCAATCATATCGACCAGATTTACAACACGTGTATTCAGTTAATATGGCGACGAGTGTGGAACACAATCACACTCGCCGCTAAGGCTGCTGGTGGCGCTGACAGACACTTCCACATTTAATTCACATATATACACAATAAAGTGGACGGGGGGATATCCGCCGTGGTCGCTCAATTGGTGGAGCATCGAATGCGTTATTCGAAGGTTACGAGTTTGGTTCCTGCCCACCGGCAAGTTATCTTTTCATCCACTTTCCTTTCTTCACACTTACATTACAATCAGGTATAATAAGTTCCCATATATAGCTTCTTTGCATTGTTGTCTGTTAAATCTCATTAATATTGTGTCTAACAAGAAACATATATTGCAGTATAAATAAGAGATTTGTGTAGTAAGTACTTTAAATTTTCACCTACATTTTTTTTTTTGCTTGACCAGGTGCCTGGAACACAGACATATGCTCGCTGAATGACTTCTTCAGGATCACGTTAGTACACGCCGAGCACGTCCTGCTTCGAGAGGAATTCCAGATCAGGGGCATCGTGGCCATTCTAGACATCAGGGGGCTCAGCGTCTCCCACATTGCTCATTACACGCCCTCAGCGATTAAAAAGTTCATGACACTTATTCAGGTCAGTGGCAAACTCTCATGCGAATCAATCCATGGTTAGTCACTCGAGTTGTTTTCTTATCAAAGTTGTTGTGTGTTAAAAAAAGAAAAAAAAATACTTTGATAACTGCTCACATTTTCCTATAACTGTAAGTTCTCGGAATCAGGCCAATTCACCCTGTGCGTGTGTCTATAAAAAAATGGAGCTATGGCCTGACCCCTTGGTGAAGTTGAAGGAGGATGGCATGGTTCTCTTTTTCGTTTCATTTTATTAATTACCTACGAATCAATTGCAAAATGCTACCTTGGCATTGAAGCAAGCAGCTCTTAACCGTTTGCACACTTACTATGCTGACAGCATTCACGTATACACGGAGGGCTCTGCCACCACGACAGGTTCCACCGGCGCTACCATGATACCAACACGTGCAGGCGTGTGTAGAGTTGTCCTTCACGGGGAGGTGAAGGTTCGTTGCCACACTCCCTCCCTTCTTATTATAATAATGTATGGGACCCCCCACCCCAGTTATCTTCTCAGGTGACTGAGGGGCGTGGCCACCCCGCCTGTTATTTAAGCTATCGCAGAGCACGCAGAGCATGCACTCCGGAAGTGGCAATTGTCAGAGTTCACACATCATCGACTGTATTTGTTCGGGATGTCAAACTGTTACGTCGGCTCAAACAGTGACTTCTTTCTCCTCCTCCATAACTTTTTTCTCCTCCCTCTTATTTTGTGCTGGGTAGCCTATCGGTCTCAGCCCTGGTTAGCCTTTCTCCTATTTTTATTCTCTCACTTTCCTGTATACCGAGGAGTGTTCTACTGTGTAAACACTGAAAATAGTTTCCTCAATCGTCTTTGGCTTCTTTCACAAAAGGTGTGTCGCTGAAATGGTAGCGTGAATACTCTGCTATTGTTATCACACATCTGCTTTAATAATTTCCAAAGACCGTATGAGGGGCATTTTCAACTCACTTTAGATCGGTACATTTCAAGTGGAAGTAAAAAAAAAAACACTTTATACATGTAAAATTGGACAGAAAATTGTATTAAGAGCAGAAAAAAAGTCACAGCTTTGCCGTAAAGACGAAGAAATGAACGCGATAGCAACAAATTGGAAGGTCACGCACAGAATGCCAAGGATATCGAAACGCGCCCCACGTTTCTCACGCACAAATGGCGCACGAAACGTACTCACAAGTACAGATGAACGGGGATAAGCGTCTCAGTTGTTACTTCGCTGTCTGAAAAGTGCGCTCTTTTCGCAAACGGAGACTGTGCAACGATTCCAGTGACCTTTGTGCGCCTGGTAACTACAACAAAATCGTTCATGTGAAAGCCCTAGGCCAGCCATGACGTACGATCCTCCCCACCGCGACATAAGGGCGCGTCAGTGGGCGTCCACCCCCTCCTCGCGACGGGGCAAAGTACGCATGGGAAATGAGAGCGTGTGCCACCGCGTCATGACGATGTGGTGATGCGCGCTCATCGTGCCATCTTTCTGGTAATGCTGAAAAAACGATAGTTCCGCCCAAGATGTCCGTCACCAGCGGTAAGTGGTAGATATAAGTAGCTTGCTGTTTTGAACGTTGAAGGACGTGGTCCTCCGTGGCTTAGTGGTCCCACATTCGATTTCGTGCGCCGTAGTCTTCTTCTGGATTATTTAACTTTCTTGCGTTTTCACATATATAGGTACGTATACATATACAGTGAGTGACTGCGATGCCCACGTCGACGCCGATGCCGGCGGCAAAATCCAGCCGAGAGTCCATATAATTGCTATCGTAATAAAATGAAGCGGATGCAGTGTGCTACACCAAGGTCGATTTTTTTTTCTCGGCTGGCATGCCATCCTTTCGTAAGCAGTACAGACCTTCAGCTCCAGATAGATCTCGACTTAGCATCAGCTGTCGGTGAATAGTGGTTCGTGCCCGCACTCTGCAGAATCCGAGGTTAGGAAGCGCTGGACGTATTTATGAAACACGGATTTATCAAGTAAAATTACAAGAACGACAAAGGTGAAGTGAATGAGGAAATGATAACTGCACGAGTCCTGTCAAAACACGCGATCGTAGAAAATATTGCAGTCATTTGCAGACTATCTGATGCACCTGCATATTAACAAATATGGTGTACTAAAGTATAAGAACTAGCAGCTGCATTCACCTCAACACTTTGGTATGCGTGTATGTACAAACGTGGCTCGTATTTCGGCCATATTAAACAATTTAGTAATAAGTATTACTGAGGACAAAACTGGTACATCTCATGCTATTCCCATGGTAACGTTCATACTGAAGGTGCAAAGAGAAGAGACGCCGTAAGGCAGATGCATGTGCCTGCATGCGCGTAAAACGTCTATGTTTTTTTCCTCGCTAAATGTTTAGTATGTAGTTGCCAGTAGCGCTTGTCTGTCTAGTTGCGCAATGATTGGTGCGTTGGGGGTTTATTTCGGAAACGAATGTAGTCCAACGCGCGCCAGGAGGTTCCGATATTCTTTGTCAAGCCTCTTTTTTCATCAAAGTGATAAGTTAATATTTTGAACGCAGGCAGTTTTGTTTCGTCTTAAGCTGTGCTTCTAAGAGTACGAGGCAAATGGTTTTCCGTTCTCGAAGAAAACTAAACCAACCAAGCGTCATTCGTTCAATAGCGACTGCGACCCAAGGCTGCGAAAAAAAAAAAAGAAAGAAAAACCCATTTGCGTTCGCAGCGATATAGTATTCGTTCAATGTTCGGGCTGTGATTGTGGCAGTCGATACAGGTTTCTCATGTCCTTTGTCAGTACTGTATGAAACTCGCGTGACCTATTTGTGGCACCTTACTTAGCAGTTTTTATGCGTTTCAAGATATTATTACTTACGCGCTGCATGCGAATAGGAAAGTAACGGCCGAAAAACGAGCAAGAAAGGCAACGGCAGATTTTATAAACCACTTCGTTTTAACTGCCGTTTAATTAACGAAGCAGTCTGACGAGTGCGAGACTCTATTACGCCTGTCATTTTTCGCTATAGAAACGAATTGTTAACGAATCCAGAACGATATTGCGTTAGAAGTGATGAACTGTTGAATGTTGGGCAGAAGCTTTAGTATTGACGTTGCCCTATCATTGTTTCAACATACATCAGTTCGCAGCATCTTTTTTTGAGGGTCGCAGCTCCTGTTGCATAGCGATGGGGGAGGGGGGAAGTGCTATTGGGTAATTTGCAAGATTTGGTGTGGCTTGATAAAGGCAACTGCCTCTTTTGACCCCCCCCCCCCCCTCTCCCTGCCGGCGCCTATGGCATCAGCTGAGCGAGCGAATATAACTTATACGTGTTCGTAATTCCAGGAATGCTTGCCCTTGCGGATAAAAGCAGTTTACATCATCAACAACCCTGCTTTATTTGACATTTTGTTCACCATTGCCAGGCCCTTCATGGAGGCCAAACTGGTGAAAAGGGTAAGGATGTTTATTAGCTCATTTATAGAATTCACTAATGCGTACGTTATGTGTCATTACGTTTACTTTGTGGTTCGTTTTCAGTGACTTAGGGCATGTAAAAAAGAGAAAAGAAAGAGTGATCCCGACGATAGAAATTTATGTAGTTGATTCACCGTTGCCCTAATGTACCGTGACATCACTTCTGGCATCCCTCTTCTACCCCGAATGCCCTACTTCATAAATATCGAATGATTGTGCCCAAAACTGAGCGTTGTTTGACAACTTGTTTATGCAATGAAGCACAAACAAGATAACTGCGCGAGTACGGCGTGGTTTCCGCACTACCTCGTCTTTGTCTCGGTGTAGAAAAGCTGTAGCCTGGCAGCTTCATAGCCATACAAACTTAACGGACTATTCGAAGCAATTATTTTACACCAAGTATGTTCATATCAAGGGCACCGAAATGCAGTGTATACGGATCATCATAATGACTTTTGATGAACCTACATTGGTGTTCTGACAAGTTGCTGGCCCATTTATTGAGGGGCTGCTAAAGCGTCGTGAAAGATAACATGAGAAAACATCTGTTTACATTGTTGCACAGATTCGCTTCTTCGGCTACGACTGCGAGGAACTGCACAACCTCGTGCCAGAGGACGTCATTCCGGAGGAGCACGGCGGCACAAACGAAAGCTACGACTTCGACACTATAGAGGAGGAGCTCAAGAAGGAAGAGGCTTTCTTCGAGAAGATCAACGCTCATGGTTATCGCAGGGTTGAGGAGCATAAAGAGGGAGTGTCCAGAATATAGCTTGAAATAATTATATCCAATTATTTCTTTCACTCTCACCGTTTCTTGCAACTTTATTGCGGTTTGTGTTTGTATAGCGTCGTGGCGTGCGACGTAATCGCGATTATGTTGTCGAATTTCTCGCGGAAATTAAGAAAAATACTTGGCAAACCTCACGCGCCGGGAGAATCAATGATATGCGAAGAAGTCATCAAGGTGTATGCTGCACGGTACTTTTTAAAATGAACATAATGCTATTAGGTGGATAAATCAAGTACTCAGTACACACGCAGAAATTTCATACGCATTCACGCACGTGGAAAACATACAAATGCAAGAACTGTTCATAGTTGTGTAACGATGCTACCACTAAAGTGAACACGAGCACCAGCTGCGGTAGGCTGAAATATTGTTCTGGTGTAAGTCCGTTATATTCTACACGCGAACGGAATGCTGAAGCGTATGCTGTTTTTATTTGTTTGCATTGACGGTAAGTGATACGAGGTGGATTGACGTTAAGTGCAATAGTTTGTGCACATCATGGGCTTGCCAAGAAAGTCCACTAAGCTGGCGTCAACTGGTGAACACACTGGGTATCTTATGGTCTTGCATAACGTCAGCCACTTCTACTTAGTTTCAAGAATTGCTCAGTAGATGGCATTATGTGTATGTCTTCGAAAATAATGTCACTAGATGGCGTTAGTGGTTTTTGTATAGTTGATGCTTGAAGAGGATAGATGGCGCTGTTTTAATAACAAATTCACAGCATATTCAGGGAGTGAATAATGATAAGTGAGGCGAAGCGTCCGTCCATCCGTCCGGCTGATGCGTGCTCTAGTGTGATAGGAGCGGACGGACGGATGGGCGGATGGACAGACAGACAGACAGACAGACAGACAGACAGACAGACAGACAGACAGACAGACAGACAGACAGACAGACAGACAGACAGACAGACAGACGGTAAAGGTACACTGGACTTGTTGATATCATTCCAAGCATCGTTCAACTTGACAGCAATAGCTCAGCTTCAAATCAAATGAATGGACCACCTACGTGATTGAGCAAAGCGATTGAGCAGTGTGCCTGGAACAGACGAGTTATAGATTACGCATATCCTCATCGTCAATGGCCGCACAAACATGTTGATTATACATGACTAATTAAGCTGAAGATGTGTTTTATGTGCGCAGTTCCGAGATAAAGGCGATGTATGAGGGTGTCGTTGGGTATTAGGAGTTGAGGGTCAATATGAAGCTGGGGATAAAGACACCGTAAAAAAATGGCGCAGGTATACGAGACAAGAAAGACAGCATAGTAGATGAAGGACATTTTTGAAGAATATTTGGACACACGAAGGACAGATGAAGGATATTTGCCCATTTATTTCTTTTTTTCCTTATACATAAATGCATCCTGATAAAAGCGAAGGCACTGACTTACACCTACTCGAGATATATAATTTGTCTTTCACAATCATTTTTATATACTTATTATAACTATAATTATCAGCATTAAAATAACAGCCCTTTTTTTCCTGCTTGCCCATGTCGCACAATAAAGATCTTGCGAGCCGGTTTTCCAGCCTGTAATGCATGACGCGAAAGCTTTTCAAATAACAAGAATGCCAAAGCCGCCTAAGAACTCATACGATGTTTGGAAGCTTTTCTCATAAGGAAAACAATTGAGTTCTTCGAGAATGTATACGGTAGCAACAACAAGCCTGTTTTGAAATGTATCAGAAATAAAACTGCCAAGGAAAAATGACACAATATTGCTCAAGAGAACATAGGTTCGAATAAGGTGACTCATTTTGTACCAGTGACCCGACCCAATCAGCTGACACAAAAACACGGAAAAAGAACGTACATCACATTAGGATTGAAGTATGACACTCGCAGCGCGTAACCGCCGGTACATGTGCTGCCGCTCGTGGGTGCTCGTGGTATATACTAGTTCACTGTATTCATGGCACTGCGGCCGAACGCTCGCTAAACCTTTCGAAAACCAAGGAGGTTACGCGCAGCGAGTATGACATAGCAAACTTTTTCACTCAGATAGTGCTCAATGTACATGCCAACGGCTGCTAATGGGAAATGAGAGGTGGAGAATTCGGCTTCTACTTTCTTACGGCTTGCTCTTCGTATCTACTTCCCATTTTTAACCACCTCGAGTTCATTCATGGTATATACAAGTTCATTGTATTCATGGCATTGCGGCTCAACGCTCGCTAAACCTTTCTAAAGCTAAGGAGGTTACAACCAGCGAGTATAACGTAGCAACCCTTTTTTGTCAGATAGTGCTCAATGTACATGCCAATGGCTGCTAATGGTGATCGCAGCCTGCGCGTTAACTAAAAGCCGAATGCTCCTGTCTCTCATTCCTCATTAGCAGCCATTGACATGTACATTGAGCACTATTTTTAATTGTTCAACATCGCACAGAAGAAGTCTCTCACCGGCACTACCTTGGAGGTCAAAATGTTATACTTGTTACATACTACGGGGGACGAACGGGTGCCACTATAAGGAGCTTTGTTCCTAAAATGGGAAGTAGGTACGGAGCGCAAGCCGTAAGAAAGTAAAAGCCGAATTCTCCGCCTCTCATTTCCCATTAGCAGCCATTGGCATGTACATTGAGCACTATCTGACTGAAAACGTTTGCTACGTCATACTCGCTGGACGTAACCTTCTTGGTTTTCGAAAAGTTTAGCGAGCGTTCAGCCGCAGTGCCATGAATACAGTGAACTAGTATATACCATGAACTCGAGGTGGTTAAAGGTGGGAAGTGGACCCGAAGCGCAAGCCGTAAGAAAGTGTGCGTGTGCCACCTCTCGTTTAGTCCTTGGAATGTCCGCTGGATGGCGGTGCTTCTATATGGGGAATATATGATGAAAAGATGCGAGATGGTGGTACTTGGAGTGTATAATAGATGGACGAACGGACACAGACAGATGCATGGATGGACGCATGAACGGACGCAGAGGCGGCTGCATGGACGAACGCAGGGATGGACGCACGAACAGACGCACGCACGGACGGGCTGATGGACGCATGGACGGTCACACTGACGGACGCATGGACGGACGGAAGCAAGAACGAATGGGTGGACGAATTCTTCGCCCCACTCTCCATCATTCACTCCGTGGATATGCTGCCATTTTTTTTAAATATTGTGAATGAAATATGGAGATGACCACTGTATAATCTGCAACTCTATTAAAGAAACACCTCTACCTTATCAGTGGATTATGGCACTGAATTAAAGTGAGAATAAAATACATGGAGCTTACAGTGAGATTAAAAAAAACTCCCAAGCATTTCCCCGAGGGTGAACATGGTTAAGTGCGAATACACGGGGTGATGCTATGAGGGGTATTTATTAATTCGCACTATTATATTTATTAATCACAGTATGGTGCCTTTATGGTGTAATGGTTCCTGGGAATCGCAATTTGATCACACGGGGGAGTTTACGTTAACTCACTGGCGAATGCCAACGGATTTTAACTTTACTCCCCCTCACGACCTGCTCTCGACGGGAGACTGAGAGAGAAGGCGGCGCGCGGGAGAGAGGGGTGCGCGCGCAGCTGCAGCGAGCGAGGAGAGCGGAGGAGCGTGCGAAGGGGGAGGGGTATAAGGCGCGTTACTGATACCGATATCAGCGTCGCGTCCGTGGCTTATTCGGTAGAGCGTCGCGCTGCGGCCCGCCAAGTCCTCTTTCTTTTAAAGATAGAGAGAAGACCGCGGACGCCGCCGACGGCGGTGAATGGTTTGGGGTCGCTTATAAAGTGTATTCACACTTAAAACATGGATTAAATACACGTGACGCCTTATGAAGCCACAGCGGTTACTGACGTGTTCAGATTACAGAACCAACATTCATGAACGGGCTTTATACTGTAATGTATTCGGTTTAAGACGTGTCATAAGCCTTCATTTTGTCCTTATTCTGAAAAAGGAATTAAGATGTCACCCCCAGCAGGAATATTTATGTTCAGTCGAAATAAAGAAAGACGTAGTCATTCTGTTGGTGGAACACTGGCATGTCCAAGTTACCCAATTATTAATTGGGTAATTGTTACCCAATTAATATTCAACTGACCCAATATTACCCAATTACCCAACTATTAATTGGGTGTGCCAATGAGATTATTGCATCGGGGCGCACGTTTTAAACGAAGCCGGGTGGTAGTTGTGAAGGGGCATTATTAAGATGATGTGGTGAATAGCCTGAATAGCCATCTATTGTCAATAGTGAATTGTGAATAGTGAAAGTGAATTGTCAATAGCCATCTATTGAGATATGTGGCGTGCATATGCGAGCCCATTTTGAGGCTTCGGTATGTATGCCGAAGGACATTCGGATTACCAAAATATTATGCTTGAATGAAAAAAGGGAATTTCCATAGCTAGTTTCTTAGTTTTTTTTTATTCCTTTCGTTTTAGAAGGTGCAGTGCAGCGATCGAAGAAACGTCGTTGATTCGGTCTGAGATAACACTTGCAGCGCCCCGGGAAGGTACGCGCGTTCTAAGAAAAATTACAACACATCAAAAGGCGGGCCAAGGACAACTGCTCGGGCACTACTTTGCATCGCAAAGACCGCAATATTCACTAGTGAAAGCGTTGCCGAGCCTCGACCCAGTCTGAGGAAATTTCATCAGGACGCCGTACTAGAGTCCTTTATCTGTATAATCGTTTCCGGGATATGATCACGGTGCCGTCCTTCCACGCTCTTCAAATGGCACATTTGTCTGGCCAAGGTTATGCCAAGAATGATAACCTAAAAGTAAACTGAGCACAATCGATGTGTACATTCGATTCCCCCCCCCCCTTTTTTTTTCTTAGTCACGTGGAATTACCATAAATAGGCACTTCCACGTGCCATTAGATTATGGAATAGCCTGCTCCACAACATAGCTTCATTGTCTAAACCTGACATATTCCGTCACAAACTAATTGTGCATTTTTAAATAGGTCATCAATTAACAAGGCCAGATTTGTACATATTGTGTCAGTACTTTACATCAATTCTGTAAGTATTATGCATGAGGGGTTGAATTTATATATGATGTATAGTCGTTTCCTTCTGATATGATATGTGGGGTTTAACGTCCCAAAACCACCATATGATTATGAGAGACGCCGTAGTAGAGGGCTCCGGAAATTTCGACCACCTGGGGTTCTTTAACGTGCACCCAAATCTGAGTACACGGGCCTACAACATTTCCGCCTCCATCGGAAATGCAGCCGCCGCAGCCGGGATAGTCGTTTCCTTCTGGTTTTCGATATATTCTTATTTTGTGTTGAATGATGTAATTTCAGAGCCCCACTACAAAACGCCCAATGGGCCTGTAAGGTATTTAAAAATAATAAATTAAGCGTGGCCCATATACAGTATTCATATCATATATAGGTCAACATTAGTCTCACTTGCTTACCCACACCAGTACGCGGTGTGCAGGCGCAGAAAGAAACAAATTCGCGTTCGCACGAGCATCAGAAGGTCACCTGAGTGCCTTTGTCCTTGAACGTCCTCTCGAGTGAGAACGGGAGAGAGGGAAAAGAGAAAGTGTTGGGATCGTCAATACAAGCGGCGAAGGAAAATGCCTGCGCAACTACAAGAGGTGAGAAAGCAGAGCTGGCCGGGTGACGTGCTAATAGACCATGGCGGCTGCCGTGCACCATCTACCATGGTTTACTTCAATCAGGTATGTAGAAGACGTTTGCACTTTACGTAAGCACAGTTAGTCTCGTCGCATACTATACGAGAATAGTCATCCGAGGACAAAAAATAACTGATGCTCAAAGCAAGGTTTTTGCTTTTTTTTCTTTAGTCTTCAAGCATCAATTGCGCTTTGCGTATCTTACAAAGTCGGCGAAACCCAAACTTTGACAGTCATTTTGTCTGACGATATAAACAAACGTGATACGTCATACTATACGTGACGACAGATTGGCAGAGAAGGAAATTAACAGGCTCGAAAAGGGAGCCATGGTGAGCGAGTGCCAGATGGCATTCAGTAAATTCGGTATTAAGTTAATACGGGCACTGTTCCTGTATACGGTGAAATCCGCATTGGCAAGCTTTTACTCTATAGCTTGTAAGGCAATGCATATAGATTTTGAAGTGCGCGATACAGCACTATATGGTGGATCACGTGACATTGACATCGTGGCAGTTGACCTGAGAGTGACCTCAAACAACAGAGACGTCCAGATTGCGGAACGCCTACAGTATGATGACGTCATTTTGCCGGCATAGGGCATTTGCCGCGATTCCACCAGCAAGCTACTATTCGTCGTCTGCTCGCGAGTCCGTGTCAAGGAGACCATGGCTATAACGCGCAGAAAGTATGGTAGCCTCAAGAAAGTCGTTGCAGCTACGACGATACAACGACGGGCACGACGGTGACGGTGCAGCACATGCAGCCGGAGAAAGAAAGAACGCCGGCAGGCAATGTACACGCGACGCGACTGCGCCACATTTTATGTGAGCCGTTTCACACGCTCACGGGGTACCAGCTGGCTTGTTGGTCTCCTAGCTTTCCAAAACCTAAGCCGAGACTGCTCCGTAACAAACAGACTAATCATCTGTCGAGCCCTGCGACAAGTGATGTGCCGGTTTTAGGACTATAATAGGTCCCCGGCAACATATTACTGAAATAAAACGCTAAACCAAAGTTTTTGGGTCAGTATACCATTTAACAGAGGCTACACTGAGAAGCATAAACAGTGAAGTTATTTTTTGATGTAAAAAAATGTGAGCTGTTGCAGACTTTTTTTTCTTTACATGTATACCACCACGCTTCTATACTGCCGCTTGTTTTTTACCGTGCACTTCAATTAAGTATGTCATCATTAGGATGGGTATTCTATAATGTGACGTGCGTGTTTTTTTCTCTCGCTTACATGTCTTTTTGCTCGTCACTCGGGTTCAAAGGAAGCCGCCATAGCCCGTATTCGAGCTCGCTACTCTGTGCTTCTTTGTGCTTTTCTGTGCTTCTCTGTGCTTCTCTGTGCTACTCTGTGCTACTCTGTGCTACTCTGTGCTACTCTGTGCCATGTCCATCCATGCCCGGCCCATGGACATGGGCCGGGCATGTAGCGCGTAGACAGAATAACCGCTGGTCGTTAAGGGTAACTAACTGGATTCCCAGAGAAGGCAAGCGGGTTAGGGGGAGACAGAAGGTTAGGTGGGCAGATGAGATTAAGAAGTTTGCAAATATAAATTGGCAGCAGCAAGCACAGGACCGGGTTAACTGGCGGAACATGGGAGAGGCCTTTGTCCTGCAGTGGACGTTATCAGGCTGATGATGATGATGATGACTATGTGCTTCGAAGAACAACAGAGTGACTGAGCCGGCACGGTGGGTAACAAGAGCGTGCGGCAGCGTCAGGGGACGAGAAACGTCAGTATAAAAGAGTGCCAGTGATTTCTATTGTGGGCGTTAACTCTTCGTTGTCCCTCCACATTTATCACGTGGCGTTCTGCGTCGTAGCTCGTGAAGACTTATACTGATTGCGACAAGTGCTTCCTCTATATGTTCTGGTTGGTTCGCCGTGTCTTCGGAGCCTCAAATTATAGGCTGCATTAAATGCTGCCGCACCAGAATTGATGGTGTATAGGTGCCGCGCTATCTGAAAATATGGGTACAAAGGCGGAACAAATATGGGGTGAAGCTGGTCTTACAAGCCACCGAAGTGAACCAATAAACTCTCTCTGCGCTAAACAATGGAAGAGACAGAAACATAGAAACGAAAGTTAATAGGAAGAAAACAAAATGAAGATGAAGGAACTGTTGAAAATTTGAAACCAAAGGCATATAGCCAAAACTTATCAGAAGGCGAACTGCACGAGCTGAGCTGATTAAATGACGATCCTTATTGCGTTTTAACAAAACTAACTTCACACAATCGGTTATACGTGACCGGGTATCGCAGCACCTAATTAAGTTGTCTCTCCCTTTCTCTCATCAAGCTGGTTAGCCAATAAAGCAGAAACATGTGGTCCTGGTGTTTGTCACAGGGTTAACACCGACGGTTGATTAATGGCGTTCTCGATTATTGGTTACGTTTGTCCCAAAATGTTTATAAGTATCTGTCGCCGGTGTGTTCCGTTCTTTTGTAGTGGACCAGTGGTGAGTATTGGGAGGCCTGCCCAATTTTTACGGCACATAGGAGCTAGGACTTCTTGCGTACGCAGGACGGGAAAACTTCGGTGTCATTAAGCTGCATGCAACTTAGCTGCAATATTTACGGGGCCGAATAAAGTTTGACAAACTCAATAACTTGTTTTACAGTATGATGAAGAATGGCCAGCTGATTTCTTCAAATGACGCGCGAAGTGCTGGCGGGGACGGCATCTTCGGTACTTTCAAAGAAACGGAAAAGATGAAGCAAGATGCCATGCGGAAACTGCGGGAGCTCCTTGCAGGTGAATCTATATACGCACTTTCTATTTAGGATGCCAAACCGAGCTTAGGAGCTTGCCTTTGAATGGCAGCCTTCCAGCGTTGCAAAGCGTAAACTCTGGAGAGCACGCGGTCTTTGTCGCTTGGACAATAGCAAGTTACGTCATCGGGTATTCATTCACGTGTCCTCCGAGGCATTGTAACCAGAGCGCACCACAAATCCTAAAGTCATGTAAGATTTCCGCCGAGACAGTAATGCTTCACGAAGCGTCGGATAACTTCGCAATCCACATAAGAGGGTACCAGCTCTGTTTCACCACCACGTGCCATCTATATAGGCCGTATCTCAATACCCCGAGCACATAGTTCCTTTCCTTTAGAGCTAGAGTGATAAGTATGGTTAAATTGTATTTATGACACACACACACACACACACACACACACACACACACACACACACACACACACACACACACACCACACACACACACACACACGCACAGACACACACACACACAGACACACACACACACAGACACACACACACACACACACACACACACACACACACACACACACACACACACACACACACACACACACACACACACACACACACACACACACACAAATGTTAAAGTGCCGGCTCGTATACGTTCCAAGAATGACGCGTCAGAAATTTCAGTTCTGAATAAAGCTTCGCACTCACGTCTCTTCCAAACGGCACATATGCAATGTTTCGTTGAAGTAATAATGACTTATTGTTCCTGAATCAGACATGACAAAATAGAACAGATTTCAGAGAATTAACTGGCTCAATTTTGGGTTTTAATGTATTAGTGACGCATTGGAGCAGGAGCACCTGTGAAAACATTGAATTCCAGAGCTGTAAAATCCAGAGGTGTTGACAAAAATGTTTTTCTGGGTGAGTAGTGTGAAGTTGTTCATAAAATACCCCAGAGCGGTAGCGCGAAAATACCACGGTCAACAATAGATCTAGACCAGACAACGCTAACATATCAGTGTCTATTGCCCGTGCTCACGTTAAATACACGCAACACCACGCTAAAAAAAAGAAGGAAGGGTGCTAAAGGATACACAAAGTAATTGACCTAGCAAATCCAACAAGCGGCTGAAGAATCGAGCATAGGGGGGAGGGATGAGTAAAGGTTTCATCTACAGACTATGTCAGTACGTGTGTGTGTTTTAACGTGTGCGTGTATATATGAATAATTGAAATTTTTTAAGTGTATTGTACACCCCCCTTCTTACCCGCGTTGGCAACACCAATGGTAGATTCATCGGGAGTAGGAGGAAGGCGTTAAACGAGGCAGGCAGATATAGCCTTCTAAGATACGCCGGTCATTTCTCCACACGGTTGATTTCTTGCATAAATTATGAAAAGCATCAACGTTCAATGAAAGCGCTGTGCGGAAAGGCGAAGAAGACGACCGCAGCGAGGTGAAACAGATTACACGCCAGAGCTCCCCGAGCCATGGCACGCATGCCGCTTTGTCGTGCAATCCACCAGAACTAACGTATACGATACCTTTAAAAAACATGCACAGTAACCCCACTCCATTCCACCATACAGCACTCTCCCCTTTAATACCTTGGCGATGCAAGTTCCATTACCTAAGTCTGTATCATTTAAAAACTTTAGAAGCTGTTGTGGCTCCCCCTTCTTTTTTTCTGAATGTCCAATGTCCACGCGGAGACACCATTTTGGTATTTCGGGGGTGGGGGGGGGGGGGGTTGAGAGCTTAGCGCTTCGAGGAAGTGTTTTTTTTCCACTGCACATCTTTCCTGTTTTCTCGAAACATTTGAGTTTTGTTAAATTAGCTGGTGTAATATACCAGCTGATGGATTTTCTGTGGTTTCCGATGCGTGCTTTAACATCAGCAATAGCAGGGTCCTTCACTGCTTACGGAAGGACCCTAAAAAGTACAGAAAGACCTCAGTAATAGTAAAGAAGGTGAGGAAAAGCAAGACACAACCTAATGAAACTAAGACACAAAGAAGCCAAGAAATGCCCAAGATACATTATTTTGAGCGTAGCTGCATGGTTGCAATTATGATGTGTACATGCAAGTAAATTGCAATGGACGAAAACAACTTTTCGCCTGTCTGGGCCGAACCTACTATCTTCGGACAACGCGTCGGATGTTCTACTAAATGAGCTATGGTGGCGGTCATCATCCCGGTCACCTTATTGGTGTTTATGGATATTGCAATTTTTCTTCTTCCAGGAGAACTTGGATACAATATAAACCCACTAAAATACATGCTAGCTGCAATAAGAAAACGAACAGTTTTTGTTTGTAATTGTTTCATGTACTTGCTTAAATTGTAGGTGAAACCCAGCTCAAGTGCCCAGATAACGATGCATTCCTCATCAAGTTCCTCCGTGCTCGAAAGTATAACGTTGACAGTGCGTTCAAGAACATCAAGAAGTACTTCAAAGTACGACGAAACCACCCCGAATTATTCGACGAACTGGATCCAGACTTTGTTCTGTTCGACACTGTGTGCCGGAAGCACAAGCTAGTCACACTGTCCCGAGAAAGAGACGCTAAAGGGAGGGCCATCATCGTATTGAATCTGGGTAAGCATTGTATGTATACAGTATTTATTGTATTACACCACAATCTTTTATTTGATAACATTATTTATTATTTGTAGTGCCACCATCACCATCATCATTTCTCAATGACCGCCCCGCGCCTCTCGCGCAGCTGATGCTAGCTCGAGCTGCGCGAGGATTAGAACAAGCTAGCGCACTTGGTGTGTCGGACGTGGAAAGCCTCGCGACTCCGCTTCAGGCGTGGAATAAAGTGGCGAGGGAACGACACGACCACGTTGGCCGCCGTCCCGTCTTCCCCTCTCGCTACATATTTATATAGACTACCTCTTTGTTTTTATTTATTACACCCTCTGACTGATTGTTCGGCTTCAAATAAAGAACTGACAGAAAGAGAAAGGGGGGATGTGGTAGTAACTCAGTTCGACTAAACAAAGTAATATCACGCAATGAAAAAAAAAATGCCAAAAAAAAACTGACATTTTGTATAAAAATGCCACATGAAGTACTCACGAGCACAGTATTACATTGCACCGGTAATTTTTGTTTTTATATGACAACTGGAGACGTTCTTGTTTTTCTATTTCAGGCACTCACGATCGAGCACTAGCATTTTTTTTGAATATGCGGAAAAATTCTAAAAAAAAATAAAGCTGGCACAAACTCGATAGTTCTCGTTGAAGTTGCATATGATGTCGCAGCATGCGTTAGCTTGTGATAAGTGTGAATAAACTGTCAAAATATTCAACGAAAAGAACTGAATGACTGCATTGGAAGAAGCGACGGTTTTTTTTTTTGGGGGGGGGGGGGGGGCAGCTGGGATTCCTGTGACAGGGTAGATCCGCTCTCAACGACGTACACGCGTACTCTACGCGGTCTCGTAGATCCGCTCCGGCACCGCGACGAAACACAGTGTTAATCTGAGCAATACACTAGGGCACACGATTGTCGTGGTGCGAGTTCCATTAGCCGGCGCATTAATGAAGGATTATAGCCCCTTCCAATTTTTAACACGAAAGCGTTTTATGCAAGGGTTCACCAAGATTTAACTGAGATCATTTCCGGCACAGATGTGACGTCGGTAAAGTACTAACCAAGAGATGACAATGAAATACAAGCAAAATTTTGCCTATTTTTCGACCTGGGAGTCAAACCCACCAAGTGAGAGGAGCCGGACGCCTTCCACTCTCTGCATTATCTGCGCTCATCCGCGGGCTTTTCTAAACGCGCCTAATATCTTTTACGGCTCCCTTTCAGGAATACACAGGTTCTCGTGGCAGTCTATGAGAGAGGAATTACTGCATCAATACACTCAGGAGCATCGACAACATAGGCGTGCGCAAGGGGGAGGGGGTAAGGGCAAGGGCGTAAAAGCCAGCCCGAGACATGAACATCATAGGCAGGGAGGCGAGAGCAAGGCGCAAAGTCAGCCCCATACATTGACATGATAGGAAGGGGGGTGCTGCAATGAAATTGCACTCTCACTCCCCCTGAAGGGGAACCCTGCTCCCGCTTATATCGGAAGGACGAGTTTTGGTAACATCGGCGCAGATGAGGTTGGCTCTTAAATTTCTACTACATTTCGTTTCAATACAGTTTAAAGAGTGCTTTATGGCAGAGAGAGAGACACGCAAAAAAAAAAAAAAGCAGTGAAACACCTTCATTTGTACAATGATCGAGCTACGAGCTCCGCCTCTGGCGTTTTTGAAGCTCTGTGTAGAAGTGTTTGCATGAGAATAAGTGTAGGTCATCCAATTGCTGGAGAGCGTACATCTTTCTGCTTTTTTTTTACACAAATAACGGCTATTTACACGAGCTCTTACCGAGTACTAGGGATTAGGTGCTTTTTGATACAATATTTGCGCTGGATTCACCATACGCTGTTTCTGGATGTTAGTCCATCTTTGGTGTTAGTCGTCGGGATGGTAATGTGCCACTATGATCTACTTAAGTGTGTCTGCATCAAACGGTGCTAGAGCCGCCGAAAACCAACAGACAGTGTGCAAGCTCTCATTTATAAACGCGCAATAAACATTCAACCACTTCTGTAACGACAGCATCACTTTCGTGTTATACCGATTTCTATGACGGGGGTATCAACCATGTTTTTTTTGTTTCATTATCAGTTCACGTAATTTTTCGTTTAAGCAAACATGCTTCATGTGCAATCGCACTCTATGACCACAGAAAAAAAGTAAAAAAATGTCATAAAATGTGCTTATATATTTGTTTGCATCGCTTATAATATTATGTGTACGAAAACAGAAAATATTCACTTTGTTGTAAATTTACAAGTTGTTCTCGGGATCTGTGGCAACTCATAGAGTAACTGGGCACTTGTACATTTATGGTTACAACAGAACACATTATATAGACGTGTTCCATTGCACAAGCAAAGATGAGAGCAACTATGTCTTTAACATGCTGATTTTCGAGCAATTTTTTCGGAACAAGTATACTGGGTTCTAAATAAACATGGTGCTTTTGACAATCACTAAAACATACCTTCTTCGCTCAGATGTAAAATAGTGTCATTGAAGGTATTCAAAAGCGTCTCACAAAAGCGTTTCTGCATTTAACGCGTGCTTGAATAAGCAAAATCAATAGTGGCTCTCTATACTAAAGATGGCCGTTAGATTGCCGTCTTGTGAGTTCAACGCTTTTATTTGGGTTGAGAGCTTCGTTTTTTTATGCAACTGACATTCTTAGATTACTTAACGTGTGTGTTTTTTAATGCTTGCCCCTCATTGCATCTTGTGTGAGAGGAAATCCAAGCGTAAGAGAAGGTTTAGGAATTCCTAAACGTAACCTAATAGGGAGAGTGTTTCACTTTCACTAGGAAAAGAATTTCTTGAAAACTATGTTTTCATTCAATTGAAAGAAGGGAGCGTTGATAAAAATGGAAGGCTTAATCGCAACAGTGTAAAACAAAAGCGAACAATTCCTTTTATGTCTTGTTATCCCTTCTAGATTTCTAAGATGGCATTCAAATGACCCACTGTTCACCTGCATGGCTACTCCTGCTCTACTTTTAGGAACCTGGAACACTGGCATCTGTAAATTGGACGATTTTTTCCGGATCGGCACAGCCTTGGTGGAACATTTACTTCTCGATGATGAAGTCCAGCTAAAGGGTGTCATCTTTGTCATGGACTTTAAGAACCTCGGCCTCTACCATTCGACCCAGTACACATTACCAGTCATCAAGAGGCTATTGAGCCTTATGCAGGCGAGTGAAAAGGCTTCATTCCCCGACTGTGTAACGTGAACCCGACAGGAAAAATCTCCCACTGACACCACCTTGCAGGTCAAAGCGTAAGAAATGTTACGTAGTACGACGAGGGACGAGCGGTGCCGCTTTAAGGAGCTTCGCCCCTAAAACGACCCCCTGCCCTCATCTAGCCTCCAATAGTTGAATAATTTAATTCGAGGTGGCGTCACCCACCACTTTTCGTTTTCGCACGCTTTTTTGCTTATGAAGTTCTCTCTTGCGGGAGGCATGGCGTTATTGGTATTGTGGCAGAGTAATCTACTAATGTGCAAAAAGAGAATCGCTTTTCTATTTAGTGTTCCATTAAATAAAAATGATACACGAATAATAAACATTATTCATGAGCTAATATCATTATAAATTTCATGATAAAGATAGTGGATTGATGACTTCATCGCTTCGATGATATTGGAGCTGTGAGCATAAACGCCTTTATATTATGATCGATATGACATCAAAAGTCCTGCAGAATTTTGGGATGCATGCATCTTTGTTGTCAAATGTTAAAAGCAAAAAAAAAAAACACGTCTGGTTGTCCATCTCCGTTTTGGTTTAACTAAGACCTTTTTTTTTCTTTCAGCTGTGCCTGTAATATGCAGAATGTTTACAATTATGAGGTATTTCTAACATGCACCATTTGATTTGAGTGCCGCGTCAAATACGGCATTGATTCATCCTGGAAAATTTCCGAGTATTAACACACCCCTACATCTAAACATTGACCCGTCGTGTGCTTGGCCGGAATATTTTTACCTTCCAGCTTCAATAACACTTTTTACGGCTTCACTGAAGTACTGGCTTACATTGCATGTAAAAATAAAAAGAAACCTTCCATCTCCTTTTCCTTACTTGAATAGGAGATGCAAAATCAAACTATTTCATGACGGGGTATTCGTCTCGTTCTGCAATCAATGCCATTCCTAAAAATGAACGCGAGAAGCATATCTCAGAAGCGTATAGCTTCTTTTAGTTCATGTTTTTTCCCCTACGATTACGACTCGCACGCACACATTACCAGATGAGATAGCGGAAAATTTACCACACAAGTTTTGGTTCTGAGATGAAAAAGTCAAGCCTTTCACAACACTTGAAAGCCCACTCATAGCTCTTCTTTCCAAATATTGCACTCTGTTCAGTTTGTGAATCTAACATTGTCATCTATTCTGACTCCAAGAAAAACGTGGTGCCATGTGTTAAATCCTAAAGTTTAGTAGGCCACGAAATGTCATACACATTAAAATTCACTTTATTTGTAACCAAGACATTTGAAGTCGTTTTGTGGTGGTATGGCTTACGGAAAAAAAACTAGAACAAGAGCGTTTGCATAATTGTGGGCTAAATCAACAAATGATGCGAGATATTTTGTTAATAAGGGTAGCACCGACATCAAGGCTTGCTACGCAAAACTTCAAACTGCGACAGTTTTTAATGCAGCCTAAATTGGCTTACAGCAGAACCTGAAGCCTCCATTTGGCAGCGAAATTGATTAGGCTGCTCAAAAAAGTATTATTATCCAGTTTGTTTTTTGTCCTCAACTCCCGAAACATCTTCATTTAGTATTCATGCAGCAAGCGCTGTTTCCTTGCCTGAGGTGAAGAAGCTTGGTAAAAAGTACCATGTGCTTACTTCTGTTTCAGGACTGCATGCCACTGAGGATAAAAAGATTCTACGTTACAAACAACCCTGCTTTGTTTGATATCTTGTTCGCAATAGCCAAGCACTTCATGAAAACCAAGCTGGTCAGAAGGGTGAGGAATCTATTGATACAATTTCTAACTGCACGATTGTTACGTGTACCTCTTGATCGCAAGAACAGCGCATAAACAAAGCACCAACACTGAAAAACAAACACACGTATCTATGTATTCGTTTGTTGTTTGTGTGCTGCTTTTTTCATTTAAATCTTCAACAAACGATTATCGCGAATCACTACCTTTGTTACGTTTACTACAATTATTTATTTATTTGTATATATAACAAAAAAAGACGCGTCAGCTCCTTTACAAATCATTTAATTTAGTTCACTAACTGGGAAAGCATCTAAAAAACCTACAGTCACTGACTCACCAAATAGTCAGCTCAAAAAGACAGCGGGACAGTGGGACGACGTTAGCTACACAATACAGCGTCTTTTACTTCCAGACTCACCTTTTTGGCACCGACTGGAATAGGCTACGCAGCTTCATACCGGATGACGTCATTCCAGAGGAAGGCGGCGGCAGGCTCGAAACCTACGACTACGACGCTATGGAGAGAGACTTGAAGAGCCGGACCGAATACTTCAAGGAAATGAGAAGCTGGGGCTACCTGCACAAGCCGAAAGAATGAACCGAATAATAAATCATAATCAGTCCAATGCAGCGCTGCCACACCTTCGTACATGAAAAAGTCGTGCCCTTTGAGTGATTATAGGTTAAGCTGACTTCGTACTCCGACTCGCTAGGTAGGCCTGATTTCAGGCATCGGGATCTCCTCGCATATGTAATCTAGCAAAGCGAAAATTGATGAAGGTTCCGCCAACAACACGGCGTTATTGCCACGCGCATTTATTGCTTTCTTTTGGTGTGTTCAGGTTTCACCCCCAAAGAGGCGGGGACTAAGACCTCCCTCCCCCAAAATATGTAAAATTTTACGCGTGCATATACAGACCCACCCGTACACACAGATGCTCAAAATACCATAAAGGGTAATTGAACCACTTCCGACACCCCACCGCCGCTAATACTTTCTGACTTCGTCCATGCTACACCTATGCCGTCAGATGACACGTGAAATTTTGACGTTATAGCCTAAAGGAGAGTACCAAAAAAGCCTTTGTTTTACTTCCTCAAAATAAATGCGCACCAGGTTGTGATATATACATCTGTAGCAATATATACAGATTGATTTCAGAATTATATTTTTACCCCCCCCCCCCCCCCCTATTGTATGCTTACGTAGTAAAAGCGGCAAGCTGTTCTAATGCAGCTGAACCCCCTTATAAGTGACACGCATCGGGGAGCATTTCTTGTCCCTTAATTTAGGCGTTTCTTACAAGCAGGGTACAACGTATGCATTTTCGTAACCCCTATTCCAGTGTAGGTCCACTGGTGTCTCTTTCGACCATCTGTCGCTTACATCAATGTCTCTTAAAAAGAGGTACGACTGTTGTTTTAAATAGTCCTCAAAAGCATATTATAAATTGCCTCACTTATATCACCCGCTTATAATTTAATATAAGGGTGCTGCGCGCAGCTAATGGGCTAAAATAGATTGATTCCACGAGAAATCCAAAATACATGTCCAGGTCAATACTTTTTTTATTTCGTCTGCTTCCGAAGTGTACGGAACCGAAAATTTAATTCCCGAAAAACACTCTCAGTGCAGTGCAACAAACTTTCGAGGGTGGTGGCGCGGGTTCCTTGTTTTAGCTTACTGCAACTTTTTCTGATTTCGTAGCCGAATTTAACGCGAACCGTAAAGGTAGGCTAAAAAATTCTTGCTGCGTATTTTAGTATGCATCGTTGCAGATTATATTTATATTTTGCTCTCGGTGTGCTCAAACTAAAAAAAAAGATGTTCCAAAAGTGCCAAAGGTAGGTTAAATAAAACTAATTGGAAACTTTGATGCTCCTTGGCGTGTTTGCTATTTCACTGAGAAGCTTAAAAAATTTTTCAATTATAGATCGAAGCCTTTGCAACTTTAGTGCAAAACATTGTTTTTGTACGGGACGCTCAAAAGGAGAAGAAAGGCAGTAAAAAATGCGAAGCGAAAAAATGGGCACGTAGTCCATTTCAAAAAGAATAAAAAAACTCTGATCTCACTCTTGACCAATATTATTTATCTATATGAGCACTTATGTCAATCAAAACATGATGTCAGCATTATTTGTCCTATTTTTCGTTGTTTTTGTTCCCAAGAGGTAATTGACAAAACTGACCTGTGCAGTGTGGGTTTACTTCAGGCCCTGGCTGGTTATTGTTAGCTTGCACTGCGGGTTAGCGAACCCTCGTTCTGGTGGCTTGTCCTCACTAAAGTGTATTGTGCAATGTTCTTTGTGTCTAGCGTGTGTGGAGCTGTGCGGCCACCCTACAAAGGCATAGAGCACACGCAAGTTGTAACCTGCAACATCAACTTACCCCTTTATAATTCGCTAGTGACCAGTATTCGAGACACTGCGAGCACGTGTTTTAGGTAACCTTCAAAAAACTAGCCTCGCGCACACATCAAAGCCACGGCAGCAGTTCAATGTAATCTGCAAATAATTTACAAAATCAGCCGGCGTTCTGTTATGGAGTGTTTCATGCTTATCTGCTTCCCTTCAGTTATGTGCATTGCATATTCTAACCATCTTTCTTAGTCGACGTTTACTGGGCCTAAACAGTACTTGGAAAAAAAAATATCCCAGTCATTTCTTGTGCCGTGTACAATGATTACCGTTATCCCATACTTTCCGTCGAAGAGGACGTCTTCCTGTGTCACCTCAACCTGCACCTGAGTGTTTGAGCAGCCAGAAGATGCGCAGCGCGGCATGATTAAGCCACAGATGGGCGAAACCGCCCAATTTATCATGTTTTTGACAACACCTTGTTAACCTAATTTTTTCACTCGTTGAGAATAGCAAATGTTAATGGTGGTGCAAGACGGACATCGTTTATCGACAATGAGTGTGGTAAACGCGATAATTGTCACAGCAGAATGCCGCTGGGCAGTCTTGATCATAAAATGACAAACCTCGAATCGTTCTGGTGACTCGTCTCCATCAGCTGCGCAGAGGCGCGATAATTAATAAGCGATGCGATGACGAGTATTAACTCTTCGACTTAGTCTAGCTCTTCTCTACACGCGATGCGTGCAGCTTATGACTAGGTATGAGTATTTGGTGCCGAATATTTGCGCATTCACAAAAAAAGTGTTACAGAGAAGAATTTTCGTTGCGTAAATATATTCTTGTTTTTGCCTACCTGCGGAAGCTACCGTCACAGGTTGTAATTGTAATTGTTGTAATGTTCCGAGTACTCTACTTGCGGTATGTTTCTGCTTTGCTGCCAGGGTGGCACGACCAAGTCAGGCTTTTACTTAGCCTTTAGTCATGTCCCCCAAGGCAATCTTGTTAAAACCAGACCAAACCAAACAGACAGAGAATATTCGTGACAACTACGATGGCTGCATGCAATGCCTTACGAGCCTCACGGAAGTCTTGTATACATGTATGAGAACAGTGATGAGGCAGACTAGGCATTTTTTCATTAGCGTTCCCATTTCTTCGGGGGAATGTGGGTGAGCTTGTAGGCTTCGAACTGTGTACGCCTAGCTCTTTATAGTGCGTCTGTCCACTCCGTACACATAAGAGACAAAAGCTGAAAGAAATTCTTCCAATAAGAAAGCATCTGACGTTTGCCACAGTGAAATATTTGAACTATAGGTATAACCACAATGCAAGTTGATAACAACCAGCAAAGGCACTGAAGTGTGCCGAATTTGCATATAGGCTGTTCTGGCCATTTATGTCTTATGAACAAAGAAAATGAGGACATATAATGTTGAGACCGTGTTTTGACTCTCATAAGCGCCATTCAATAAGAAATTTTCGTCAAAATTGAGACCAGGCTTTTAAAAAATGTTTTTATGAAAAAAATCACAGCATATCCAAGGAGTGAATAATGATAAGTGGGGCAATGCGCTGGAGGGTTTCATCGCTAAACCGGGAACCGTCTGCGAATATTACCCAATACATCATCAAAGACGTGACAAACACTGTATATAACTATACAAGAAATTTTATTATTCGTAAGCGGTAGCTATACGTCGCGTCCGTTCACCCTCAATTTAACGGCTTTTGGGTCGGTGAAGTGGTGGATTGGTGATTGGGTGTAGTTGAATGTTTGCAAGGGCGCACTAGCAGGCAGTTCGCAAAAGTGGAACTACAGGCGGTCACCTACAAACAAGAGGTGGACACAGTGGGACAATATATATGGTCCTTTAACGCGCACCTGGATACAAGTACACGACCATCTTGCATTTCGTATCGGCATTTTCTCAGCAGTATTTGTTTTATGGTTGGTGAAGTCGTGGATCGGTGATGAGGCATAGTGGGATGTTTGCAAGGACGAAGTAGTAGATAGTTGGCAAAGGTGTAACTATAGGCGGTCACGTACATACATACAAGAGATGGACAGACCCACGCCTTTAGGATCTTCGCACCTAAAATTTCGCTTTTTAACTACTACTTTCTTCTTTTGCACGTCCTGTACGAAGCGATCTTTTGGAGAAATGTTGCGAAGGCATTCTTTTACAATTGACACTTCTTTCAAGCTTCACTGTGAAATAGCAAACGCACAAAGGCGAATAATTGTTAGCAAAAGTTTCTTGATTTGGGCCAGACTTGCCATTTTTGACATTTCTTTTCTTTTCATGGCAGCATGAGGAAACCATCACTGTAATTTTCAATAACGCGTTTTAAATCCAGTAGAAAATATTTTCGTATGTTTATAACTAATTATTCAGCCGTGAAATCAAAAATTGTTGCAGTAAAAAAAAAAGCAAACCCATGCCACGACCTTCAAATATTTGTTTACCGCACTAAGTGCATTTTTCAGAAATAAGATTTCCGGTTCTGTGAACTTTAAATGTGCCCTCCCAATGCAAGAGCAAAGCAGACAACAACAACAAAAAATATCCACCTAGGCATGCCTGTTCGATCTCTCATGAAATCCCTTAGTATTGTGGCAGCAGCTCTTTCACTTTTGTTTGTTTACTTCCTGGTGTATCTTCAGGCCATTGGAAACAGTCCAGGAGAGGGGCACGCGACGAAGCCCGACGATATTTATGGAACAAGTGAGCAGTCACACAGCGCGGAGGCCTTGAATCCTCCTCCCCACGAGATATCGTGAGCAAGAAACAAAAAAAGAAAACAAAAAAATACTGAAAATAAGATAACAGAGGAAACGATTTGGCATCCGTTGTTTGAGCGCGCGCCTTCGTGTTGCTGAAGTGCAGGAGGAGTGCGAGGGAGAAACGACGAAATTGCCCACCACCGCTTCGCGGCGAAACAGGTTGCTGCGCGGTCGCGTGCGCGCTACAGCCGTGGGCACGCTCCAAACAGCCGTGTTTTGGTTTATAGTTCGAACTCGCTCTCCGGCGGAGAGAAAACGAAATCGAAGGAGAAGGGAACGACACGCTTCAACTTCGCAGGTACGTGGCTTGACGAAAAAGTGTACCACCCGACAAAACATCTCGATGTCGACAAGACCTGTCGAACGGATTTCGAACAGCGCGTCGTAGCACACGAACGTCGGGAAAAGTTACAGCGTCGACGAGACTTCTCAAAACGCTGCTTCCTGGTCAGCGGTTACGAAACAAGGTCGCAAGATCTGTGCCACCTTCGTGTTTTTCGTGTCTGATTATACTTCTGCGTGCGTATCTGGAGTGCATCATTTACCTTTCCGGATTGTGGATACGACCGTTTGAGCAAAGGTACAGTTTTCTTTTTCACATAACAGTAGATGGGATGGTGATGATGAGTTCGATAACTCGGGTAACCCTGGTTGCACGAGGATAAAAGGATCAATCAATCAATCAATCAATCAATCAATCAATCAATCAATCAATCAATCAATCAATCAATCAATCAATCAATCAACTCTAGTGTTTGCCGCAAATGCCCAGCTACGATTATTCTGGAAAATAAATCTTGTTTTCATGTACTTTGTTTACGTTGACGAAGTGGCATAAACGATAATTTTCAGTTAGAATGGACACATGGTGACAAAGACTGTAAGAAGACGACATCATCAATTATTTTAGTAGAAGCTTGAGCGCGTTGGCATACATTAATATTTGTGAATATGTGCACATGACGAGATTTCGAGCAGTCTTGACAATGTCCTTCGTCTGGCTTCAAGCTTTGTCAAGCACACACATTTGCTAGAATATATCATCAGTATAATGTATACAAACTTGTTGCACAAGTCTTAGCTATGAATTAGTACCGACTGGCCCAACTTTCAGTAATATTTATACAAACTGGTTACTCTAGTTATGAACGCCAGGAAGTCAGAAATACAAAGGGGGGGGGGGGGGGGGTAGTTATGAGATACTTCCATTCATGTTAGCTAAATAAAGGCCCCAAAACCACTGCGAGTTCGAAGACAAGGTTTGTTTGTTTTGTTGTCGCCTTCACTACCCATACTGCAAGCACTTTTTCCTCCTCGTCACTTATTTCTACATAAAACACACCAGTAATACCAGCTTTAAGCACCGAACTTTTATAAGGATTTTGCGGTTTTCGGCTACACGCAGTTGTCTCCGTTTGCGCAGTCTAAAATGCACGAAAACGAAGGGAAATCACCTGATTGCGCATGATAGCTGCTATAGAGACAAGACCTGATGGGCGTATGCCTGGCAAATATAGGTAGGAGAAACTTCACGACATATATCGTTCTTTTATAAACCAATCGAGAGCTTATTTCCTCATTACCGTTGGCATAAATTAGGAGGAGGGGGGTCACGGGGATCCAGACCACCATTGTTTTATGGCTCTAAAGGGGGGGGGGGACTCTTGGAAGCGTCCCCCCTATATAAATTTAGCTTTACAAGTTAAGTTAGGTATAGTGAATTATACTCTTTTTAAGGCTAAATATTTTATAACGTGTACCTGTGTACAACACTCATCAGCTGTGTGAGGCTATTGCAGAAGCCACTCGATGGGTTCAAAGAACACTGAGTAGAACAACGCGATTACTCGAAGTTAGACCCAATGTTCGTCTTTGAACGTTATTTCATAGCACGCCTACATTTTTATAAAAAGAAAGCACGACCTATATCTTTAAAAACAAATTGATTGGCACTGTCTGATTTGTGTCCCCCCTTGAGTTTTTTACTGGATTTCCGCCACTGTCCGCTGCGTCATATGAACAGACTGATGGCGTCCAGAATTATGCCGAAAAGACTGGAAACGCCCGGAGAGAATGACGCCTAACAAGGCGTGGGTGCGAAAGAAGGCGTGTCTAACAAGTTTTGCGCAAAAAGCAGTAGAACGGAGAACAGCACACTCGTACTTCATATCTTCAGATGTTGTTTAGGTCCTTTTAGGTCACTTCTTAGCGGGAACCGCTTTGCTTCAGTAGGCACACCAAGGACATGGCGCATATCGCGCGGCTTATATATATAGGTCGGTGTCTATCGTGAGGCTAGATCTTGGCGCAGCGCGTGGAAGCCATGTTTTATTCTTTCTTTATCGATTCCGGGACTTTCTTCGCAGTTGTAGACGTATACCTTGTCTCAAACGTACCAGACGGTTTTAACGCCCCTCTAAGCGACAGCTTTTGTATGTGTCTGCTGCGCACCCTGATGCAGGAAGATCTTGAGAAGAAAAATATGACTGCGCGTTATCGCCAGATGGCCAACAACCGAGTACCGATAGTGGAAGCGTTGTCTGAACCGAGGATAAAGTGGTCGCGCAAACAGACCACGAAGCAAGAGGGGAATGAATGATTCATTCTTTGTGCCGAGTTGACGCAGACGGCTATACTTTTATAGTAATTGTTAAGCTTTTGTGTTCTGAAGCCGTGATGCCGATAAGTCGGACGCAGTGTTGGAGGGCTCCTAAAATTTCGAACTGGGGTTTCTTAACGTGCATCAAAAACGTAATACTCGGGCTTCTAGCATTGGGCTTCCATATAAATGCGTCAGGAGTGGCTGAGATTCGATCCCGCAACCCTGGGGTCAGTTGTCGAGCATCATAAGTACTTGAACGCCGCGACCGGTGCAGCTTGCTCCTTATGACACCATAGTTATTAAAGTATGCATGACGGTAAAACACATGATTCAGGCGACCAAGTATTCAAGGAGGTAATCCTGCAGTACGTGTTAACATGTGCCAATATCAAGAATTGCTCTTTGAAGTCAAGCGACATTCTCTTCATAGTTATTCCCGTAGACCACTCACAGGGCAAACTGGGTAGAAACTCCCTTTAGCGGATGCTTAACTCAAGTGGCATTACGCGTCGTTAACTAGGGAAGTTGATTGATTTGATTGATTGATATGTCTGACTAGTATAACGGGTTGGTGCTCGTAGGTATTTTTATATCGTTCTGTCACAATTATGATTGATATTATATTGTTCATTCCTTTTTTTCTTTGTCTCACATAGCATACGCTACCCGAGTGTTACCCCATATTTATAATCTAGTCGTAACGACGCACACCGGACAAGCCTTACGCCAGTTAAGGTACCTCACCCCTTAAGAAATCACTTTTTTGACAAGCCTGCTACAGAAACGTCTTTGAAACTTCGGGATGTGCAGCTAATGTGTGACATCCTAGCTCTCTTACAGACAAGAATCGCCACGTATCAGACGCAAGTTTTATGAAGTAGGTGAAGACGCAACCGGCGACACCAGATGTGGCGTCGGTCCGGTAACCATCAGCCTGCATGATTACGTCCAGTTCGGGGCTAAGGCCTCTACCACTTTTAGCCAATCAACACGGTCTCGTGCTTGCTGTTGCCACGTTATGCATGAAAACTCCTTAATCTCATTTGGCCCCACAAATTTGTGGTGCCCTCTCGCACGCTTGCCTTTTCTTGGAATCCAGCCAGTTGCTCTTGATGATCAAAAGCTTTCTCGCCTACGTGCTAAATGCCCTGCCTATGCCCGCATCTTCTAGACTTCGACTAAGATGTCACTAACACCGTTTGTCCCCTACCCACTCTGCTTTTTCTTTCACACTAGAAATAGAAATAGAAATAGAAGGGATATCGAGGTAGCGGAAGATTTTTGTAGGAAGATTGCGGGCCCACCAAATTGCACAGAAGCCCTTACTGCTGATTACACGCCACATTCACTTGACCCGCACCTGGACCTGCCGTTTTCAATGGAAGAACTGAATGTGGCTCTTGCTTCATGCAATCGATCGTCATCGCCTGGGCCGGATGGCATATCATACCGCCTATTATGCAATCTCGGTGATCGAGCACGAAGTGCTTTGCTGGAAGTATTCAATGAGTCTTGGAGAGATGGAACGGTCCCCAGAGAGTGGAAAACAAGCCGGTTGGTTGCACTTCTCAAACCTGGAAAATCGCCTCTAGAGCTGACATCATACCGCCCAATAGCGCTGGCTAGTTGCGTAGGGAAGCTGATGGAGCGAATGATCCTTGCCAGACTCGAGTGGTTCCTAGAACGCCATAGAATATATCCAGACGCCATGGCCGGTTTTCGTCGTCTTCGGAGCTCCATTGACAATGTCATTGACCTGGTGACCTACGTACAACACCAGAAAATGAGCAGATGGTTATCTGTCGCACTATTTTTAGATGTCAAAGGAGCATATGACAATGTTTCTCACGAAGCCATACTTGACGCCCTCGAGTCAGTTGGTTTGGGTGGGCGAGTGTACCGCTGGATCCAATGCTACCTACATATGAGATCATTGTTTATGCAAACTGATGATGGGCCGACTTCTGAACATTATACACACCGTGGTGTTCCTCAAGGTGGTGTATTGAGCCCCACACTGTTCAACCTGGTTCTTATCGGTCTCGTTGAACGCATACCAGATTCCGTGCAGATATCTCTCTATGCAGATGATATTTGTGCCTGGACATCAGGTGTAACACGTCCTCAGGTACGTGCGAGACTCCAGAAAGCAGCGAATTCAATATCGGCGTACCTTAGAGAACAAGGCCTCGAGATTTCTCCTGAGAAATCGGCGCTGGTCGCGTTCACGCGGAAGGCAATGACGTCATATCCCATCGCCATCAATGGACACAGTGTCTGCTACGCCAGGACCCACAGGTTTTTGGGGGTCACGATCGATCGAAATCTCTGCTGGAGTCCCCATGTGGCCACTCTAAAGAAGCGCCTAACGGCCATCGCACAACTTTTCATGTTCCTCGGAGGCAAAACGTGGGGCACATCAGTGCACGCGATGTTGCATTTGTACAAAACGCTGTTTCTGGGGTACCTGCGGTATAGCTTGCCGGTTCTGACGAACGCTTGCAAAAGCAGTATACGCACAATAGAAAACGCCCAGGGCCAGGCACTCAGAGTTTGTCTTGGATTACCACGCTGTACATCAACAGCGGAAACCATCGCAATCGCCAAAGATCATCCGGCCACAGTGCACATTACTTTGGAGGTGCTTAGAGCTCATATTAGACACCTTGCTCGCGCCCCTGCCCACCACCTAGCTTCGCTTCCAGAAGATCGACCGAGTGCCTCCTTCTGTAAGAGAGTATTGACTTTCCGTGAGTGCCTTCCAACAGTCTACACACCTCCGGAACGGATACTAACACCTCCTTGGTGCTTGGACCGACCAAAACTGCGCTTGACAGTGCCGGGGATTCGCAAGAAGGCGGAGCTCTCGGCGCCAGCTTTAAAGCAGATGATTCTACTCATGCTACACGAAGAATACAAAGATCATGTCAAACTTTACACGGATGGCTCGACAACTGCTGGAGGATCTGCAGGAGCTGTGATCTTCCCAGCAAGAGCCGAAACCATCCAGTTCAGAACGTCACACAAGACGACATCGACAGCCGTGGAGCTCGCGGCACTCCGCAGCGCACTCCGCAGGATTGACCAAGAGACACCACAAAAATGGAGCATTTTTACTGATTCGAAACCAGCTCTCCAATGTCTACACAATACTCTACGTCGTGGACCTCAAGATCAATTGGCGCTCGAAATACGACAACTGTACCATCACCTAATAGACGAAGGACATGACATATCTTTTCAGTGGTTACCAGGCCATTGCGGCATCATCGGTAACGAGCATGCCGACAATGCAGCTAAGAATGCTCACGAAAATGGAGTGATGGAACCTATTCCACTATCAAGAAGCGACGCAGCAGCAAAGATTAATACGCTTGCGCAGGATGTCGCAAGGTCTATGCGGAATACGCCCGGTTTTCTCCACACCCGTCTTCACCGCCTGGACCCAAGCCTACGACTTACTATTCCATCTGGCCTACCCCGATCCGAGACGACCCTTCTCTGCCGTATGTGGCTTGGGGTGTCTTTCACGAACGCTTTTGCCTGCCGCATCGGAATGAGAGACAGCGCTACATGCGACCATTGCGACAATGACGAAACAATTGAACATATTTTATGTCAGTGCCCCCAGTACAGCTCTCAGCGACAGTCCCTCTCAGCAGTGTTTGCTCGCCTCGACGACCAGCCATTTTCTGAGCAGTCAATCTTGGAATGTCGGAAAGATCGAGCTTCACGCCAGAAAGCAACGAAGGCGCTGCTGAAGTTTCTGCGAGCGACCCGCCTCGTTGAACGATTGTGACACTACTGTGTGCGAGTGTGTGTATGTGTGTTTGTGCTTCTCTTCCTCCCTTTCCCCTTACCCTTTCCCCAGTGCAGGGTAGCAAACCGGATATGTTTTCTGGTTAACCTCCCTGCCTTTCCGCATTAAATTTTCTCTCTCTCTCTTTCACACTAAACATTACACCTTTCATTTTACTTTCATTGCTCGCTGCGTCATAATCAATTTAAGTTGAACCTTTGTAGGCCTCCAGGTCACTGATCGGTTGGTAAGCACCGGTAACATGCAGCTGTTATATACATTGCTCTCGAGATATAGTGGTATAGTGATATAGTGGTACCATTCATGATTTAACAAAGCTTTCTAACTGTGCTCCGTCACATTGTCCAATTCTTATTCTTCGAGTTACTTCAGTCTCGTGATTCTGCTCCGCGGTCACTATAGGTGTCCTAAGTAGGTGTATTCCTGTACAACTTACAGTGCCTCGCTACAGAACGTCCAGTTAAGAAGGCTATATGGCTGTCCATGATTCAGGAAGCAAAACATCCAAAAACGTTCGTGTTCACTATCGCATGTGTTTTACACATTTACACATACATACACACACACTATATATATATTGTTACGCCTGAAGTAGGGGTACGGGGGTTTATTGAACGGAAGCTGGGATGGCGAGGCCGCACCGGATAAAACTGGCGAGAGATCTTCTTCTTCCCAAGTCCACACTTCTATTCCCTCTTATCAATCCGGCACATACACGTCGTAATATTTCCCCCTTCGCAGACGAAGCGCACCGCGCGTTTCATGCATCGTCCCGCAGTCTAAAAGCTTTGAGGCGAGCCACATGGGTAACCTCGGTCTTGGTTGATCGTCTCCCACTAGCTGTCAGTCGTGCTATTTTATAATCTACTGCACTGAGGCGCTCAAGGACAACGAATGGGCCAGTGTAGTGGGCGAGAAGTTTTGTGGACAAGCCACGCTTGCGGATAGGCTTCCACACCATTACAAGGTCTCCCGGTTCATATGTGACGTGGCGGTGTTTGCTGTCGTAGCGGAGCTTTGAGCGGTCTTGCGATGCTATAGTACGCAGGCGGGCAAGACGCCGAGTTTCTTCTGCAAGGCATAGTGTTTCAGCTAATGAAGGATCGTCATTGTCATAAAACGAAAAGATAGTGTCCAGGGTATAACGAGGGGGTCGAACGTAAAGAAGGAAGAAAGGGCTGTGGCCGGTGGTTTCGTGTTGGGCAGTGTTGAAGGCATACGTGATGAACGGTAAGACGTCGTCCCAGTTCTTGTGATTGGACGCCACGTACATTGAAAGCATATTCACCAGTGTCCGGTTCGTTCGTTCAGTAAGGCCATTCGTCTGTGGATGGTAAGGTGTCGAATGACGAAGTTCCGAGCCACACATACGGAGCAGTTCCTCAACAACGTCTGCCGTAAACTGACGGCCGCGGTCGCTTATTATGACGCGAGGAGGTCCGTGGCGCAGTATGATAGAGTGCAGGAGAAAGGAGGATACTTCGCCAGCAGTCGCAGATGGCAGGGCGGCCGTTTCGCAGTAGCGGGTCAGGTAATCGGCGCACACTACAATCCAACGGTTGCCTTTTGCCGAGCGTGGAAAAGGGCCCACGAGGTCAATGCCAACTTGCTCAAAGGGAGTGCTGGGAGGCGTCACAGGCTGTAGAAGTCCAGCCGGAGCAGTCGTGACTGATTTGTGCGTCTGGCATTGAGTGCAACTGGCCACGTACTGCTCAACTGACTGGCGCATGCGTGGCCAGTAAAATCGCTCCTGTGTACGAAGGAGTGTTCGCGTCATTCCCAGGTGACCCGAAGTTGCGTCGTCGTGCATGGCGCGCAGGATGGAGGAACGGAGTGTGTGTGGCACCACCAGCAAGAAGCGGGAACCCGTGGCCGAGAAGGTCCTCTTGTAAAGTAATCCTTCACGAACGCAAAAGCGTCCGGCCAAAGTGGACGCTCGTGCTTCAGCAAATAATGGCTCCAAGCTGACATCCTTCCGCTGTTCATTTTCAAAGGTGGTCTTGTCCGGGAATACTGGAGTCACTGACGCAATTAGGTGATCGAAATTGTCGGCATCGCAAAGTGTTGTAGTAAGCGGCATCCGCGAAAGGCAGTCAGCGTCAGCGTGCTTCCTGCCACTCTTGTATGACACCGTGAAGTCATACTCTTGCAAGCGGAGGGCCCAGCGTGCCAGGCGGCCAGATGGGTCTCGGAGGCTTACAAGCCAGCACAAGGAATGATGGTCTGTGACCACTTGAAAGGGGCGACCGTACAGGTATGAACGGAATCGCTGTACAGCGAAGACGAGTGCCAAACATTCTTGCTCAGTCACTGTGTAATTCCGTTCTGGTTTACTTAAAGTTCTGCTGGCATACGCAATGACATGTTCCTTTCCACTGTGTCGTTGTACTAGAACTGCACCTATGCCAATGCCACTGGCGTCAGTATGAACTTCGGTCGGCGCCGAAGGGTCGAAGTGCCGGAGAATGGGCTGCGATGTGAGTAAGAACTTGAGTTGGTTGAAAGACGTCTCACAGTCATGTGTCCATTCAAAGCTAGTACCTTGACGTAGCAGATTGGTCAAGGGGAAGGCAACGTCGGCGAATGCAGGAATAAATCGGCGAAAGTACGAGCACAGGCCTAGGAAGCTGCGAAGCTCTTTCGTTGAGCGAGGTGGTTTGCACGCTTTCACAGCTGCTGTCTTGCTCGGGTCAGGCCTGATCCCATCTTTGTTCACAAGGTGCCCAAGTACTAAGGTTTGTCGCTCGCCGAAATGACACTTCTTCGAATTAAGTACAAGGCCAGCGTTTCTAATGCATTCCAGAACAATGTCCACGCGTTCGTTGTGCTCACGAAATGTGCGCCCAAAGATCACGATGTCATCTAGGTAGCACATACAGACATTCCATTTTAGGCCACGCAGAATGGTATCCATGAACCTTTCGAATGTGGCAGGAGCATTACATAATCCAAACGGCATCACGTTAAATTCATAAAGTCCGTCTGGAGTTATGAAAGCAGTCTTTTCCTTGTCCGCTGGATGCATGGGAATCTGCCAGTAGCCTGAACGTAAATCGATAGACGAGAAGTATGACGCCGAATGGAGACAGTCCAAGGCGTCATCAATTCGTGGAAGAGGATAAACATCTTTCTTCGTGATGGAGTTCAAACGGCGATAGTCGACACAAAATCTCCAGGTACCGTCTTTCTTTTTCACAAGGATCACAGGAGCTGCCCAAGGGCTCGATGATTCTTGAATGATGCCCTTTTGGAGCATTTCACGCACTGATTGTCTATTATCTTGCGCTCGGACGGCGATACTCGGTACGGTTTTTGTCGGATTGGCTGTGCTGTTTCTGTATTTATCCTATGGCGTATACGAAATGGAGGAATGGAAGGCGTATGGTCACTCTGGGAGAAATCAAAACTTGCAAGTACTTTAACAAAACGTCCACAAGCATTCTGCGCTTGTCGGCAGTCAGCGCCTTATCAACCATAGGTAAAACTTTCGAACTGTCTGAGCAGGCGGTCACTTGTTCATCCCGTCGAACGTCACTGAGGACAGCTACTGTTGTTGGCGAGTATTCTTTAAACGACGCTAGCTTAAGTCCTCCTGGTAGCAGCACCGGTTCGTTTGAATAATTCGTTGTCCAAGGTCTGAACGACCTTCACTCACTGAAACTATGCTGTGGGGTACCAACGTGTTCTTCTTTATACAACTTAGATGGAAAGGCTCCACTAGCGCATCGAAACTGGTCTTATTGTCGTTAATATGCGAAGAAGCTACTGGAACGCGCACAGCACAGAAGGCCGGGATAACGGTATCTTCATAGACTCGGAGCGCACCGCTTTCCGTACCCGAATTCTCGATAAGTCCATGAGGAACAGCGTCACTTATGATAACTTCGCCATTTCGACAGTCTACAGTGGCTCCGCACATTCGCAAGAAATCTATGCCTAGAATGATGTCATGAGTGCTCCGCGGAAGAACCGTGAATTCTGTCACAAACACTTGATCACTCAGTAACACTGCCGCGGTACAAACACCAATCGGACACAACGAGTTGCCGCCCACGCACAGAACGTTATCGCTTTCTCCAACAAAAGGTCACCTTTCTTCCCAAACGAGCTTTGAACGCAACACTCATGATCGACACAGCGGCTCCAGTGTCCACCAAAGCCATCGTATGTACACCATCAACAAAAACTTGCACTTTGTTTTTAAACATAAGCACCGGTGGAGGTATCTCTTCTTGCAGCGAATCACCAGCGACCTCACCCCCAGCGGCCGCGCTGCCTAGTTTTCCGGAGGCGGCGAAGGGTAGCGGCGCCTAGGAGACGGCGACCGATTGGAGCGAGGGGCTGGCGGGGGTGTCAGACTGCGGTCAGAGGCTGGAGAACGGTTTCGCAGCGGCCTTGGTGTCTCGTAAGATGCGCTTCCAGGGAACGTTGGTGCTTGTGCAAAGTCGGACAGGTGGGATCTCGGTGGGCAGTCGTACCTCGGCGGCTGCCGGTAGTTACAGTACCTGGCAATGTGGCCTTCGACGCCACAGTTGTAGCAGATGGGTAGGGGTCGCTCGCCGAACCACTGCTGAGAGCGCTGGGCTGTGTAGGGTCGCCTAACCGAACGGGGTGGAGCAGATTGCTGAACGGGAGCTGCGCGCCTCTGTGGGGCGGGGCCGGGACGAAGACGTTGGTCATACCGCTGGTCAGACGGGAATGAGTCTCGGCGTGGCCACGAAGCCCTAGCTTCGCGAACGTCTGTCACACATACTGATGGTGGCAGAGGAGCTGACGGGGCCGGGTAGTAGGATGAAGAGGTAGGCGTATGACGGATGGTGTCGTGGAACAGTGTGTCTTGTCGCTGTAGTTCTTCCCGCACTATTGTCCGGATAGTGGCGGCAAGGTCGGCGGGCGGGCTCACGTCGACGCTGGCGACCGTTGTTACATTTGCCAGCCTACCAAATTTCGGGGCAATACGACGGGTCTTTAGCTTCTCAAAAGTACGGCAGTGGCGTTGGACGGCGGAGACGGAAGTGAGGTCTTCCCTGCCTATCAAAAAGTTGTAGACGTCCTCTGCTATACCCTTCAGAAGGTGGCCGACCATGTCCTCTTCAGTCATGTACGGGTCTATGATCTTGCAGAGCATCAGGACCTCCTCGATGTAGGTGGTACACGTTTCTCCAGGAGTCTGAGCTCTTTGAGCCAACGTGCGCTCCGCGCTCTTCTTTTTTGAATCAGAGTCGCCGAAGCATTTCTTGAGCTCTTCAGTGAAACGATCCCACGTTGTTAAGGAATCTTCGTGGTTTTCGTACCACATCAGAGCTGTTTCCGTGAGAAACAGCGCGACATTTCCCAGTTGGTCGGTGGCATCCCAGCAGTTGTACCGGCTCACCCTTTTGTACTGTGTCAGCCACGCATCCACATCTTCTCCTGCTCTTCCCGCAAACGGGCGGGGTTCCATATAGTGATATCGAGGTGCAGCTGGCACTGACCTTTGTGTGGTTGAGAAGGTGTGACCTTCGCTCTCGGCCATGGCAGTTGGTGTCGGTGGCAGACCGGCAATACGACGGCTCCGGCGAAGTTCGAACAGCTGTGGCTCCGTGGTTCGTCGACGTATACTGTACCCAGCACCTTCCACCACTCTGTTACGCCTGAAGTAGGGGTACGGGGGTTTATTGAACGGAAGCTGGGATGGCGAGGCCGCACCGGATAAAACTGGCGAGAGATCTTCTTCTTCCCAAGTCCACACTTCTATTCCCTCTTATCAATCCGGCACATACACGTCGTAATAATATATATATATATATATATATATATATATATATATATATATATATATATATATATATATATATATATATATATATATATAATATATATATATATATATAACCGTCATTTTATGACGTGTCCCTTAATAAAACAGTTACAATACAGTCACTTTACCTCCACATGATTAGCATAACGTCGATTCTTAAGGTACGTGGGATCGGCCGAATTATCCACATCTCTGAATTTGTTGCAGGAAACAGAAGCAAGCCAGTATGGAAGACATAAATTTGAATGAGCCTGAAAAGATCGGAGACTCCTTGCTGCATTTGAAGGAACTTATTAGTGGTACGTACTTAAGACTCGTGGGTAGACGTACTACGTGAGCATTGGACTAATGTTTACTCAATGCTGCAAGTTGCATTGCGAAAGAGCCACTGCTACTTTTTATGCCTACAAGATGATGACAAGTTTTATTGTTATTGTAAGATTTTAAGCTTCTTTACAAAAACAATAGACAACAAATATTCCGGAACGTAGCTTAGTAAACAGCAAGGTTAGCATAAAAAATCTCGAGTTACGGTTTTCATGCTGCACTGCAGCGTAAGAATTGCGAAATTCCATCTTTCACTACAGAGTAAAATCGAAACATGTCATAGTTAACACAACAAAATTTGTGGTGTTGCTTCGCCGCGGTGGTCAAGTGACTAAGGTACTCGGCTGTTGACCCGCAGGTTGCGGGATTGAATCGCGGCTGCGGCGGCTGCATGTTCGATGAAGGCGAAAATGTTGTAAGCCCGTGTCCTGAGATTTGGGTGCACGTTAAAGAATCCCAGGTGGTCCAAATTTCCGGAGCTCTCTCCTACGGCGTCTCTCATAGTGATATGGTGGTTCTGGAACTTTAAACCCCACATATCAAACTCGCATGTCAATCAATCAAAATTCGTGGTGTTTTACGTGCCAACACCATGATATGATCATAAAGGGCGTTGTCGCAGAGGGTTGCGGAAAAGCTTGACCACCTGGCGTTATTTAACGTGAACTCGTATCTAAGAAATTTGCCTTGGTCGAAATAACACCACGGCGACTGCATTCGAACCCGCAAACTTCGGGCGTGCAGCCGAGGACCTAAGCTGCTGTGACGTGTCATCCACCACTAATGCACACGACGTATAAGTATGGCGCATGAGATTGTTTAGCGACATTTTTTATAGTAGTTGGCTGCACACTTTCACTTTTCTCCCAAGTTGCACCTCCTTATTGTTTTTATTTTTTTGTATTATTTGACATAACGACAACTTCACTAGGTCATTATTTTACAAGCTCTTTTTACTTTTGCCTGACCACATTCGCGTCTTTCTTCCTTGTTTTTCAAGTGTTAAGCAGATGTAGTTGATGTGCAGTGTCAAATAGGGGTCCGTAAAAATGACACAGACGTGAAGTGCCATTTTATTCACAACTAATCCGTGATTCATTGACTCAATGACAGTTGAGGTCATTAAGTACAAGTTTGAAAAGCATGCACACGTGGTTGCGCTGTCTCTCTACAAATTATTCAACGAACAAAATGAAAACTGTTTGATTCAAGAAAGTAGCAAGACAGGTACAGCGTAAGCGCAGTCCAACTTTTCGATCAACTCGCAATTTATCCATGGTTGAGATGCTTAAGTACAGGTTCAGATGAACGTTATCAGAACATGAATATATTTAAATATCAGGCATCATAACATTACAAAAAAACCTGCATTGTTTAATTGAACAAGGTAACAAGGTAAGGAACACGGACAGAAAACGCTCAACGCTTGTTCTGAAATTTGGTTGCGCGTATAGCAACGTTTGCCGTGTTGGTTTTTTATTGGTTGATTTTTCTCCTCGTACACATTGCAGGCGAAGAGTCGTTGGACTGCCCCAAAGATGATCGATTTCTGCTGAAATTTTTGCGTGCCCGAAAGTACGACGCTGATGCAGCCTTCAAGACTATTCAGAAATACTTTAGAGCGAGGCAAAGCTACCCAGCCATCTTCGGCGAGTTTTCACCATCGAGGATGCTCTACGACACCATAATGCGACAAAACAAGCTTCTCGCAGTATCTTCGAAACGAGATGGTCTGAGGCGACCTGTCCTCCTAGTCAAAACAGGTATGCCAATCACCAGCATCGCATAATGCAGCTGAATGGAACACTGACCATCAACAAAGCATGGGTGTACAATTATACTAGCCTGAAAAAATTAGGGTGGTGGTTTATGCACTATTATTTCACAATGTTAATAGTGCTAGTGAAGGGAGAGATAACACTCGTCGGTATCGCATGGGATAACAGAACTGAACACTGAATGTTGCATAGTGAACCGGCATCACTATAGTTGTTGAGCTCGTCAGTTAATACTGTTCAATATCTACCTTTTCAACGAGTGTCACGGAGCAAAAAAAAAAAAAACAGAAAAAAACTGTTATAAGGGACAATAAGCAAGAAGAGGCGAGGGAGAGGTCAAGGAAAGTGTATTCGTTTCCTCCAATTTTTCAGTTTTTTTCTTGTTTGCTTCTGGGCTAAGCTACCGTAGTTGAAATAATCTTTATTGATTGCTAGCAGAAAAACACCGGTTCAATTAGTGTGTATGCTCTGCTAATTGGCCCAATGTCGGCCCCAGTATCTGTTAGTTTAAGCTACTAGTATAGGCTAGTATATACTAGCCTGTAGAAGGCAGTGTAACCATGCATGAAAAGAGCAACATAAAGACACAGAAACTTGTGTGGCAAGTTTGCACAAAATATATGACAAAATAAAGAGAGAGGAGACACAATATTTTTGTGAAAAGATAAGAAAGGTTGATATTTAGAGACAAATTAGGCTTTAAGACTGGCAATATGGCTCCTAGGCATAGTAACCCGCAATCTATAAGTACAACTGACGCTGCCAAATGCTCGTATCAAAGCACTAGTATTTCACCGTTGCGACTTCATAGAGTTAGACGTTGGAACGAACCTTTAGTGTTATTGTCGCTATACGTATAGACTGTACTTATTCTGAACGAGTCAAACAGCTAATCTAAGGTTTTGTGCCCAGTGCAGCGCAACGGACGCAGGCACATACACGCGAATACAAGAAAATTATTTGACACCCGTGACACATAAAAAATGAAACTGTAGCTTTGGTCCCAGCCCAAACTTTGTGAAAAAAAAGAACTTGAAATTTTGTACTTTTTTATAATTGCATTATGTACTTGTTTTTATTTTCACGACACAAATTTTTTTTTTTTTTCAGTGACCACCCTGGTCACAGCACTGCCATGTCAGAAATATGGCTTGTCTCAGAGTTGGGACGGTAATAAGATTGCCGTCATATACCCATATGTGCAAATGAATCGTAGAGACAGAAGTTGCGTATATAATCAGTGTGTATATTTTATTTATACTTACCATTTTTACCTTTCACCCTGGGGTTCTGAAGCTGCATGATAGGCGTCTGGGAATTCTAGCGTTCGCAACTCTCATCTGTTTCGTTCTGATTATAACTCCTTCCACTTCAATCCGAACTTGTTCTTGCTAAACGCCCTCTGCGAAGACAGCAACGCATGAATTGGTGACATTCGCTTTTTTCATTTTAAAAATGATGAACAGAATAAACACGTGGACAACGTGCACATATGGCCTCAAACACATAATATATTTAAAGAGCTTCCATTTGAAAGAGCGCGTTTCACTTATCTTTACATAGATCATTTTTTATTGGCTTTAAGCGTTGAAACTCAAGAAATATACATATACGGATTTCCACAATGAATCAAATATGGACGTTAATTGTAGAATAGTTTTTTTCTTTCTCCCGAGTTTATGTTTACACGCACTATAACCGCATGGGGTGCCTCAAGAGTAAAAAACAAACTTCTCTAAACCAGCCTCGTTTTTGTGGGTTGCCCGAACAAAGCGTTAATCACAACAGGCGAGCAAACACTGCGAATATCATAGAGTGATGCAAGATATATGTTATTCCTTGTGACGCCACCGGCCGCTAGAAAAACGTCCGTAGGCCGTATGCGGCCCACGTGTTTGAGACCCCTGAACTATTTCGAAGATTATCTTTACAGTAGGCTTAAACGCAGTAAAGTAGCCTTAAAATTGCGATGATTTAAAGGAAACTATAATAATTTGGAGTATTACCGTCGCAGGAGCCTGGGACACCTCCATCTGCACGCTCGACGAATTCACGAAAGCGTGCCTCATTCTCGCCGAGTGGCTGCTGCTCAACGAGGAAGTTCAGAAGCGAGGAATCGTTTGCGTGTTCGACTACAAGGGTCTCGGCCTGCACCACCTTACGCAATTCACACCGTTCGCGGTTCAAAGGCTCATCCACGTTGTCCAGGTGAGTAGGAATTGAGGACGGTAAATAATGGGGAAATGAAACAGAGTTTACCCCTTTTCCTTCAATTAAAATAACAATAAAAATACCATAAAGTTCACTGAAATTTTTTTCGTCCAACTTGTAGAGATTTCTTTAGATGTTAATAAAACTACAACATTATTTATGTTTAGTAGGATAGCTTCCTTTAGTTCCCTAATGTTGTAAGAAAGATAGCTACAAGAGGGCTTCAGCGCATGAAAAAGCATGGACTGGTGCGGCCATCTAGCGTAAAGAAACACTACTATGACAAATGACCTCCGAGGCAGGCACGCAATCTCGGAGACCATGACTATCATCTCCAATGGTTCCACGCGGGACCTAGTTATTTTCGTTGACAAGTACAGTAGTTATCGGTCATTTTGGTGCACTATTACATATTGAGTATACTCATCAACGGGAGGTAAAGGGTTAAAAAAATGCCCGCAGCTTCCCTCGGGGCAACACTGAGGAGGATGCGGAGCATATAATTGGTTAACGGGGTGTTAAAGTGCGACTTACTTGGGTCGATGGCTAAATTGGTTAACGTGGTTGTGAAATGGGGTGTTAAATTGCGACTTACTTGGGTCGATGGCTAAATTGGTTAACGTGGTTGTAGGAGGGGGTGTTAAATGAGTGAACACGTACACAAGTATGCGAAAGGACGGCGCTGGTCGAAGGGACGTCGATCATTGTGTTTGTGGATTCGTTGGAATTCGTTTCACCGCGACCTTGGACGTCGACGCGCCGTACAAACCAACCGACGAGCGGCAACTGAGCGAGCGAGCGCCGACCTTGAGTATATATACAGCGCTACGGCGCATGCACTGTCAGCTGTTGAATGCTCTCGAAGGAGAAGCGCGCGCGCGGCACAGATGGCGACGGCGCGACGGCGCATGCGCTGTCAGCTGTCGAATGTTCTCGAAGGAGAAGCGCGCGCGGCACAGATGGTGGGCGACGGCGCGCCGGCGCATGCGCGCGCGTCAGCTGTCGAATGTTCGAGAAGCGGTGCGGACGGCGCGGACGGCGCGGACGGCGCACTACAAGGCGCGAGTATAAGATGCTTCCGCATCTAAAATAGGTCGATGCCATGTGCGATACCGTGAACAGATGCCCATTGCTAATTATTGCAGGGAGTGCACCACATTGTTCCTTATGTTTTGTTTATTGCCTAATTAGGCAAGTTCAATTGATCAACATTCTAACATTCTAAAAGTTCTAATAGGCAGCTATATATGTTTTCTTACTTAAACATCCTATTCAGCCCCACCGTGGTGGTCTATTGGCTAAGGTACTCGGCTGCTGACCCGCAGATCGCGGGATCGAATCCCGGCTGCGGCGGCTGCATTTCCGATGGAGGCGGAAATGTTGTAGGCCCATGTGCTCAGAGTTGGGTACACGTTAAAGAACCCCAGGTGGTCTAAATTTCCGGAGCCCTCCACTACGGCGTCTCTCATAATCATGATTGATTGATATGTGGGGTTTAACGTCCCAAAACCACTATATGATTATGAGCGACGCCGTAGTGGAGGGCTCCGGAAATTTAGACCACCTGGGGTTCTTTAACGTGCACCCAAATCTGAGCACACGGGCCTACAACATTTCCGCCTCCATCGGAAATGCAGCCGCTGCAGCCGGGATTCGAACCCGCGCCCTGCGGGTCAGCAGCCGAGTACCTTAGCCACTAGACCACCACGGCGGGGCTTTCATAATCATATAGTGGTTTTGGGACGTTAAACCCCACATATCAATCAAACCAAAACATCCAATTCAACAGTTTTTAAGATATCTAACAAGTATGTGCGCTTTTCCGCTTTATAAAGATGTGCGCAAAATGGCCCACGGGACGCGCAGATATACCACGCCGAGGGCCGCTTGCGAGTCGAGATGTCAATGCTCCCTAACGTTTCGCGTGCAACAGATCTGCTCCGTTTGCGGCGTTTCAGGACAGTGATAAGCAGGGGCAACGGTTATCGCTTGTGCGGTTGCAAGTAACTGTGCTATCGCACCACCATCGTCTCAGCCATGCGGCAGAGTACACACGACTAAACGTTATGACACGCAGAATGTTAGGGAGCCCTCCGATCCTGGTGCGCTAGGCGCGCGAGCATGCCTATCAAGTGTTACTTTTTATTTTCCTCTTTTGTGATTCGCTGGCACTTGTGGTTAAAAAAAAACACTGCTACTTGATAAATAGGAGCTTATAGAAGCTGTTTAAGTGGATGTTTTGCGAAATGATGCACTACATCTTTTTCAGAATATCTGGCCCAACTTGTTCGCTTCAGAGTGCCTAATTAAGGAGTCAAGCAGTTCCCGTCAAATAGTGTGACTTACTCCAGCATTATTTATCAACATCATCATAGTACAGTGTATTAGTGCAGTGTAGCCGCTTTTTTCTGAAGATGTCACGAGCATCTACATTGGGAGCACGTGCATTGTAGCCTGCGAAAGCGTGTAATTGCGCGCATTAAGCGCGTTTAATGCACCACCAAGCCTTGATCGGCATATGCACACCTGCTACGCGTCATGGTGCACGAGAGAATATGTAGCTATACCAAAATTGCATCCAGACATTTCCTGTTTGAGGAGCCTGCCGACCAACAAACGAAAGAACGACGTACAATCGAAATTTTCCCGGATATGCCTAAATGCTCGCTCAATGTTGTGCGGTTTGAAAGCGGCGCTTTCAGCCACGATACATCATAAGTGGCTACTGTCGAACTACAAAGGGTGGAGAAGTATCAAAACCGCGATGAAAGTATACGCTCGTTCTGTCGGCAGTCTATACGGTATGCAGACCGCCGATCCTCTCTGATCCTCATAAATAAAGCCCTGACGACCCAGTTTTAAGGTGCCAGTTTTGAAGATGATCATAATGCTTTCTTTCATATGAGTCCAGATTCACTCGATTGCTTGATGCGAAACTCAAGCACTAGCAACTTTTTCATAACATTTGCATCAGTGACGAGTGACGAGTCAGTTTAGTTTCTGAAAGGCTTATCTTGTTTTATCCGCATGCTTTCGTGCTTACTGTGCATCGATTATGCAAGCTACGAGCGCTCATATGACTAGGAGACCGCCGAGCGCCGAAGGAACGCGTTTACCTCCGAGTGATGCAGTCTACGCGTTACCTTAAGCATATATATGTAAAGCGCGAATATATATATATATATATATATATATATATATATATATATATATATATATATATATATATATATATATATATATATATATATATATATATATATATATATTATATATATATATATATATATATATATATATATATATATATATATATATGCCCTGCCGCGGTCGTCTCGTGGCTAAGGTACTCGGCTACTGACTCGCAGGGCACGGGATCGAATCCCGGTTACGGTGGCTGCATTTCCGATGGAGGCGGAAATGCTGTAGGCCCGTGTGCTCAGACTTGGGTGCACGTTAAAGAACCTCAGGTGGTCTAAATTTCCGGAGCCTTACACTATGGAGTCTCTCATAATCATACCGTGGTTTTGGGAAGTTAAATCCGACATATCAATGAAATATATATATATATAGCTGGTCTGTTATGATGCCTAAATTGTTTCTAACCAGCCCTCAATTTTTAACGACAGCTTATATTATGCTTCTTTCCAAATCTTCTATTGATGTAATGTCATCGAAAACCAGCAAACGCTTGTTTATGACATGTTTTGTATTATAAATGTAGTTTTTCGTTAAGTGTCAAAAATGTATAAGCCGGCGGTGGTACTTTAAGTTGTGCGGAATTTTGCTTGTATACGTACACACACACACACACACATTATATATATATATATATATAGTATATATATATATATATATATATATATATATATATATATATATATATATATATATATATATATATATATTATATATATATATATATATATATATATATATATATATATATATATATATATATATATATATATATATATATATATATATATATATATATTATATATATATAATATATATAATATACACATACTGACTGTCACTCCTACTTCTAAATTCCCATATAAACCCCAAAAAAGTGGGCTGGGGAAAGGCCGCTGTGATAGCTCAGTGGTTAGAGCATCGAACGCGTTATTCGAAGGTCGTAGGGTTCGATTCCTGCTTGCGGCTGGTTATTTTTTCATCCACTTTTCTTTCTTCTTATTTACATTCCATTGGTTCTCAATAACTTCCCCTGTACATTCCTTGGCATTACTGTCTGTTAGATCTCATTAATATTGTGTTTAAAACACGGAAAACGAGGCCCTTAGGTAAACACTTCTTTCCCATATATATATATATATATATATATATATATATATAACAGTTGTAACTATAACACAGCATATTCAATGACACCACAGGCTTTTATTTTTTTGTGCATGCCATATAGATCGTGACACCACTGGTGGATGCAAATCGGCCAGTACTCCGTCTAAAGTTTGTGATACGTAAGTGTGTGCATACGTTTGTACGGTGGCATGAAGGTGCGATGTCACAAGTCAGTATTGCTTTTGCTGATTTCAGGACTGCTACCCTTTGAGAGTGAAGGCAGTTTACGTGGTCAACAGCCCGCCGATATTTGACATGCTCTTCCCAATTGCCAAGACATTCCTGAAGTCCAAACTAATACAAAGGGTACGTATATCTCGTGGCTTCTTGTCCATCTATATTTATATACAGTAGGCACACATATACAGATGTCGCTTACACTACAGTGACTCATGAATTTACAAATTTGCAATAAAGATGATATGTCTAACATTCCCTGCCCTGAAAGAAAACAGCTTGTGAAGGCACACAATGATATGACGACACTTGATGCTTGAGTAACAACCATCTAATTTAATGAGTAACCGTCCAATGAGTAACAACCATCTAATTCAATCATGGTGCTTCATAATTATAATGTCAATCATGGTGCTTCAAGAACCATGGCGTCAATCTACAAGGATAATTAGGAAGTCGTGCTTCACTGTGTTCACTATAGCGTTCAAACTAGCGACCACAGCAGCGCCAGACATAAATCTGGAAGTGAACGTCAATGCTACTTTTGCTTTTTCAATAGTATAAAGCTGAGTTCATGTGTTTAGCTAATATCTCTGCTCGCTTTGTTGAGCTTGATCACATGGCTTGACAACAGATGAAAATTGGGAGCACGCATCTGCTTTCTAAATTTTACCTGTGCAGTGCATTGTCATGAGGTCGTGATGTGGACGAAAGAAGGAGTCGGCGCCTTCAGGGTTAAACTCTTTATATGGTCTAACTTGTGGCCGTGATACACAAACTACAGCAAGAAATGCACGCTGTACACTGATATTGGTGTATTGCGTCGGCCGTCGATAAACTGATCTTCGTTCGGCCGCGCCATTTTCTATACATCACGTGTCGAATTTTCCAGCCTTATCACTAGTCTTCGTGCAAGTTCTGGAATGACCTATAGTCGTACAAAATCGGCAACCAAAGAATAAAAATCAAAATACAAATGAAAAATACAAGCGGCGCCCCATAACGGTGGCTCGCCAACCATTAATCCGTGCGAGAGAGTCGTGCCATGTGGTTTTGTTGCAACCACAAGTACCTTTTCGCTGCTAACACAAATACTAAGTGCAATAATAATTACGTTTGACGTCCCTACTTGAAAAATTACGTTCGACAGCGGCACCAACACGCGTCTTTATAAGATAACCACCGATCCAGCGGCACCAACTTGTGATAAGAGAACCACTGATATAATATGTGCGTAGGGTACCGACGTCATAAAAATGAACAAATGTGTTTTTGATGCGGTGTGGGAGAGGCGTGGTTAGAGGGAGCTTACATTTATTCTTAAGTTGTAAACGACTTTAGGTTGTGTGCGTTCTGCGGGCAATCGCAAAAAATAAAAAAAAACGATCTACTACAATTGTGAAGCTTCTCGAGCAATGAAGGCGTGGTTTGCACTTAGCGTTGCTGACAGTCTTCGTAGGCGTAAACAAAATACAAAATAAAATGAAATAAGAAACGTGCGTGGCAGTATCAAACATCAGTCATAAAGGCATTGACGGAGTGCTCCTTCGATTATCGGCTCTACCCATTTTAAGTGTGAATACACTTTATAAGCGACCCCAAACCATCCACCGCCGTCGGCGGCGTCCGCAGTCTTCTCTCTATCTTTAAAAGAAAGAGGACTTGGCGGGCCGCAGCGCGACGCTCTACCGAATAAGCCACGGACGCAACGCTGATATCGGTGTCAGTAACCCGCCTTATACCCCCTCCCCCTTCGCTCGCTCCTCCGCTCTCCTCGCTCGCTGCAGCTGCGCGCGCACCCCTCTCTCTCGCGCAGCCGCCTTCTCTCTCAATCTCCCGTCGAGAGCGGGTCGTGAGGGGGAGTAAAGTTAAAATCCGTTGGCATTCGCCAGTGAGTTAACGTAAACTCCCCCGTGTGATCAAATTGCGATTCCCAGGAACCATTACACCATAAAGGCACCATAGTGTGATTAATAAATATAATAGTGCGAATTAATAATTACCCCTCATAGCATCACCCGTGTATTCGCACTTAACCATGTTCACCCTCGGGGAAATGCTTGGGAGTTTTTTTAAGCTGATCTATGTTGTCTACTTGCGCGTTTCGATTTCATTGTGGTGCGTTCTATATCTTGAATGTGGGCCATTTCTTACCCCCGCATTCAGAAACGTTGCTTGACTTGATCTAGACATGCCACCGACTTCAATGCAGCGCAAACGCGTTTCCAACGCTGTCTTTCGGCGGTGCCCAGGCAGCACAAACGCACAGACGCGTTGCGAACGCGCTGCATTGAAGGCAGTTTCAAGTCAAGTCAAGTAGCGTTTCTGAACACGGGGGTAATAGTCGCATGATGTCGCGCTTCGCCGTCGGCTGTGGCGCCACCCACACTCCTACTGCGCATGCTCGCGTTTCGCGTCTCGCGCCACATGCTCGCGTCTCGTACCAGTCCCCCTCACCTCTCTCGCCTCGCAAGGCCGACTCAAGCACGGTCTGCTAGTAAAGAAACGACTGCTCACGCTGCACAACCTTTCACTAACACTGGATCACGTGTTAGAAATTCAGTCAAGGGTGTCTTTACTTGGCTTTTGCTTGACGTTGAAGGCAGCGCCTATCCTTCAATCAATAATTAAGAATTGATATGTGGGGTTTAACGTCCCAAAACCATTTTATGATTGTGAGAGACGCTGTAGTGGAGGGCTCCGGAAATTTCGACCACCTGGGGTTCTTTAACGTGCACCCAAATCTGAGCACACGGGCCTACAACATTTCCGCCTCGATCGGAAACACAGCCACCGCAGCCGGGATTCGGTCCTGCGACCTGCGGGTCAGCAGCCGAGTACCTTAGCCACTAGACCACCGTGGCGGGGCCAATAAATAATATTAAAGGCGAACTCTGGGACGTATTTACACGAGTTCCCCACGGGCCCCGTGGGTATATATATGCGGGTGGCAATTTCGCTCTACCACACAGCCACGCGCCTGCTGTGCGCACTGTATCACCGAATTTTCTTTTTGTTTTGGTGACAAAAAAAGATTAAAAAATACAATTTTAGGCATCAACCTTGTGAACAGTACTTGGAGCAGTGGGAGGCGCCACTCGCCAGCTATATCTCAAAAGTGCGGCCATTTTATGTGGGCAGAACCAGCCAATGGGGCCCTGAACATGCACGACAAGTTCTTAGGTCCCCCATTGACCCCTTTCCTTAGAAATAAAGTTTTCTTCTTTTTCTCCTGTTGACCGTTTTGTAGGCTATGCAGGCACAGCATTGTGCGTAGATTGCCGCGACAGGAGCCTATACCCCATTTTTATATTCATTTTTATTTTTAGACTAGAAATCCGAAACAGTCGTAGCACATGTGTGGTGGCTACGAGGGTCCCGCCAGAAAACTCGTACCAGCTCCTTTAGACCCAGAACCAACAAATTCCATACTGAATGATTCAAATGAATGAATGAATGAATGAAATATAAAAAAGTGGGTTGCTATGATGATGAAGAGAACAGGTGAATGATAGGTGGTTTCTAAAACATTTCTAAATGTCAACCTTCCAGTTCTAACAGTTTCCCACGAATTAACAGCCTTTGATTAGCGTTCGCTATTCAGAGGAACTATATATATGCTCAGCGTCTTTGGGTACCACATATCTTTAGACGGAAGACGAGGCATTGAACGACCTGTGCCGTCGCTACTATGATATACGAGTGTATACCGTCTTCGTCGCACAGCAGTTCAATATTACCGATTACACGCATTCTTCAGGTCCACCTGTTCGGCGCTGACTTGGCTAAACTGCACGACGTTGTTCCCGAAGACATGATTCCCGAGGAAGCGGGAGGAACGCACGAGAGCTACGACTACGACAAGCTGGAGAAGGATCTGCTTAGTCACTGTGACTACTTCGAGGAAGTGAACCGCTACGGCTACGGAAAGGAGAGCACTCACTGCTAATACATCGAAACGTCCACCTGTATATTAGCGCCTATTAAAGTCACACCTTGTTTTCCACGTGGTATTGTGTTGTCATCAAGCCGTAAACATTAAAAAATATATAAGTTGTTATTTGCGACTCCTTAATTGGTGGAAAACGAATCCGCGATAGTTTTACACCATTTCAGTTTTGTAGCTCCAGTGAACGCATGAAAGGTAATAAAAAAACAAAGCGAAAACAAGCACAGGAAGAGGGAATCGCTCAAGCCTTTAGGGATGACTTGTACAGAAAAAAAAAACTTCATCGGGATGTACAGTCGTGTCCACTGTTTAAGGGAACACATGCGTATGCAGCACATTTGTGTTTCACTTTCTTGCAAAAGCATGGTGGTTTAAATTTACCCACGACTTGTGGTGACTGGTCGTTCTGGCTCTTTTTGACAGACTAGTGCCCCACATAAGCATTGTTTCCTTATCCACTGGCTACTAGAGGTCCTGCAATTTCAAAGGTGCTCATTGTAGTGTTCCCTTTAACAGTGTAGAAAATATTAACACTAAAGGAGCACGGGTGGTAGGGATGCATTGTAGAGCAAGGAGAAAGCAATCTGGTTTACGTCATGATGTGCCGACGTCATTTTTGAACCATCAGTGGTCTTAATTAACGAGCCCACAAGTGATTGTCCCACCGAAACTCTTAGGAAGAGGAGGAGGAATAGAAGAAAAGAAATGCAGGGAGGTCGACCAGACGCACGTCTGGTTTGCTACCCTGCACGGGAGGAAGGCTTGAGAGGATTAAACAGAAGAAAGAGAGAAGAGGTGAAGGGCACCGTGAGGGTACATGTGCCCTTGTGCATTGCACGCCTTTAAGCGGTCACGTAGTCCGGTCATCTTTAGAAAAACTAGCAATGCCCGCGTCGCCTTGCTGGCCTGCGACGCGTAAACCTTCGCGAAGTACTTGTACTTAACAGATATTCTCAAACAGTAACTGCTCAGTGTATAAGGTGGCCAGGTTCTCCTCACGCTGCTCAATGCAGCTTTTTCACCTGGTCTCCTCACAACCTTGTTGCAAAATAAACCCAATTTAATTCAGTGGAGTTCGGGAATATATTTCGGAAGGAATTCAAATATTTACCCACTAGTTATCTAAGGGCCATTTTGAAAGAACACCTGTTAAATTTAAAACAAACGTCGTCATAGCGACCAATGCTTCAGTTTGCAAAAAAAAAAAAAAAAGCAGCAGTATGACCTGCATCCAAAGCTTTAGATTGGTATTTTCCGCTTAATTACGCCTATTTATCAAGTGCAATAGCTTGCAATTTGTTCGAACCTTACGCAAATGAACCCTATGAATAACGGAAGCTGTCATTCTGACAGCCTGTCTATGTGTTCTTCATCAACTGCACCTAGTCTGTAGAATGCATTAGAAGTATTCTATTGTCTGGTCCCAAGACATTTCCGTCTTATTCGCTCAGTTTGTATACCAAGTCGCAAAGGTTTAGCCCTAAATGCTTATACAGATATACTTGCGGTGGCATCACGTGATGGACTCATAGTATTTATATCGCGAACAGTGGCGTTTGTCTCAGCGGCACGATTTGAAAAGTTTGCCAAGTCGGATACCTTTACCGAATCTCGATTTCGTCATCTTATCCTTGGAAATATTGTTCGTGCTCGAATAGAAGGGAAGAAATATCAATTACTAGCACGCGCTGCCAAGTTCCTGACTGAACTTTTACCTACAAAAGTCTGGTCTGGTACAGTCACCCTTATGCCTCCACCGCAATCAAAGTGAATCTCTGGATAATTTCTTTTTAACATTAAGATTGTTCACAATTAAAAAAAACGAGTGCTAGATGAGCCTCTCGAAAGAATGGGCCTACAATTATTCTTTCCGGCGGTCATTTCATTTGATGCAACTGAAATACGTTTCATCCACGGGAACGTTTGCGAAGCCGTGCGTGGTTTTTAACGGGAGGAAAAACGAATACAATGTTAAGTCTATGTACAATTTCACTGTTTCAACATATTGACTTGTTAACCTTTATTAGTATTCCTTTTCATTTTATTTTATTTTGAAAACCTCGATTGCACCAGTGAAAATTTTCAAACTAGCCACTCCTAAACTGATTCGCATTGTAAAACATTATTACCTCTAAAATAAGGTACCACCCGTTTCATGGCTGATCCGCCACGGCAGTTTGCGCCAAGTCACCAAGAACAACTAACTAACCAAGATGCCACCGTGCTAGTTGCAGGTCACTTAAAGAAGGGCGTCAACGCTTAAAGTAGTTGAAATGCATCCATTGGAATCGTTGTTTTTGTGTGTTTGGACTCGACAAAACGCCGCATGGGGAAGTAGAGGGGTGGGGGTGGGGGTAAGCTCTGCGATGCAACTATGCCTCATACATATACTCCATCGGACCTTTCACTGCAAATTCAGTACACAGGTTTATGACTACGCATGTTTTTGACAATGATGACGACAAGGACCTTTTATATTCAAAGAACTGTCTCGATATACGTTAAAAGGGCCGATATGATCAGAAAAAAGCCTCCGAGATCGTAAAGTGTTTCACGACTTTTGCGCTAGGTGAAGGGCGTATCTGCTGATGCATCGAGAAAAATGCGGGTTGAGAGAGTCAGCTGCACGTTTAGCGCTTTCAAATGAGACACAAGTTCACTCACTCAATCTCTCTCTCTCTCTCTCTCTCTCTCTCTCTCTCTCTCTCTCACACACACACACACACACACACACACACACACACACACACACACACACACACACACACACACACACACACACACACACACACACACACAAGAAAAAAAGATAAACGAGAGTCTGGCTGAAGGCACTAAGTTCGAATGTAATAAAAGCTCGTTCACGAATGATTTGTTACGGTGCTCGGCGCGATTTGTTACGGCGTTCGATTCCGCGACCACCCAAAGGTCGCGGAATCGAACAGCGCCCTTGGGTAGTCGCAGTTCCTTGGAGGTCAATTTTATATATAGAGACCCGTGTACACTGGTTTAGGTGCACGTTGAAGAATATAAGTGGACAATTTTGTTTATTCGGACCCTCCACTAAGGTGAGTCTAATAATCATATCGTGTTTGTTATGCGTAAAACTCAAATAATTATTATTGCCATATACTCTTTCAGTTCTTAACAACCATACGGGCTTCCATCGAAACTTCTACCTAAGTTGTTATCAGTGTTTGAAGAATACAAGTACCACAGCACTGCCTGCCTGTTACAATGTCTGGGTACTGTTTGTGAATTGAAGAGCAGAGTGTGTTTTCCGCGATTAAGTGCTCTTATATAGTCGGTGCAAATGAAATCATTAAAAGCAAGAGAACAGAAATCACTCGTTGGTTTTTTTTAAACGTGTCACGCAATCTTTATCAACCACGCACATTCTATCTGTTCCTCGAGACGAACGTCGGCATTCGACGTCTTAACGGTGATGCCTCCGCTTTTTACTCATTCAAGAAAAAAATATTTATACGCGATGTAACCCAAATGGTTGCTGCGAAGCCCTGTTAAAGTAACAAGCCCCATAACCAGTGTCATAGGAAGAGAGAGATAAAGATGCCAGAAAAATCGGGGAGGTTAACCAGACACACGTCCGGTTTGCTACCCTGCACTGGGGGAAGAGATGAAGGGGAGGAGAGAGGTAGGAAAGAGGGAAGAAAGATGCACTTGCCTCGATCTTGTTCTTGAAAAATTGCTGAACTATCGTAACCGCTCTCGCCTTGTGACGACCTGCGTTGTGCACTGGATAGACATTGCGGGGCAGTGGAGCATTGACGAGCTTCTCCCTTCTCTCTCTGGGTAAATATGTGTCGCTAGCGAAATTCTTGGTGGGAGAGAGTCCAAGCTTTTCTGGTATCCGCCTTCCGGCCAGCGTGGTAGAGAGCCGAGTTAGCTGGGCCCGTTCCTGAGCCTCGGCTATCTCCTCCATGGTGTTGTGTATGCCGAGCCGAAGGAAGTCCTGTGTATGCGTTCTGACGGGCAGCCCGAGGGCTCTCCTGACGATTTTTCTTATGAGGGCATTAAGCTTGTCACGCTCTGCTCTGAGCCAGTTGTGCATGGCCACCGTGTAAGTGAAGTTACACCAGCACAAAGGCGTTGATAAGCCGAAGGAGGGTGTTCTCCTGGAGGCCCCGACATCTGTTCGTGACTCTTCGAAGGAGGCGAAAAGCATTGTCGGTCTTTGCAGTGATCTTGCGCAACACAGTGTCATTGGCGCCACATGATTCGATAAACATACCCATACCCAGAGGTCTCATGGTGTCGATCCTAGGTGTTGGGTCGCCGCCCCGAGTGAACAGGTGAATGTCACTTTCATAGACCAGCTTCCAACCCTTGGGTTTGCCCCCCTTTTTGTTTTCTGTAAGGCAGGAGTTCGAACTTCGTCGGGGAGCAGCTGAGTCTGGTAGGTAGGAGGTACTGTTCCGTTACATCTACCGCATCTTGCATGGCACTTTCCTCTTGCCCATCACTACCGCCGGTGCACCAGATTGTGATGTCGTCGGCGTAGATGGTGTGGTTGATACCTTCGACTTGGGCCAATTTCTTCGAAAGGCCGACCATGCAGATGTTGAATAGAGTGGGCGAAATGACTGAGCCTTGCGGTGTACCCCATGGGCCCAGCAGCACCTCATCAGAGACAAAGTCACCAATCCGCAGTTTCGCTTTCTTCCCGGTCAAGAATGAACGGACGTATAGTTATACAGTTTGGGGCACAGCTCGAGGTCCGCGCGGGAAGCCACGGAGAAGCCAGTGGAGAGCATTGTCAAACGCCTTCTCGAGGTCGAGTCCGAGCATGGCCCTAGTGTCCCTGGTACGGACGTCAATTATTTTATGCTTGACCATCTTCATGGCGTCCTGCGTCGACAAGCCGGCTCAGAAGCCAATCGTGTTGTGAGTATAGACGTTGTTGTCTTCCCAATATCAGCTTAATTGGCTGAGAACGACGTGCTGCACTACTTTCCATACGCAGGACGCAAGAGAGATGGGTTGGAGGTTATCAATATTCGGAGTCTTGCCTCGTTTGGGAATCAGGATGGCCGTGGTAGTCTTCCATTTTTCTGGGACAATGCCGTTTCTCCACGTCTCGTTGAGCTTCTCTGTGAAGTATTCGATTGAACCATCATCGAGATTCCGCAGCATCTTATTGGCGATGCCATCGGGACCTGGCGCGGACTTGCATTGAGAGCAAAAATAGCTTGCCTGACTTCCTCCACGGTGAAGTCTTCGTTCGATTCCGGACGGGCTGGGCCGACGTACTCGGAAAACCGGACCTCCTCGTCTGCGCGCTTCAGGGGTAGGTACTTCTTCATGAGCTTGGCAGCCAGCTCATTTCCGGAGCATGATCTGGTTACTTTGTGGAGGGTTCTGGTGAGAATGTGTCGGTGATTTGACCTTGTGTTGCCCTCATTGTGTAAGCCCCGCGACTTGCCATTGCGCATCTGGCCATTTCTGCTTGCAGAGGGTGTGACAGTGATCTTAGATAGTCTTGTTAAGCTCCTAGATTCTTCTCCTTGACCTTCGGTTGAATCTGTGTGCCTTCAATCGGAGTAGCAGCACGTGCTTGGCTTCAATCAGATGAGCTAGCCTGCTATCCATCATGTCGACCTCCAGGTCGGTGGAAATTTTCTTTGTGGATGACTCCGCGTCACTCTTGATTCGTTCACACCAGGCTGCCAAGCCTCCTGAGGTAAGTGAAATGTCGTTACAACGGAGCTCACGAAAACAATCCAAATCTGTGACGGTGAACTCTCTAAAATTATTTCGGTTGATGTCGAAACGGCTCTCGAGTACGTAATGGTCTCTGCCAAAATCCATTGTGATGTTATTCCACTCTGCTTCGTCAACGTTCTTCACAAACACCAGATTGGGGGTGGTGTCCCGTGTCACTGAGTTGCCGATTTTGGCCGGGAATGCCTTGTCTGTGACGAGTGTGAGGTCCAATTTATCGGCGTTCTTCCACAGTCTTTGGCCCTTGCTCGTGTCGTAGACGTACCCCCATAGTCTATAAGGGGCGTTGAAGTCCCCGACGACGACAAGGAGATCGGTGCCGGCCAGGTCAACGGACTTCTTGAGTATCATCTAAAACTGCTGTTAGAAGTGCCTGAGACTGTTGTGAATATTGAGTAAAAATATGCTGCTTCTACGCTGGTTGCGGTATCTCGTGTTCAGCAGAACTTCCAACATGACGTATTCGACATCGCAACTCACCAGCTTCAGGTCATGAGACAGGTGCGTATATTTCTTATCCCCTAACGTGCATATCCCCGACCACCGGGATGAGTGGAAACGGCTCAATAATCTTGAAGAGATGCGGCAGAAACTAGGGTTTCCTGTAATGCTATTATCTGTGGTTTATTAACTAGTGATCTAAAATACTGCTGTAATGGAGCCCTCTTGTCGGAGTGCCCCCTGCCGTTCCATTGCCAAACTGTGAACCTTTCTGTGGAACTATCTATAGTTGGGCAGATTATTTGTACTGCCCGGTGTAACACGTAAAACGTTCCCGCCAGCCTAAGTCGTCGATGAGCTTGCAGCCCTCACTTGATTACCAGACGCGCCCGGAACAACCAGCTGCATTGGAGTAGCGGACGTAATAATAGGAATCACCAGACGCTCTAGAGCGTCCATTCAACCGGCCAGTGCACCTAGGCCTCCTAAGGCCTAAGGTCACCTAAGGCACCTAACTCAACTTGCACCAGTGACAAGCCTTGCTGTAATTGCTGTGCAGTTGTAGTGAGCGTAGTCAACATATTCTTAATCTCATTAATTTCAGCACCTGATTCTTTCTTATTGGAAAGTCACTAGCAGGAATCAATATTTTGGTAAGGGACGGTGGCAAAGCTGTATCTGAAGATCTATGACTGATAACCAATTTCCCAATCTCGGTCATTTGGGTAGCCGTCTCCTTGATTATTTCTTTTAATTCCGCGTTTTCCTTCTGAAGGCGCGCTATTTCGGCGTTTCTAGCTTGCTCTGGGGGCGGGTAGCGAACCTTGTCGGCCCATGTAAGTAAGGGTCGGCTTCTTCCTCCTCTGCTGGTCGTTACGAGAACCGGACCCAGTTATGGAGGTAGAATGGCTCCTGGAACGGCTCCAAGAACGGCTACTGTGTTACTACCAACAGTGTACTAATTGTGCGCTTATTTTTTTTCCTGTTATTAAAGAAAGCGCACGAATACGAAAAATAACACGTGACTAGACTGCTGCGCGCATGACAAAGAAGCGCCCTCCAACAAGCTCCCTTTGAGACAACCAGTAAGAATGAAGGAAATGTAAAAAAAAAATACGGATCGGGCTACCTTCCACTTCCCGTCCGAAGAAACGCGCCGCTTTGATCTTGCATAGCCAGGCTGTAATCGTCCAGAATAGTGATCCGGGCACGTTATAAATAAGAACTAGTGACACAGCACATGGGGTTGCGAGTATAATGGCTTTAGTTCGCGCACTGTACATCAAAAATCTTTAAATGACTTGACCTTTAGCACTTTGCCGACCTCAATTCATTGAAAAAATGCATTCAATCAGCAGGTGCGGAGACCTACAGTCGGGTAAAACTTGAGAAGTCCGAAGTAGCCTTACCCAGACGACCGACATCCCTTCCAGGATGTTCTTATGAACGCAGGCTCAATTACTAGGCATAAGGGAGAGCATACTTTTATCAGGAATAATGTGCGGCAGCTTCGAGCATCGTGAACTGCGTAGTACTAAGCATAGTTCCGCGCTGCTTAGTTCCACTTTAACGCGACAGCTTGCGCAAGATCCGCAACACAGGAAGCTTAAACTTGCAGCGCTGTGCACACGTCGCGCATGAAATCTTTATCGACTAAGCCTCGTTGGTCGAAATTCAAGCCTAACTTCAAGGCTTCAAGACTAACGCATATAAGTGCCATATAACTACAGTGTATGTTATCGAACATTTTAGCGATTGTATAGTACGTGGCTTTTGAATTCTTTTTGTTGTTTTGTGTTCTTTCCAAATAACTATTGTATAGTCCCCCTCCCATAATGCTCCTATTTGGAGCCTGTGTTTTTGTACGTGCGACAGCGTTCAGTATTAAAAAAACCTCGAATTATTTGTGTATGATGAAAATTGTCGATAAAAACTTGGAAAGGGTACATACAAAACGTTCATTTAACGATGACAGGGGCAGCCTTGTCCACTTTTCCTTTTGCCGCCGTCTCAAATCATGTTGGCCGAACCAATCGATATTTCCGTTTCGTGGGTCTGTGCAGTTGGTCGCAGATCAATACGGGGTCCAGCTGACGGATGCGAAAAAAACTAAATGTAATAGGAGTCTACCCGTTGCTTTTCAATGTTAGGCTGTCTTTGTTCAAACGCTACCCTGTGCGTTGAACCAGCAAAATTCTGGCGTGAGACATAGCGAGATAGGACAAACGTATTGAAATATTTCATGAAGTTTTATAAAATATATAACTTTTCATTTTGTTTGCTATGGGGCATGTGAAAGTGCTACACTGTGAGGTGAAAGCTACAAGTTTATTGACTCCATCATTTGAACAGTGAGACAAAGAACAAAACTGCGAGAGTGGGAAGGTGGAGAGCAAATTTTTTAATTGTTATATCGGCACTGGTGAAATGCTCAAAAAAAAAACTTGGAAGAATCAATTAACGAAGACACCAAAGAACAATAGAAAATTTAAAACTCAACTTGCTGTGGAAGCAAAAGGAACGAATAGATACAAAAAGAGCGCACATTACCAGCTCTTTTTTGTCAGTTCACGAAGCTAAGACATGCCACACTGAGCCCTCAATCCGCACACAAAGCCAAGATTACTTTAAAAACCGTACCGCAAATAGATCTGTGAAATATGCACCTCGTTTGTAGTAAATGCCATGCTTTTTCAATACGATATCACATGAAAAGGCACGCGAACAGACTGAAAGGGAGATTATTGAAGCTCATTTTATCAGGCAAATGCATAAACATGTCGTCCATCGCACTTTTTGTCAGAGAAACATTCTTCATGAAGTGTTCTTGAATACCTTTCAAGGATCTTTTCTGTTAATGTGTTCATAATATTATGCTAGTGTGCACTGATTTCCCATGTTTTGTTTTCCATATGGCCTTATGTAATGATCAGTTTTTAAGGTTCTGACTGTTTTGCTGTTGTACAAGATTTCATTGTACAGTCGAAGAGATTTACTCATTAACCTGAATTCCAAAATGTTCTCAGTTAGCCAATGTAGACTACTGAAAACTTTTCTTTGATATCAATCATTTATTGCCACTTCAGTAGGAGTTCATTCACTCAAACTTTTTCGTCAGGAATAATTTGCAAAAAAAAAAAGGCAGATACCACGTACAGTGGAAATCGACGATATGCGAAGCACGAATGAGGAAGGTTGATATGTCACTTTAACGGTCCCGTAAACCACCAACAGTTGTTTGCGTGCTGCTCACCGTGCCCTTCTTCTATAGAGAACAGCTGGCATGACGTCAACTGACACCGCGTACAAAAATAACGCGGCGGAAAGCCTGTGTTTCGTTCACGTTTTAGGAGAACCAACGCTCCCGCTCTCGCAGCTGCTGCGGCTAGATTGGGCGGAATAAAAGATGTGGAAAAAAAAGTCTTACTGAGCATGCTCAGTTGGGCAACGGGGCCCCCTACCTCTGAAGTCACTGCGGCAGCCTTTCGGCCTTGAAATTTAGTCGGCGTTGGTACAATACAAATGACGCTGCGTACCAGAGACGCTGTCATTGGGGAACAGAAAGCCTGTTTTTTTTTTGCTTGCACATGCACGCGCCTGTAGAATTTTCACCTGGGACGCTGAGGAAGGGCACCAAACGAGGTGGTTGAACGAGCCGGCGAACGCCGCCTGGCGAAGGAAAGAGCGAAACGGGGAAACGCGTGAAATTCCAGCAGCGTTCACTGCACACTCGTGCACAACTGGAACGCCACGTCTACATTTCTGCCTCTGGGTAGTTTACGGGCCCATTAAATTCAGCACAACGTCACGAGGCTGACGTAAAATTATGCCATTCATGACTTACATGTCATAATTCGTATGTATGGACGTGTCATGTACCTTCGTCGTCTATTCACGTCCCGTGATACCAAATTTGATATATGTTGAGCTAGGAGACGGCCGCGAGCACGCTTTCAGCGTAGCGTGTAGTCATGTTTTTCATGACACACATATCATGATTATGTGCTTTGACGTGTTATTTACCTTCGTCATTTATTCACGTCACGTGATACCAGATTTAGTGTATGTGGAGCTGGCGAAACGGCGGCTAACACGCTATGATCGTAGTGTGTAGTCAAGTTATACATGACGCGCATAGCATGGTTATCATGCTAGGGCCTCTCATTTCCCCTCATCGTCCGTTCGCATCACGTAATATGAAATTCGGTATATGTGAAGCCAGCGAACTGCCGCGAGCATATCATGAGCTTGGCATGTAGTCATGTGTTTACTTGACACGCACATATTTTTATCATATTTGCACCAGTATCATACCTTCGTCATCCATTCACGTCCCGCAATACCAACTTTTGGTATGAGTGAGGCCAGCGAAATGGCCGCCAGCGCATCATGAGCGTGGCATGTAGTCATGTTGTTACATGACACGCATCTCATGATTATCATGTTTGGACATGTAATTTACATTCGTCGTCCGTTCGCGTCACGTAATACCCAATTCGGTATATGTGAAGCCAGCGAAACGGCTGCGAGCGCCTCATGAATGTGGCATGTAGTCATGACGCATGACTCACACGACATGCAGGTCATGATTTTATTGTTAGGATCTGTCACTCGTGTTTGCCATGCAGTCAAGTCATAATATACCAGTTTTCAGACATGTCATAAAACTAAACTACCGCAAGAGAAGCAAGACCATAAAATGTGAAGCATGACATTGATGACATACATGCATGATTTTCATGTTAGGACTAGTCAGTTATGCTCGTAGTACAGTCATGTTATCCCATAGCAATTTTGGTATCGATATCATTATCGAAACGGCCAGGAGAGCTTAAAGTCATAGGCGGCTAGATAGATAGATAGATAGATAGATAGATAGATAGATAGATAGACAGATAGAGTAGATAGATAGATAGATAGATGCACTCAAAGTCACCGAAATTCGCTAAGAAATACTTCTAATTTAAAATGAATACTTCTGTTAAAATTTTTTTCGGTAGTATTTAAATATATATATTCCTTTTTGTTAAGCTACCCGGTTTACGGCTGATCCTCCGTGGTGGGTTTGAGCCACAGGTTTATGATCTACATCTACATCTACAAAAAGCAGGTGGCGTCATCAGTACCTTATTTTATAAACTCAAGTGAAGAACTGGAGCTCTTATGTTTCGTGGGGAAGGGGTGAAGCTGCATGCAATGTGTGCTTGGTAAGACTTGTACGAGTTGGTTAACGTCGATGAGGTATATAGTAGCGCAAAATCGGAAAACACAGATCAGAGAAAAGAAGTAGCAAGGAGCAGAAAGGTCGGGCGCTCGAAAACCCTTCTTCGAAGGTGAAGGGCACCAAAAGGACAACGTGTAACCCCGTTCATAAAAGAGGAAAGCCCATGGCGGTACCGCACGTCCACCAAATTTCCCACAACCTCAAGGTTGCCAGTATAGGCACGGTGCGCATAGTTTTTTGTCACACGCTCTTTGTCACACGCGCCGAAATTTTTTATACTTCGGGTGGACGTCAACGTAGAGGCTTTTGTTGACTTTAGCTAAGCACCTATGCACAGGCTGGTCCATGCCTCGGGTGGCCCATAAAAGGGCTGCGCACTCGAAGGCGTGGAGCAGACGTGGAAAAACAACGCATGCGAGGGAGCGCGAAAAAAAAAGTCAACCGTCTGGGTTAGAAGCTCACCTCGTTCTCTTGCTCAGTACTACTAACAGGCTACCGGTTTATGCATGAACCATCTGTTTGGAGAACGAACTTCCCGTATAGTTGGTTTGTTACATTCAGAGAAGACAGAGTGCTGAACCAGGAAGTGGACAGGACAGTTCAGAATTACTGAATGTACACAGGTTAACTGAGAACTAATAGTGTAAAACAAAAATGTAATTGTGTGTCTGCCACATCTATAGAAGTGTGCTTGAGTGGGTATACCAAAATTGTTTTGGGTTTGTTGTGGCCTATGAACGCTACCACGCGTGACCAAGAAAACTTACGTACGTTTTCAATTTTCTACACTTGTTTTTTACGCCCGATTCCCAGATAACGTCACGGTTTCAAAACTATCAAGAAACGCGGAAACGGCAGAATTTCTAATAAGACAACAGTACGTGCTGTAGAAGCCCGTGTACTGTGCGTTGTGAGTGCACGTTATTGAACGCCAGATGGTAAACAGCACATCCACGGAGTGCATGATGATGAGTCCGTTCGCCTATGAGGCTTCCGTTCTTCTGTGCGTTTGTCCGTCCGTCCATAAAGTGAACACTCCGAGTACCGCTATCTCGCATTATGTCATCACATCTTCAGCTTAAAGAAGTACCGCCATCCAGCGGACATTTCAAGGACTAAATGAGAGGTGGCACTCGCGCACCTTCTCACGGCCTGCGCTTCGTGTCTACTTCCCACCTTTAACCGCATCTAGTTCATGGTGATCACCTTGTTCACAATATTCATGGCACTGCGGTCCAACTCTCGCTAAACCTTGCTAAAGCCAAGGAGGTTACGCCCAGCGATTTTATCGTGGCAACCCTTTCTTCTCTGATGGTGCTCAAAGTGCGTCCTTCTGATACTAGTATCAAGGAAATTTATTGGACATTAAGTCCGCAATACTCGTCCCTGTTTCATAAGAAACAACTATCTTTTATTTATGATTAACGTGCGCGGATTTTATCCTCAAAATGAAAAGGGTGCGCACATGCGGCTCCTCTAGTCCGGCCGTATGACGACGACGGCTGCTACTATGATACACACCCCGGACGCACGATCCACGGCTCAGGGAGCTTCGCCCCCAAAATTACCGGAGCTCCCCCCACCCAACCTACGGCATTTCTCTCAATCACATTGTGGTCTTGGGACGTGAATGAATGAATGAATGAATGAACGAATGAATGAAACAACTTTATTGTGAAATCCGGCTAGTTGCTGGCCTCTGCCTGATGCTCAGATGGACGATGGAAGACCTTATCTTCCAATAGCTTCCCTGGGCCGCTGGATAGCCCAGGTTAGGTCCTCTAAATTGGAGCTGAGCAGCATTGTACGTCATCGCTCCCGGGGAGGTTCTGAGGAGTTTGTTTTTCGTTTTGGGACACCCCCAGAGTATGTGGCTTAAGCAGGCCGATTCTATATACTCTGCAGGCTTTACATATTGAGTCAGGACAAATTTCTGGAAACCTTCTGTGGAGCTGAGCTGAGAAAAGAATGAGTTCCTAGTTGCGCCAGTCTGTCGCCAGTTTGGGATCTAATTTTGGTTGAAGGGTGGGGAAAACCTGCGTCAAGTCATCATGATACTTGGTATGTTCTGAGTAGCTGGGGAGTCTGTCTTTTGAATCGGGTTCAATTTCTGCAGCACCATCTCCCGACGAGGGTACCCCTTGGGCTGCGTGGCGGATTGAATCTCGCGACAGTGCATGGATCGTCTTGTTCGGGTTGTAGACGACAGCGTTAGAGTGCTACGAAGACCTGATTAGATAATTACGTTCCTCCAAATTCGGCAGTTCGTGAGTTCTCACTATAATTTTTAGGGCACATAACGAAATGCATCCGAACGCAAAATTCCTATTGGCGACCTGTGAATGACTCAAAATGGACCTATGTTTTGTGGAAATGAGAGCCATGGCAATGGCCAGCTCTTTAGCTTGTTACTTCATGTCGTAAAAACAGCACAGGCATCGACGCAGTTTCATTTCGCGTCTACAGTCGCTGACAGGTGCTCTCTTCTTGGAGTACAGGCTTAAATCTACACACAAAGATTTTTCACTAGTCTCGTGTGTCTTGAGAAGCGCTTTTTCTTTGTGATGTCTGGGTTCCGCATTCGTAGTGTGGTTTATATATATTTATAGGAAGCGGGTTTATTACGATTTTGGAGTGGATGTGGGTGGGAATGTCGCATTTTCGTGGTGCTGAACGTGGTATATGATACTCAAATTTGTTAATATGTTCCTGCATGCAGTGTTTTTGTTGCTGACAGCTTTTCTCATTCTGAGACGCGCTGGGCTTCGGCAACCTCCTCTACCCCAGATATTACTCCGACAATTGTACAGGTGCCTGCAGCACCTCATTTCTTCAAAAATTTTTGTTGGACAATTCTTTCGTCCATGTTTTGCTAGTGATTAGAAACTCGGGGAGACCACAAACCAAAAATATCCGCACAGAATTACAAACATGACTGATTGATTGATATTTGGGGTTTAACATCCCAAACCTACCTTATGATATTGAGAGACGCCTTACTAGAGGGCTCCGGAAATTTCGACCACCTGGGGTTCTTTAACGTGCACTCAGATCTGAGCACACGGGCCTACAACAATGCCGCTTCGATCGGAAATGCAGCCACCGCAGCCGGGATTTGATCCGGCGACCTGCGGTCAGCAGCCGAGTACCTTGGCCATTAGACCACCACGGTGGAGCAGAATTACAAACATCGCATCAATTTATCACCGGGGCTAAGTGGTCATGAAATGAGAAAAATCGCTGCTTTAACTCTGTTACTCGTCATTTCTGAACCAACATTCATTTGCCGGCGTGGAAGTCCATAAAACAAGTTAAACAACTTCAAAACTTTGTCCCGGAAACGGCACTTACACGCCTCAGCCTATACCCGCTTCGCCGTCACCCATGACTTTGGTCAAGCTGCTTCTTTGCTACTCCTAGCTCTGCAAAAATGCCACACTAATGGTGCTAATCATAGAGGGGAGATCGGCGAAAAAATTGTCCCCCCCCCTCCAAATAACATGTTTTGCTTTCCGGCACCGAAAGGGTGTCAAACATTATAACTACGGCAGGAAGGCGCATAATGTTTTCTTGGACAAGTAATTTAATTAATAAGGTGGTTTGTTGTCAGTGCTCGCTGTAAAGCTACTTTCTGGACGTATTCAAGGGGAGACAAATTTTCGCAACGAAACTAACTATCAAAAACTATTTTGGTATTTTTTTGTATTGTCGTGCTAGTTTGAACATATTGACATTACACTATAGAAAGCTTCCTAAGGATCATGACTCAAGTGTTTCGTCACGGAAGAACACTGAAATCACCGCAGTATATCCCAACCACGCACCGACTACAGAGCTTCACGTAGATCTGAACCACCCACACTCACCGGCATTGCCCGCTGGGCATGTCAAGACAATTCTCTAAACCTCGAACATTTGTTCTAACCACCAATTAATATTGTAGCGTAAGCTACACCGGCCGAGGTTGAGCTTTTGCGTGGCCAACGCTGAGCATGCAGTGCTGCACTTGGTTAAGTTTACTATCCTTGCTATGCCATCCATAAAGTTGTTTCTGTGCGTGAGAAGCAATAAAACGCACGCTGGCGTCCTCCGTCCATTGCTGCACTAGGCTGCTGGTTTGCAACGCACTACTCAAAAAGAGTGACGTGTGCTAACCATTTAGGGTCACATTGTTGTCCTTGTCCGCGATAAAAGGGACGAACAAGCTTGACGAGACGCGTGCGTCTCTTTGGTGTTAGCTTGACCATAAAGAAGCTTGTATATACTACGGACATCAGGTGCGGTGCTGCGGAAGCTCTGCAAGCAGTTCGGCCAGCAAAATGGGTGAGTACGTCGCGCTTGACATTTGCCTTGTAAACGCTCATGCGAGCAGAGCACAAAATTGCGTGTGATGGATCGCGACAACTCGCAAATCAAACGCCAAAAATAAAGAAGGGACGCTTAGTGCTTCACGATAGCTTATTGGCGAACAGACTTTGCCTATTGCAACAAGTCTCGCTATAGCTCCCACAGCGTTTCCCTGATCTATGAAATGCAGTATATAGTAACATGCAGTCCTCGCTTTACTCGGCGTCCTGGTGCTGGTGTCTCACAGTCGCCGCATAGAACCAATGCCTCCTAGAAAAATGTTGGTAGAACGTACGTGGTCAGGCTCTTGCGTGGCACCACGTCGGGCGTTGTCTGGAGCGCCGGGCACTTCTCTGAATGCTCCTTGAGAAGACCGCCTGTTTTGGCAGCGAGGTCTCTTGCAAATAGAAGCGGTGCCGAGCTTTGAACGCCGCTGCTTTTAGATGCGGAGCATCTTATACTCGCGCCTTGTAGTGCGCCGTCCGCGCCGTCCGCACCGCTTCTCGAACATTCGACAGCTGACGCGCGCGCATGCGCCGTCGCGCCGTCGCCCACTCTTCCACCATCTGTGCATCCCTTCCTCCTCTACACACCGCGCGCGCTTCACTCCTCCACCATCTGTGCACCCTTCCTCCTCTACACACCGCGTTCGACATCTACAATTCTCCAGATTCTCCAGTGGACGCGCATGAGGCGTCGCGCTTCGAGAACATTCAACAGCTGACAGTGCATGCGCCGTCGTGCTGTATATATACTCAAGGTCGGCGCTCGCTCGCTCAGTTGCCGCTCGTCGGTTGGTTTGTACGGCGCGTCGACGTCCAAGGTCGCGGTAAAATGAATTCCAACGAATCCACAAACACAATGATCGACGGCCCTTCGACCAGCGCCGCCCTTTCGCATACGTGTGTACGTGTTCACTCATTTAACACCCCCCTCCTACAACCACGTTAACCAATTCAGCCATCGACCCAAGTAAGTCGCAATTTAACACCCCATTTCACAACCACGTTAACCAATTTAGCCATCGACCCAAGTAAGTCGCACTTTAACACCCCGTTAACCAATTATATGGTCCGCATCCTCCTCAGTGTTCCCCCGAGGGAAGCTGCGGACAATTTTTTTCCTCACCGACGACTCGAGCAACTGGGGATGTGGCTCCTTACTCGGATTTCCATAATTCGCCGGCGATGTCACCTGATTAGCGCCTCTGTCGTTGGCGCGAGAGGACATGACTGAAGACCAGCCGAAATTGGTTAGTTGGTTGGTTGGTTGGTTGGTTGGTTGGTTGGTTGGTTGGTTCCTCTACACTTTTGCGCAACCCACCTAGGGGGATAGGCCATGAATTAGACGGTGCCTTGTTTTTTAAATTAATTCACTTCTTGAAAGAGAGGGTTGGATTAATTAGGTAATATAGGTAATAATAAACAGGTTCATGGTTTTTTTTTTCTAAATAAAAAAAAACCATGAATAGAAACATATATGCAACCCTGCGGCACCTCTTCGCTTCTTCTTCTCTACACGCGCCCATTCGTGCGCGTGAAGTCATCGCGGTTGTTTAGTAATTCAATTTCGCTTTTGCAGGAAAACATTAGCACATTAACCCGGAACTGAGCCACCGCTTGTGAAACATTCAGAACAATTGAGATGCCGCCGACTCCTTCTCCATTACACACTCGCGCACGCGTGCTGGGATCGGATGCGGTATAAACTGCCGCGTAATATTGAAAATCGAAGATCTTAGCTGAGCAACATGGATGCAGCGAGCAGTCTTGATTACAGCCACGACGGTGTTTGACCAGCCGTGTATTGATTGACCTACGGAGCAGCCTAATCAGGCGCAAATCGCCTTCTCAAATGCTTCTCTGGCTTCAGTTATCATTGCATACTTCAACCGTGCCGCACTAAAGATGATGTGTATTCAATTCAATGAGAAACTAAAGATGATGTGTATTCAATTGGCGCCCGCTACGCCAATCGGGCCATGTAGTGACCTTTTTAACAGATGCGTATCGCCCTCTTATTAGCATCTCGCTTCAGTTTTCGGTGCATACTTTATTTGTGCCGCAAAGAAATTAAGCACTGTATTTTAAAAATTTGCTCACTACGCTTTTTGGCTCCGTACGACAACAATTAACGCAACTGCTTACTCAGATACATATTTTCACGTCTGACTAGATTTTACTGTTTCTGCCACTCGATTTATACTGGCTTTAAACTCGTTTTATACTGGCTTACTTCTGCCATTCTTAGATACCATTCCTAGGGCCAAATATGGCCAAGGAAGGCAACTAGATTTTTTTCTTAGGCTTACGATGTGCCTGCTACGCGGGCTCTTAATGCATAAGCACCACAGCTAACTGACAACAGCAAATACAGCTACATTTTGCAGTAAATTTATTTCAGCTGTCCGGAGGCCGCAGTGAGGACCCTGGAGAAGTCGCACGGTCGTCCACACGGTCGTCACGTCTTATGAGATCAGAAAATACCAGGCACGTCTTGAGAGCCCCTTGAAGCCTCCCGATAGCACCGCAGACAGCGCCACAGGTCAGTCTTTGCTGTGGGCAGGTAACAGCCGAACTGGTCGGCTCAACGGCTGCGGCTCTTTCTTGTTACAGCGCCCTTGGAATGTGGCCATGAGACGGAAGCGGACGAGCTATTGCTAGGCTCGTTTTCGGGGCCTCCCCCTTCCACGCCCCTGGCAGGATCCCCGATCCACGAGGCAGCTGCGTTGGAGGTTATCAGGACGTGTCTGCTATGATGGGCTGCGAAAGTGGTCAAAAAGAAACGAAGATAAATACACACAAACAAGAACTGTCCGGCCTTGCATATTCTCCTAAAGTCCACCAAAGCCGCGGCATGCCGAGAATCCTTTCTCGCTCTCCAACAGCGGCCAGGACAACCTGGCACCACGGAGCAGTCTTTGCTTTGGGCAGGTAACACCCGAACTGGTCGGCTCAACTGCTGCGGCTTTTTTGTGTTGCAGCGCCCTTGGCATATGGCCAATAACAGAAGCGGACGAGCGGAGCTATAGTGAAGCCACTGCTAGGCTCGTCTTCGGGGCCTCCCCCTTCCACGCCCCTGACAGGTTCCAGATGAGACCTCACAGCGATCGAGGATCGTCAAGCAGGTTGCTCACGGTGGTGGTTGACGGTACAGGCACGTCCTGAGAGTCCCCTGTAGCCTCCCGACAGCGCCGAAGACAGTGCCACAGGTCCATCTTTGCTTTCGGCAGGTAACAGCCAAACTGGTCGGCTCAACGGCTGCGGCTCTTTTGTGTTGCAGCGCCCTTGGAATGTGGCCATGAGACAGAAGCGGACGAGCGGAGCTATAGTGAAGCCACTGGTAGGCTCGGCTTCGGGGCCTCCTCCTTCCACGCCCCTGGCAGGTTCCACGAGACTTGCAGCTACATTGGGGACCGTCAGGGCGTGTCTTATGATGGGCTGCAATAGTGGTCACTCAAAAAAAAAGAATATACAGAAACAAGAACTTCCAGACTTTTGCATGCTGTTGATTTTCTAAAGTCCGCCGATGCCGCGGCATGCCGAGAATCCTTTCTCGCTCTCCGACGGTGGCCAGGACAACCTGGCACCACGGAGCAGTCTTTGCTTTGGGCAGGTAACACCCGAACTGGTCGACTCAACTGCTGCGGCTTTTTTGTGTTGCAGCGCCCTTGGCATATGGCCATTAACAGAAGCGGACGAGCGGAGCTATAGTGAAGCCACTGCTAGGCTCGTCTTCGGGGCCTCCCCCTTCCACGCCCCTGACAGGTTCCATATGAGACCTCACAGCGATCGAGGATCGTCAAGCAGGTTGTCTCACGGTGTGGTTGATGGTACAGCCGTCCTGAGAGTCCCCTGATAGCCTCCCGACAGCGCCGAAGACAGCGCCACAGGTCCATCTTTGCTTTGGCAGGTAACAGCCAAACTGGTTGGCTCAACGGCTGCGGCTTTTTGTGTTGCAGCGCCCTTGGAATGTGGCCATGAGACATAAGCGGACGAGCGGAGCTATAGTGAAGCCACTGATAGGATCGTCTTCGGGGCCTCCCCCTTCCACGCCCCTGGCAGGTTCCACGAGACTTGCAGCTACATTGGGGACCGTCAGGACGTGTCTTATGATGGGCTGCAAATGTGGTCACTCAAAAAAAAAGAATATACAGAAACAAGAACTGTCCAGGCTTTTGCATGCCGTTGATTTTCTAAAGTTCGCCCAAGCCGCGGCATGCCGAGAATCCTTTCTCGCTCTCCGACGGTGGCCAGGACAACCTGGCACCACGGAGCAGTCTTTGCTTTGGGCAGGTAACACCCGAACTGGTCGGCTCAACTGCTGTGGCTTTTTTGTGTTGCAGCGCCCTTGGCATATGGCCATTAACAGAAGCGGACGAGCGGAGCTATAGTGAAGCCACTGCTAGGCTCGTCTTCGGGGCCTCCCCCTTCCACGCCCCTGACAGGTTCCATATGAGATCTCACAGCGATCGAGGATCGTCAAGCAGGTTGCTCGCGGTGGTGGTTGATGGTACAGGCACGTCCTGAGAGTCCCCTGTAGCCTCCCGACAGCGCCGAAGACAGCGCCAACGGTCCATCTTTGCTTGGGCAGGTAACAGCCAAACTGGTCGGCTCAACGGCTGCGGCTATTTTGTGTTGCAGCGCCCTTGGAATGTGGCCATGAGACAGAAGCGGACGAGCGGAGCTATAGTGAAGCCACTGGTAGGCTCGTCTTCGGGGCCTCCCCCTTCCACGCCCCTGGCAGGTTCCACGAGACTTGCAGCTACATTGGGGACCGTCAGGACGTGTCTTATGATGGGCTGCAAATGTGGTCACTCAAAAAAAAGAATATACAGAAACAAGAACTGTCCAGACTTTTGCATGCTGTTGATTTTCTAAAGTCCGCCCATGCCGCGGCATGCCGAGAATCCTTTCTCGCTCTCCGACGGTGGCCAGGACAACCTGGCACCACGGAGCAGTCTTTGCTTTGGGCAGGTAACACCCGAACTGGTCGGCTCAACTGCTGCGGCTTTTTTGTGTTGCAGCGCCCTTGGCATAAGGCCATTAACAGAAGCGGACGAGCGGAGCTATAGTGAAGCCACTGCTAGGCTCGTATTCGGGGCCTCCCCCTTCCACGCCCCTGGCAGGTTCTAGACGAGACCTCACAGCAATCCAGCATCGTCAAGCAGGTTACTCACGGCTGGGGTAGACGGACATCGTGCTTCGCTGAGCCCTTGCTAGTCGGAGCTGCCGTTTGGAAGACCGGGGACGAATATCATCTCGTAGAACGCACCCGAACCATCACGTATCGTCTCCGCCGCGGATTAGTGGACAGGAGCAGACAGGTGGAGCCCATGTTCAGCCATAGCTCTGGTCAGGTTCTGCGAGATTCTCCATCCGCGTCTTCCACGTCTGCGCCCGAGTCCCAGAGAAGCAGCAGGTCTCAACAAAGAAGGCAGTGCTACAGCAGAGGAACATGGGTGATAATGGCGAATCGCAATGAACAGTTAGCAATGGCGATGAAAGGGGCCTAGAGGGTCGAACGCTTGCCTTTCTCGACGTGGCTTCCGGCGGGTTCCCGCTGCGGCTCCCGGACAGCTGACGCCGAATGTTCAATTCCGGCCACTTTTATACCCTCTTGCTTCTTCTTCTTCTGCGTCCTTCGTCTTGTTCTTCTTCTGTCGAGGTTCAAGTCAGCGCCACCTAGAACAATTTTAATATAGGTGGCGTTGTTCAAGTAGGAATCTCGGTTTTGCGATAGTTTCACGTAGTTTGGAAGCTTTTCTCCTATCAACGAAGTCATTCGTATGTTCACGCGTTTCATTCGAACACCCTTTGAGCTTCATTTCCTGAAACGCCGCACTAAGTCGTTTGTTATGTTTGATTTTTGGCATGGCCACGTCAGCACTTCATTGATCGTCGTTGTGCTCTTCTTTAGCCAGTTCATCAAGAAGTTTATGACGCGCGCGCGAAAAGTTTAAAATGTGCACACTCAAAACTTTGTTTGAAAAAAGTTTCAGTAACCTGGAAAATAATCTCGATAAGAAAGAAGACAAGTTCATAGTGATTTAACTGAAAATATAGCAGTCAAGATGATCTATTCTGCATAATAGCCGAATACTTTTCGTAATAATAAATATAATATATTTTCGTTCCCGTGCCTGATGTTATATTCTGCGACATAAGAGAGGCCAATCTTTTTCATGGTGTTTTTATAATTCGTTATCAACCCCCCATGTTCTTCAACTTCGTTTTCCTTCTCGACGACTTTAACTGTCGTGCCCTTCTTCATTCGTCTTTTTGAAGTTCTCTGGAGCCAAGTGCTTGTGTAGGCAAATATCGGAGGCGAAATTACTTTGCCTCAAAAGAAGAAAACGCTTTAACCCAGCATGTACCGCTCGAACTACTGCACTTTCACTGGTGATCCAAAGCTGGAACGTGGAAGAGGGGGAAATTGAGCAGTAGTGTATAAGAAGAAGGTAGCCAGTGAAAGCACCAGTTACACTTTTTCAGCGCATAGGGAGATGTAGTCAAAGTGTTTTTTTTTTTAAAGCTGGAGTGCAAGTTATCAGATTGTGTTAGCAGCAGAAGTGAAGCCAATGTTTTTCCAAGATTTTTCTTTTGATTCGGCCTATCAGAGATAATGTGTTTTTTTATAGTGTAAACGCAACTCTAATCATAGAATAAAAGATTCTTGCATCCGCTAAGCGTATATGGTATAGCTGGCCGAGATTTAGTAATGTGCTTTTAGATGCGGAAGCATCTTATACTCGCGCCTTGTAGTGCGCCGTCCGCGCCGTCCGCACCGCTTCTCGAACATTCGACAGCTGACGTGCGCGCATGCGCCGTCGCGCCATCGCCCACTCTTCCACCATCTGTGCATCCCTTCCTCCTCTACCCACCGCGCGTGCTTCACTCCTCCTCCACCATCTGTGCACCCTTCCTCTTCTACACACCGCGTACGACATCTACAATTCTCCTGATTCTCCAGTGGACGCGCATGTGGCGTCGCGCTTCGAGAACATTCAACAGCTGACAGTGCATGCGCCGTCGAGCTGTATATATACTCAAGGTCGGCGCTCGCTCGCTCAGTTGCCGCTCGTCGGTTGGTTTGTACGGCGCGTCGACGTCCAAGGTCGCGGTAAAATGAATTCCAACGAATCCACAAACACAATGATCGACGGCCCTTCGACCAGCGCCGCCCTTTCGCATACGTGTGTACGTGTTCACTCATTTAACACCCCCTCCTACAACCACGTTAACCAATTCAGCCATCGACCCAAGTAAGTCGCAATTTAACACCCCATTTCACAACCACGTTAACCAATTTAGCCATCGACCCAAGTAAGTCGCACTTTAACACCCCGTTAACCAATTATATGGTCCGCATCCTCCTCAGTGTTCCCCCGAGGGAAGCTGCGGACAATTTTTTTCCTCACCGACGACTCGAGCAACTGGGGATGTGGCTCCTTACTCGGATTTCCATAATTCGCCGGCGATGTCACCTGATTAGCGCCTCTGTCGTTGGCGCGAGAGGACATGACTGAAGACCAGCCGAAATTGGTTAGTTGGTTGGTTGGTTGGTTGGTTGGTTGGTTGGTTGGTTGGTTCCTCTACACTTTTGCGCAACCCACCTAGGGGGATAGGCCATGAATTAGACGGTGCCTTGTTTTTTAAATTAATTCACTTCTTGAAAGAGAGGGTTGGATTAATTAGGTAATATAGGTAATAATAAACAGGTTCATGGTTTTTTTTTCTAAATAAAAAAAAACCATGAATAGAAAACATATATGCAACCCTGCGGCACCTCTTCGCTTCTTCTTCTCTACACGCGCCCATTTGTGTGCGTGAAGTCATCGCGGTTGTTTAGTAATTCAAGTTCGCTTTTGCAGGAAAACATTAGCACATTAACCCGGAACTGAGCCACCGCTTTGTGAAACATTTCAGAACAATTGAGATGCCGCCGACTCCTTCTCCATTACACACTCGCGCACGCGTGCTGGGATCGGATGCGGAATAAACTGCCGCGTAATATTGAAAATCGAAGATCTTAGCTGAGCAACATGGATGCAGCGAGCAGTCTTGATTACAGCCACGACGGTGTTTGACCAGCCGTGTATTGATTGACCTACGGAGCAGCCTAATCAGGCGCAAATCGCCTTCTCCAATGCTTCTCTGGCTTCAGTTCTCATTGCATACTTCACCGTGCCGCACTAAAGATGATGTGTATTCAATTCAATGAGAACTAAAGATGATGTGTATTCAATTGCGCCCGCTACGCCAATCGGGCCATGTAGTGACCTTTTTAACAGATGCGTATCGCCCTCTTATTAGCATCTCGCTTCAGTTTTCGGTGCATACTTTATTTGTGCCGCAAAGAAATTAAGCACTGTATTTTAAAAATTTGCTCACTACGCTTTTTGGCTCCGTACGACAACAATTAACGCAACTGCTTACTCAGATACATATTTTCACGTCTGACTAGATTTTACTGTTTCTGCCACTCGATTTATACTGGCTTTAAACTCGTTTTATACTGGCTTACTTCTGCCATTCTTAGATACCATTCCTAGGGCCAAATATGGCCAAGGAAGGCAACTAAGATTTTTTTCTTAGGCTTACGATGTGCCTGCTTACGCGGGCTCTTAATGCATAAGCACCACAGCTAACTGACAACAGCAAATACAGCTACATTTTGCAGTAAATTTATTTCAGCTGTCCGGAGGCCGCAGTGAGGACCCTGGAGAAGTCGCACGGTCGTCCACACGGTCGTCACGTCTTATGAGATCAGAAAAATACCAGGCACGTCTTGAGAGCCCCTTGAAGCCTCCCGATAGCACCGCAGACAGCGCCACAGGTCAGTCTTTGCTGTGGGCAGGTAACAGCCGAACTGGTCGGCTCAACGGCTGCGGCTCTTTCTTGTTACAGCGCCCTTGGAATGTGGCCATGAGACGGAAGCGGACGAGCTATTGCTAGGCTCGTTTTCGGGGCCTCCCCCTTCCACGCCCCTGGCAGGATCCCCGATCCACGAGGCAGCTCCGTTGGAGGTTATCAGGACGTGTCTGCTATGATGGGCTGCGAAAGTGGTCAAAAAAGAAACGAAGATAAATACACACAAACAAGAACTGTCCGGCCTTGCATATTCTCCTAAAGTCCACCAAAGCCGCGGCATGCCGAGAATCCTTTCTCGCTCTCCAACGGCGGCCAGGACAACCTGGCACCACGGAGCAGTCTTTGCTTTGGGCAGGTAACACCCGAACTGGTCGGCTCAACTGCTGCGGCTTTTTTGTGTTGCAGCGCCCTTGGCATATGGCCAATAACAGAAGCGGACGAGCGGAGCTATAGTGAAGCCACTGCTAGGCTCGTCTTCGGGGCCTCCCCCTTCCACGCCCCTGACAGGTTCCAGATGAGACCTCACAGCGATCGAGGATCGTCAAGCAGGTTGCTCACGGTGGTGGTTGATGGTACAGGCACGTCCTGAGAGTCCCCTGTAGCCTCCCGACAGCGCCGAAGACAGTGCCCACAGGTCCATCTTTGCTTTCGGCAGGTAACAGCCAAACTGGTCGGCTCAACGGCTGCGGCTCTTTTGTGTTGCAGCGCCCTTGGAATGTGGCCATGAGACAGAAGCGGACGAGCGGAGCTATAGTGAAGCCACTGGTAGGCTCGGCTTCGGGGCCTCCTCCTTCCACGCCCCTGGCAGGTTCCACGAGCCTTGCAGCTACATTGGGGACCGTCAGGACGTGTCTTATGATGGGCTGCTAAAGTGGTCACTCAAAAAAAAGAATATACAGAAACAAGAACTGTCCAGACTTTGCATGCTGTTGATTTTCTAAAGTCCGCCAATGCCGCGGCATGCCGAGAATCCTTTCTCGCTCTCCGACGGTGGCCAGGACAACCTGGCACCACGGAGCAGTCTTTGCTTTGGGCAGGTAACACCCGAACTGGTCGGCTCAACTGCTGCGGCTTTTTTGTGTTGCAGCGCCCTTGGCATATGGCCATTAACAGAAGCGGACGAGCGGAGCTATAGTGAAGCCACTGCTAGGCTCGTCTTCGGGGCCTCCCCCTTACACTTCCCTGACACGTTCCAGATGAGACCTCACAGTGATCGAGGATCGTCAAGCGGATTGCTCACGGTGGTGGTTGAAGGTACAGGCACGTCCTGAGAGTCCCCTGTAGCCTCCCGACAGCGCCGAAGACAGCGCCACAGGTCCATCTTTGCTTTGGGCAGGTAACAGCCAAACTGGTCGGCTCAACGGCTGCGGCTCTTTTGTGTTGCAGCGCCCTTGGAATGTGGCCATGAGACAGAAGCGGACGAGCGGAGCTATAGTGAAGCCACTGGTATGCTCGTCTTCGGGGCCTCCCCTTCCACGCCCCTGGCAGGTTCCACGAGACTTGCAGCTACAATGGGGACCGTCAGGACGTGTCTTATGATGGGCTGCAATGTGGTCACTCAAAAAAAGAATATACAGAAACAAGAACTGTCCAGACTTTTGCATGCTGTTGATTTCTAAAGTCCCGCCCATGCCGCGGCATGCCGAGAATCCTTTCTCGCTCTCCGACGGTGGCCAGGACAACCTGGCACCACGGAGCAGTCTTTGCTTTGGGCAGGTAACAGCCGAAATGATCGGCTCAACATGCTGCGGCTTTTTTGTGTTGCAGCGCCCTTGGCATAAGGCCATTAACAGAAGCGGACGAGCGGAGCTATAGTGAAGCCACTGCTAGGCTCGTATTCGGGGCCTCCCCCTTCCACGCCCCTGGCAGGTTCTAGACGAGACCTCACAGCAATCCAGCATCGTCAAGCAGGTTACTCACGGCTGGGGTAGACGGACATCGTGCTTCGCTGAGCCCTTGCTAGTCGGAGCTGCCGTTTGGAAGACCGGGGACGAATATCATCTCGTAGAACGCACCCGAACCATCACGTATCGTCTCCGCCGCGGATTAGTGGACAGGAGCAGACAGGTGGAGCCCATGTTCAGCCATAGCTCTGGTCAGGTTCTGCGAGATTCTCCATTCCGCGTCTTCCACGTCTGCGCCCGGAGTCCCAGAGAAGCAGCAGGTCTCAACAAAGAAGGCAGTGCTACAGCAGAGGAACATGGGTGATAATGGCGAATCGCAATGAACAGTTAGCAATGGCGATGAAAGGGGCCTAGAGGGTGGAACGCTTGCCTTTCTCGACGTGGCTTCCGGCGGGTTCCCGCTGCGGCTCCCGGACAGCTGACGCCGAATGTTCGATTCCGGCCCACTTTTATACCCTCTTGCTTCTTCTTCTTCTGCGTCCTTCGTCTTGTTCTTCTTCTGTCGAGGTTCAAGTCAGCGCCACCTAGAACAATTTTAATATAGGTGGCGTTGTTCAAGTAGGAATCTCGGTTTTGCGATAGTTTCACGTAGTTTGGAAGCTTTTCTCCTATCAACGAAGTCATTCGTATGTTCACGCGTTTCATTCGAACACCCTTTGAGCTTCATTTCCTGAAACGCCGCACTAAGTCGTTTGTTATGTTTGATTTTTGGCATGGCCACGTCAGCACTTCATTGATCGTCGTTGTGCTCTTCTTTAGCCAGTTCATCAAGAAGTTTATGACGCGCGCGCGAAAAGTTAAAATGTGCACACTCAAAACTTTGTTTTGAAAAAGTTTCAGTAACCTGGAAAATAATCTCGATAAGAAAGAAGACAAGTTCATAGTGATTTAACTGAAAATATAGCAGTCAAGATGATCTATTCTGCATAATAGCCGAATACTTTTCGTAATAATAAATATAATATATTTTCGTTCCCGTGCCTGATGTTATATTCTGCGACATAAGAGAGGCCAATCTTTTTCATGTGGAGTTTTTATAATTCGTTATCAACCCCCCATGTTCTTCAACTTCGTTTTCCTTCTCGACGACTTTAACTGTCGTGCCCTTCTTCATTCGTCTTTTTGAAGTTCTCTGGAGCCAAGTGCTTGTGTAGGCAAATATCGGAGGCGAAATTACTTTGCCTCAAAAGAAGAAAACGCTTTAACCCAGCATGTACCGCTCGAACTACTGCACTTTCACTGGTGATCCAAAGCTGGAACGTGGAAGAGGGGGAAATTGAGCAGTAGTGTATAAGAAGAAGGTAGCCAGTGAAAGCACCAGTTACACTTTTTCAGCGCATAGGGAGATGTAGTCAAAGTGTTTTTTTTTTTAAAGCTGGAGTGCAAGTTATCAGATTGTGTTAGCAGCAGAAGTGAAGCCAATGTTTTTCCAAGATTTTTCTTTTGATTCGGCCTATCAGAGATAATGTGTTTTTTATAGTGTAAACGCAACTCTAATCATAGAATAAAAGATTCTTGCATCCGCTAAGCGTATATGGTATAGCTGGCCGAGATTTAGTAATGTGCTTTTAGATGCGGAAGCATCTTATACTCGCGCCTTGTAGTGCGCCGTCCGCGCCGTCCGCACCGCTTCTCGAACATTCGACAGCTGACGTGCGCGCATGCGCCGTCGCGCCATCGCCCACTCTTCCACCATCTGTGCATCCCTTCCTCCTCTACCCACCGCGCGTGCTTCACTCCTCCACCATCTGTGCACCCTTCCTCTTCTACACACCGCGTACGACATCTACAATTCTCCTGATTCTCCAGTGGACGCGCATGTGGCGTCGCGCTTCGAGAACATTCAACAGCTGACAGTGCATGCGCCGTCGAGCTGTATATACTCAAGGTCGGCGCTCGCTCGCTCAGTTGCCGCTCGTCGGTTGGTTTGTACGGCGCGTCGACGTCCAAGGTCGCGGTGAAATGAATTCCAACGAATCCACAAACACAATGATCGACGTCCCTTCGACCAGCGCCGCCCTTTCGCATACGTGTGTACGTGTTCACTCATTTAACACCCCCTCCTACAACCACGTTAACCAATTTAGCCATCGACCCAAGTAAGTCGCAATTTAACACCCCATTTCACAACCACGTTAACCAATTTAGCCATCGACCCAAGTAAGTCACACTTTAACACCCCGTTAACCAATCATATGCTCCGCATCCTCCTCAGTGTTCCCCCGAGGGAAGCTGCGGGCAATTTTTTTGAAGAATTTCGCAAAGGCTATGATGCTTCTCAAAAAAACCAGACATATTAGGGCCATCAAAGAATAATTGACAACACATCGTGTTAGATTACGTATACCATAAAAAATGACACAGCTCTTCTTACGATCATTCACTAGCTTTCCCAACTCATGATTCTGCTTCATGTTAAGACTAATGTATAGGTTATTTTCCTGTTCCTGTCCACGAAAATCAACGGTAATTTATTTGTGTGGTGTTTGAGGCGAACGCTGCTTTTTTTAAGCTGAACGCTAACGCTTTACCGTGCCTGCAGTATGACCATGGTGATCTGGCTTCAGTTTCCAGACGGAATTCCTATAATAGCAGCTTTTTATTATTATTATTCACGGTTGGAGTCAGCTATATTGATGAAGAATTGCAGCAAGGCTTCCTCGTGTGGGGATAAATACCACTACCGGATTGATGCAGGCACTGCAGTGATGAACTACTGAATTGGGTCTCATTTATCAAACCATTTCTTCTTTTCACTTCTTTTTCCATTCTACCTACTGTTCCTGACCATGACATTTATTTACGCGTATTCCTTCTCTTGAGTTGCCGTTTACGGATTGACTGCAGGCATGTTGTCGCGTCCCAAAGTTACCTAATTAGGCACTGCAGTACGTTTTGTGCCAGCAGTGCAGACCAACTCTGGGGAAAATTGTGTTCTGAGATCTCAGAGCTCGAACTACTGTTCTTTTGTTCCTTGATATAAAATGTCGTGGCGAAACACGTCGTGGCTCTAGGGTGGATAATAAGAGCTTATAAAAGCGACAGCGTATAACTCGCAGCTTAACTGAAACGAGGTCTCGTAGGCCACCGCTACAGCTTCCTGCCGAAAGATTGCACCATTAGGCTTCACCTAAAGCAACGGAGTAATATATTTTGCGTTAATTTATATTCATAAATTTTGTCGGGACCAACTAAAATCGGTAATTAGACAAAGTCCGGCGGACCCTCGTACATTTAACCTTCTTCTTCCTCTTCCTTGCTGTTATCGTAAACGACCGATGCCTTTAAGAGGGTATGCACTATAGCAATAAATACTATCATCATCAACGTGGTCGTCGTGTCATTATTATTACAACCCTACCACATCCTAGTTACTTTATTGACGTGTGATAAAACAGCCGAGGTCGAACGCTGTTAAAATGGTACCTCAATTTTAACTGTGCTTCAGGAAGAACTCGGCTCGAAGTTTGCAGGGATGGCGGAGGTGTCCGGGTTTATGTAGCAGGCACGCCATGCATTCAACTACCCACGATCGCCGATCGGAGGATTTAACGCGTTCCATTCCAAGACACGCAGACGCTGCTCGGCGTTGTCGGCGTTCTAAGCGTAGACTATTGTCGAAGTTGAATTCATCCAGCGCTTCTGGCGGTGACGAACGCAAGAAAGAAGAAAATTAAACCAGCTTCTCTTCCTGGAGCCATTGGGCAGCTCTCGATTTTTACTATTCTTACATTTATTATTTCATTATTATACGGTAATGACTTGGCTTTCAGAAGAATTTCATATATTAATTATGCCTCAGTCATTCAAAAATTCTATTCTCTCACTTTATTTCACAATGTGCCAAAATAATCCCGTCTTGCCAAAACAAAGTAATCATATTTGCCAAACCTAGACAATCCCAAGTTGTTGACTTACATTAACCGCCGGCTTCTTGGCCAATCCTCCTTTGTGGGTAAGAGCCACAAGAGAGGATGAAGCAAGCAAGCAGGCGATAAACTACTCAATTCTTGGCTGATCTCTTAACATGGTATTCAACCAAAATGATAGGCTGAATAGAAGCACTTCACGGTGGAAGCTTGTGCACGTACTCATTTTGTCAGTCTAACGGATTTATATATTCTACTACTCATTTAGCCATGCTGTATCGCTGGTATATATTGAAAATCCTTTGTTAAATGGCCACTTACCGGGCCCAATACCAAATTTTAGTTAGACCCTCGAAGTTTTTGTGTATCCAATGAGGAACATTTTGCAACAAAGTTGTTTTGAATTGGTTCATTACCAGCTGAGAAAACTGTTTTTTTTAAGCAGTGCGAAACGAGGACGACAGGAGGCGAGCTCGAAGCTTTTGCCGCTCCTCCGCGTAGCCTTCGCGAGCTAAATCTCTTCGCTACCCTCTCCGGCATCCGACCAAGAGGTCATGTGTGCATGACTTGCCCGAACTAACACAACCCCGTTTTTAAGGGGCGAAGCTTCTGAAGCCTAGTTCACACTGAAACATCCTTTTTCTACAGCGACCGAAATTCCCCCGCCGCCAAAACGCAACGTCGTTCGCACTGGACGCGCCCCGTGCCGCCGAATACCATCTACCACCGGGCGAACGCGGGGTGGATGTGCTGTCACCCGGTGGTTGTCGCGGTTTGCAAACGCCACTACGCTATCCGGTGGTCTATTCTTCGATGACTCTCGTACGCAGGAAGCAAGAAAAGACAGTATTGCTTACTATGCGGGCAAGTGGCTGTCTTGTAATGCACGAAGAGCAGAAAAAACCACCAACGCCAGCGGCGTTGGTGGGTTCGTTTTGCTCTGCAAGACCGCAACAAGCTCGGTCACGCCAACAGCAAGCTCGGTCACCTCTTCCACGAAATATGGACCCAAAGTAGGCACAGAGTAGGTTAAACTCCCGTTGGTTACAACATTCAGTTACGTGCACTGCGACACAACAAGTGAGTAGTGCTTGGCCATCCTTTTTCAAAATTCCTTGACTAGCGCTCCTATTGTTCCGCGGTGACCGATTCGGCGGCACACGCCGCAAAAATTGGTCCGTGAGCGATCGGCGCGGAAAGGGCCCTTTCGGCGGATCTCGCCACCGCCGAACCGGATTCGGAGCACTTTCGGCGGCCGAAATGCTCAGTGTGAGCGCGGCCTTATAGCGGCACTTGTTCGTCCCTCGTAGCTGTTGTAGTGTGTGACAAGTATAACATTTTGACCTCTAAGGTGGTGCCGATGAGACGTTTCTTCTGTGCGCTAATGAACAATATAAAATAGTGCTCAATCTACATGCCAATGACTGCTAATGGGGAGTGAGAGAAATGAGCATTCGGCTTTTAGTTAACGCGCACGCTGCGATCCCCATTAGCAGCCATTGGCATGTACATTGAGCACGATCTGACAAGAAAGGGTTGCTACGTTATACTCGCTGGGTGTAGCCTCCTTAGCTTTAGAAAGGTTTAGCGAGCGTTGAGCCGCAGTGCCATGAGTACAATCAACTAGTATATACCATGAATGAACTCGAGGTGGTTAAAGGTGGGAAGTAGATACGAAGCGCAAGCCGTAAGAAGGTGTGCATGTGCCACCTCTCGTTTAGCCCTCGGAGTGTCCACTGGATGGCGGTGCTTCTATATGGGGAATATATGATGAAAAGATGCGAGATGGTGGTACTTGGAGTGTTGAATAGATGGACGAACGGACAGACAGACAGATGCATGGATGGACACATGAATTGACCATTTGCGGGAAAACCACTGCGCATGAGCAGTAACCGCACAGGTAGCGTTCCTGTACAGGCGTTTTGGTTTTGGTTGGAAAACATCAGCCTGGCGTTCCATCAATATGACCCGTAGTAACGGCGAACACTGCCGCTTTCACGCAAACACCGTACCTCACAGACGGTGCACAAGCCGTCCTCACTGAACCTATAGTTAATCGACAGACATTTCAAGGTTCAACTTCAAGTGTATAACATAATTTTCTTCTTAAAAGAGCAGGCGTAATGAGCCTGGCGAACCGTCGAGGTAGCGGAGTGCAGGTATCACCTCACTTGCTTATTTCTCAGGCTGAAACGCGAGAAATTCTTGTTTTACACCATGTATACAAACGTCAACAGAATGTTTTTCTCCTTTACCTTCTTGTTTCAGTAACGGTCATGCGTTTTTGGTCCTAAAGCAACAAAACAAGCGTTTTGTTTTCCATCCAAAAGCGAGGCTTTCCTGTTTACACGACAGGGGGCGCTCACCCATCCAAAAGCGAAGCTTTCCTGTTTACACGACAGGGGGCGCTCACTTTTCCGCAAATGGTCAATTGACGCAGGGGCGGATGCATGGACGAACGCAGGGACGGACACACGAACAGACGCACGCACGGACTGGCGGTGGACGCATGGACGGTCACACAGACGGACGCATGGACGAACAAATGCTTCACCCCACTCTCCATCATTCACTCCGCGGATACGCTGCCATTTTTTTTTTGTTGACCAGAGTTGTTTTGATGTCTACCGCCTCTTTCTGCAGGATGGTTTGGAAACGTGGCTTAAACACGGTTGAATAGATGAGCACAATGAGTGCTTGAACACGTAGGAGCGTTCCACGGCTGTCGTCGGCTCGATGCGCTGACCGCGAAACCACGGAGACACGAACGCGTGCGAAACGCCTGCTTATTAGCCGCACATCTCGTTGCGATTCGCGACGAAAAAAAAGCAAAAAAAGAACGCTTACATTCTCCTATTACATGTCCTGATTAATCTAGAGAATATTTTTCTCTTCAAACAACAAACACAAAAACTACGCATGTCTTGTTAAACAGTTATCGCAAAATCACGTGCCACTGTTGGGAACGTCACAGCATATTCGTCTACGTAGAGGGCCAACGTCATTGCATTGCCGTGTACGTAGGGCCATTGATACGCGCACGTCATGTCCTCATTTTCTGGCAGTGCGCCCTCAAAAGGAAGGGAAAGCAGCGTTCATCTTCAAATATGACCTATTTTAGCGGCGCCTATAGAGTTGCAAAT